>VZQC01014549.1:695455-740469 GCA_009823505.1 Rhizomys pruinosus
GGGGATATAGATAGATATGAAAACTTTTTGTCAAAAAACCTTGCAACCCAAATCTTAAAACTAACTATGGGAAAGGATTTGTATGTTCCAACAGGCCAGAGTATCACCAACTTAATGGCTGAGAAAGAAAATGCAGCTTTGCAGTGAGTAGGATGTACCAGAAAGTGCCAGCAAAAGAATTTCTGCTTCTCTTACACAGTTTAGGAAGGTCAATAGGGATTTTTCTTCTGCTTAGGGGTCAGAAATATTTGGTTTTCCTCATGAAGTCGGTTGTTCTCAGCCCTTGTGTATAGCCAACTCAGCACGATGATCCCACTGTGGATCAAAGCATCTCCCCTGGGTAAAAATAGAAGCTAGGTCCATACAGCAGTCAGCAGGTCGCTCACAGAGCTCCAATTCAACATTCTTTGAGTGGCAGTTAGGATGTTTTACAGCCTCTTGTGATCACTTTACACAGGTGTCCACTAGTTTATTTTCTGAAATCTCTCGACTTCTCAGGTTCCTAATGATAAGTACTGAAGCCTGATCTGATGTGCATGACCAGTCACTCCAGCCAATTCCACCATCTTAGCTCTCCAGTTATTTTCCCTCTTAAATGACAATCCTGGATTCAGAATTTTGAGATCAATATAGAATCCTCAAGATTCTTAATAAAGTGAAGAGGCTCAGAGGCATGTTGCAAAACATTTGCTGGGACTCACCATTGCCACTGCTGCTCTGACTGCTCTGTCAGCTTGGCTTTCTAATTATTTTCTTTTTTACTTGCCAAATCCTCAGTTCAGAATTTTTACATAAATACAGGAGTGCCTATCGGCATCTAAATATTCATCTTGTGTGATAAGATTCCTCACTGGGTCCATCGCACGGATTCAGTCTCTTAGGAGTCCACCAGGGTATGTTGCCATCTTATTACCATCTTTCTCTCAACCCTCTCTCACTTTGAGCTGTCTTCTCATATTTCTGCTTGGATGAAACTAAATACACACTGAAAAATGAGTTTTGGGCTGCAAAAGAGGATTGCTTTTGCCACCTGCTTTTCATGCCTTTGTCTACTGGTTGAACAAACACAGACACTACACAGATACACATACACACACACACACACACACACACACACATAAAGTGCTTTATTTATATTTTAAATTTAATTATTTTTAAATTTTTTCTGGGAATTTTGTATATTGCAGAGAGATGCCAATATACTGTGGTGCATGAACAAAGACAGGAAGACCCTTGGCTTTGTTTAAAACATGGCACACGCCTTTAATCCTAGCACTTGGGAGGCAGAGGCAGGTGGATCTTTGTGAGTTCAGGGCCAGCCTAGTCTACAGAGCGAGTTTCAGGACAGCTGGGACTACAGGGAGACCCTGTCTCGAAAAGACAGAAAAAAAAAAAAAAACAAAAAACGGTAAATCCAGTCTGTTCTGATAACTTATTTCTTCCCAATTTTCTCAGAAACATTCTCTTGAAAAAGTGACTTCATCTATATTCATTTAAACGGTATGCCTAGCATAATATGGATGAGGAAAAGAGGAACTCTGTCTTGTCAGAGGGAAAAAATTTCCATTTCTGATCCCTACTGACTCTGGACAGCATGCACAACCACAAGCACATGTTATCTGCCTAGTCTTCATTAGAGATTACTTTGAAATTTTTGATTATCTGTATCTTATTTTTGTCATATTTATTCCTATTTATTTAATGCTACAGGAATAGGAACTTAGTGCTATTTTTGTACAAAAATATACCTTCCTGCAGATATCCCAGTTTGGAGGCAAGGAGCCTTTACCATTTGTGGGGGCTTGGATCCCCTGGCCAACATCTCCTTGGTAGAATAATCCATTGTTGATGTCAGAGCTCCTGTATTAATATATTTTAAGTGCATAGCTTAAGGAGACTTTAGCATTATATTTGGTTCTGAATAGAGAATAATCCTTTTCACAGTTTCTATGTCCATTTTTCATTATTTACTACATTTCTCTATTGTGGTGTCCTTGTTAACTATAAGAGGAAGGTGGTTATTTCCAAAATTTTTGGGACTGTGAAGTTATCGTCAATGTAATGTCTTGAGTAGGTCTTTGTTTCTTTTGGTGTGATGCGCCATTTAATAACCTTACAAGGTCTATATATATATATATATATTAATATTCTATATATATATATATATATATTATCCTAAATATGGATTCCTTTATATTATTTATTTATATTTTTTATTGAGTGCTCTTGGTGTATTTCATCAACATTTTCCAATTTTAGTTCAGGCATATTATACCTCTTTTCCTTCCCCCACTCCACACCCTCATCCTCCTCATGAATCGTGCATCCTGCCATAAGTTTCTGCATCTTTCTCCGGCCTTTTTTTTGTTTTGTTTTTTGTCTTCGGATTTTTTAACAGATAAGTATATATATGTGTAGTACAAGCGCATTCATCATCGTAAAACCAATTTTGCAAGCAGTTGTTGCCCAAACCCACCACACGCTCATGGGTTCCACCATCCAGCCAGGGGGGCTTGTATGATTCAATTAAATAGATCAAAATGCAGTGATCACATTCTATATTGTAGTTTCACCATTAACCCCAAATCAAAGCCCTTACAATTCTACCACGCCCCCTCTTTCCGCAGATTTTTCCTCTAAGGGCACTGATGACGCAAAAAGGGCCGGGAGTGGAGATCCACAGGGTGGAATGAGAAGCAAAACACTCTCATACTTTCTCTGGAGCTGATGTCTTGGTCTTATAGCAGTGTTCTGTGGTTCTGTTTTCTTTCATGGGTTGCCACGTGTCCAGGCATAACTTTCGCATCCTACTTAATGAAAAGCAAACATGAATTATAGATTTTTAATATTTACGTGCTATTTAAACAGTTATAATATATAGCCTTTCTATTTATACTAATGAAGCACCCAAACAATTAGATATATAGGTATTTGTTTAAAAAGTTACTAATTGTTATGGTAGGGGCGTTTCTTCGGTTTAGTACACATGACTTGGTTTTGGATGGTATGTTAATCCCGATTTACATTTCTTTCTGTTAAGTGTGGCAGGGTCTTGTGTGGTTATAACATCTCCCAACCATTAGATGGATGCAAGCCTGTGGCATCAGCCGTGGGTTATTCCTCCAAGGAGAGAGAGCCTAATTAGCCATTAGAATTTGGGATATACAGACACGTTGGCTGCCACTGTTGCACAGCATTTCCAGGGAAGCAGATGAGGTGTTTAGCTGGGGTGCTGACGGAGGCGGTCCTGCGTGACTTCCAAGAGACACATATTGCCTTCACCGGTTTAGTGTGTCTTGGATAACACTTCTCTGGCATCCCAGAGACATCTGTTAACCTTGCAAGTTGCGGTCTCCATAATTCTTTCCCCAGTTATATCAGGTCTTTCAACAGCAGGCGCCTTATCGACTCCTTCCTACAGTTCACTAGTTGAGGAAATGCTATAAAACAACTGCTTTTTTGAGCTCACGGGTCAAAATATAAGACCCTAATTAAATAAAAAAGGGGGATGATAGCATAGATGATATGAAACTTTTTGTCAAAAAAAAAAACCTTGCACCAAATCTTNAAAAAAAAAAAAAAAACCTGAAACTCCACATGCAGAAAAGTGAACCTGCCCCTTCCTACTGCTGCAAACAAAGTAAACTCACAACATGTTAAAGATACACATTTAAGACTCAGTGCCATAGAAATAGGGCACGAAAAATTGTTCTTTGCAACATAAACAGAGAATAATTCATTGCTCCTTCTATATTTGCTGTTTCAGTGTTGAGATTTTTTACAACATACACACACGTACACATGATTCTGGGTCTGGGGCAGGAATATCAAATTAATTGGGGTTTAAAGTTGTATGGTTAGCTTAGAAGAGGATCCCAAGGCCTATTATTATTTACATTGTGAGCAAGCTAAGTATTTATTTATTTATTTATTTATTTTAATTTTTAATTTATTTTTATATGTATGAATGTGCTGTCTGCATATAGGTTTGTGCACCCATGTCATGCAATGCCTCGGAGATCAGAAGAGGGTGTTGGATTCCCCTGGAACTGGAGTTAAAGATGGTTCTCGGCCGCCATGTGCATGCTGGGGATTGAACCAAGATCCTCTGCAAGAGCAGTCGGTGCTCTTAAACTCTAGGCCATCTCTCCAGCCCCGAGTATTTATTTTTTATTTATTATTTTGATTTATATTTATGAGTACATTGCCTGCATGTACCTAAGTGCACCATGTTGTAAAATGTTCACAGGAGCCAGAAGACGGTGTCAGATTTCCTGGAACTAGAGTTATGGTTGGTTGAATTGAACCTGAGTCCTCAGTGAGAGTGCTCAGTGCTCCAATTACTGAGCCATTTCTCCAGCCCAGGAAACTGAGATTGTTTTAAATCATCTCCAAACATAAAGTCAATTTGGTCACAGGTTAGGTAAGATTGCTATCTGTAACTGTGGTGTTCCCAGAAGCACCATTCCTACAGTTTCCCCTTATTTGCTCTACAAAAGAAGAACCCATCTGTCAGGGAGGTCATTGCCTGGTTTAGGGTGAAACACGAGATTGAAAGGTGCTGGAGAAGCTGCATGAGTCAGTTTTCCAGAAAAGATGGCCCAGGCAGTATTGCTCTGTGAAGAGAAAAGAAGCGTACACGACCGAGACTCAAGACGAGGTCCCACATAGCCAGGTTGTTATTTTCTGGTGCCCCCTCATAGAACAAATTTATTAGTTGTGTTGGGATCCAGAGAGGGCCTGGAGAAGAAATCAGAGATGGAGAGCTTCCACTCCAGGGAATGAGAGGACCGTGATCTCACATTAGTTGTCTCCTTGAGGGAGTTTATGTGAAACCATGGATTTGGTTTCTTATTCCTTATCATGCTCTTCTATAGAAATTAGGGAATAAAATTGAGAACAGCCAGGTGTGGTAGTGCATTCCTTTAAGCCTAGCACTCAGGAGTCAGAGTCAGAATCAGAGGCAGAGTCAGAGTCAGAGGCAGAGGCAGAGGTAGAGGCAGAGGCAGATGCAGAGGCAGGCAGATCTCTGTGAGTAGGCCAGCCTGGTCTACATTGTGAGTTCCAGGACAGCCTTGGCTACAGGGAGACCCTGTCTCAAAAAGACCAAAAGATAATTGAGAACAACTTAAAAATTTTAATGTCTAAATTGTTTTATCAAATTACTCTTCAAAGTATAAATAGCTTAAGGAAATCTTGAGGTATTACTCTGTTCGTGCCCCCTTTTGGTTTATATATTTGATCTTGGAATGATACACAACTTAACTTATTTACAACTTGTCCTTGGGGATTACAGGATTTCTGACAGTTATGAATATCTGAAAGTTTGATAAAAGAGGTTTAACTTTTAATCAAGTAAGTGGGAGCATTTTCTGTTTTGATGTATTTTGAATCCCCCATTGCAGAGAAACCATTTAATAAGTGGCTACAGACAGCTCCAAAAGATTCATGTCTTTGAGCAGTAGCAAGGATAAATCTTGAAAAAGTATTAACATAAAAAAATGTAAAATTATCAAAGGAATTACAGTGAGTTACCTCTGTTTTCCAGTGTTCATTTGAATAAAGTTTGCAGGTGTTGATGCCTCTTGAATTAGAGCTGACCAGTGAATTTCTATCAGTATAGGACTGGAAAATTTGTTGACCTTTTATCTGTGATAACTGAAATAAACACAACAGTATTCAGTATGACTTTTTTTTCTGTGAGGGAGCCAGATAATTTTATATGGGAAGGGTGCACTGAATAAAGACAGGCTGACTTATGTATGAAGGAGACTGGATAGAGGTAAATATGGATAGGCAAGTGGAGCCTGAGGAGTGGGCAGAGGTGGCCTGAAATTAGATGACTTGTGCTGTAGAATGAGATTTTGTTGTAGTGGGTGAAAGGTTTGATGAGCAGATTGTTTGAAAGTAGAAAGAAAATTAAAAGTTCTGTCTCTTAGAAGCTGTTTTCTGCAGATAGTTCTAGAGAATGCTATTTATTGTAAGTTAAGAATAGTCTTGATTTTCTTTGGGATAAATTATAAAATCTTAAACATTCCATTTAACTAATTAATTAACTTCTTTTTACAACTTGTACGTAATCATGATAGCCATGAAATATTTTATTTGTCAGATTCATTTTTCCATCTTAAAAAGATAATTGTTCAAAAAAGACCAAAAAACAGATAATTGTTATCAAATTGCATATGGGATATGCACTTGTTGGAGAAATGTCTTATATAGAAAACAATAGAATTCAACATAAAGTCTTTATAAGAGGCAGGTAAAAGGAAATGTGTTGTCCCCAACCGCAAACTAGCCAGTTGTCTTCCATCATTCTAATTATTTTAAATAAATATTAGTTCCTCCTGTTTTATTTTATTTTATTTATTTTTTATGTGTATGAATGTACTGTCTGCATGTAGGTCTGTGCACCTGTGTTGTGCAATGCTGCGGGGGTCTGAAGAGGGCGTCGGATTCCTCTGGAATTGAAGTTAAAGACGGTTCTTAGCCACCATGTGGGTGCTGGGGATCAAACCCGGTTCCTCTGCAAGAGGTGTTGGCACTCTTAACCACTAGGCCATCTCTCCAGCCCTATTCTAAGTTTTATAAAAGAAAGTTGAGATTATCTGGAGACATGGGAGGATAAATAAAATTAGAATCTTGTCTAGTATGTTAGATGGCTCTGGTTTATCCCTGTCGAATAAAAATAATTCTTTGTTTATTTTCAGTTTCTTCTGCCTTCCAAGGAGCTCCCATGCCTGGGGCAAAGGATGATGCCAAGAAGTAACTGTAAGCTATGGACCTGGTTTGTTTTTCCTAGGTTAAAAATACTAGCTTTTCTGGGCTGCAATTTCAACCCTCTTGTGGAGTTGCCATCGAGATTTGTGGCACGACCCACTTAATCCTGGGTGGACCCATGTGGAAAATACGCGCAGGAAAGCACACCACGTATACACAGGTTGAGGTTCAAATGCAGAGAGATATTTTATTCCAACATATCTGCTTAAATACCCATCATGACTCAATCTTCAGGGCCAAATGCTAAATGTTTTCGCCACTACACTACACCCCATGGGTGTGGCCAAGGAGGTACCATTGGTTTAGGAATGCTACCCATCTTAACTAAGTTTTCCCACACCCTGTCTCTGATACCTCCAACCCTTTCGCTCTTTTTTGCTTCATAATGCTGTTACCTGAAAGAGGAATTCTCCCAGTAGCTCTCACTCTTCATTGTCACGCACAGAGAGTGACATATAAAGCTCTAAACAGCAGAAGGAGGATAATTAAACATGGAAAGCGAAGCACCTCTAGACTATCCGTTTGACCCAGGTCTCTGACTTTTTGCATTCAGGCCTGACTGAAGTTTAACTGGATAATAAAAGGGGCCTCCAATGAAAAATAACATAGTGGGGCAGAGGATACTTTGGATGACCTCCCTTTATATACACAAGCTATGCAATTGTGTGTATAAGCCTTCAAATGTCACCGCAAATATAGCCAGGGAGAAATTCAAGTTAGGTGATAATAAAGGTGATAATAAACTGGATGAGTACTAACCAGATCTAACTCTTAAGCTTATAAAAAATTAGATGTATCAAAGAGGGACAGTTCAGAATAAAGTGCTCTGACTTTTGTCACTCCTCATTCACAATATAAAACCTAGCAGTGTCATTTTTAAAAGAGGCAACTATTTATTTGAATATTAGTGCTGTTTTTAATTCAGTGGAAAGTCTACCTTTGGAGATGGGATTTGGTCTTCCTACCTTAGATCCAAATTTTTATTTTATTTTATTTTATTTTTTTAAATTTTTTTTTATTATTTATTTATTTTTGTATGTGTATGAATGTACTGTCTGCATGCAGGTCTGTGCACCCGTGTCGTGCAATGCCACGGAGGTCAGAAGAGGGTCTCGGATTCCCCTGGAACTGGAGTTCTCCTGGAATTGGAGTTACAGACGGTTCTTAGCCGCCATGTGGGTGCTGGGGATCGAACCCGGGTCCTCTGCAAGAGCGTCGGCGCTCTTAACCGCTAGGCTATCTCTCCAGCCCAGATCCAAATTTTTATAAATTTCAAAATGTCTTCTGAAACCTCATGAGATAGGCTGGCCTCCTGAATGAGTGACCAAGAGGTCAAAATAGCCCCATATCAGAAATATTACGCCCTTCAAAACAGGCAAGGAGTATAATAGTACCAGCAAGTTATTCTAAAGATGTCTACCCCTTAGGCAATAGAAGGGCAACCTCCCTAAAGCCTGTCTCTTATCCTTTATAGAACAAAGGGGAGCTACCCTTCAGCTTTCCATTTCTTAAAAAAAAAAAAAAAAAAAAAAAAATATAGGAAGCAAGCTTTCTTCCTTCTTAGCCCTAAGGCAAGAGAGAATTTGCTATCACTATGGAAGTAGTAAAATTTAAAAATCCCCAGAAACTTGAGGAACTTCCTTAAGCCTGCTCCTTGCCTAAGGCAAAGATAACAGAAAATTTGCTTATCACTTTAAAAGTAATTTAAAAAAATAATCCCTACAAACTTTTGAGAACCCATTTTAAAAAATGTTAGTTTAGTCTTAGGCAATTCAAACTGGACTATAAAAAGCTTTGTTTACTCAGATATTACTGACTTATATCATACCAGTCAGACTCTTATAGTTTTATCTTCATGTCTTCCCCAAGAAAATTTCAAATTGTACATTATATGTGGCTAGTTGTTATCAGTACTAGTAGGACGATTTTAAGCAATAATTTAGAAAGAATTTTATAAGAAGTGTGTGTGTATGAAATCTTAGTGGTCCATTCTAACTTAACAAATAATGATACAGTAATTCCTACAAATGTAGAGGCACTCCCCAAGATTAGACTATTCATTTCAGGAAAACATTGGCAGTGAAAACTAATACATCAACATCAGAAATTTGAAAATAGAATGGATATAGAGGAAGAACATTAAAAATATTCCTTGCTATTATCCAGAAAACAAAGGATACCAAATGCTGGAGAGGTTGTGGGGAAAGAGGAACACTCATCCACTGCTGGTGGGAATGCAAACTCCCAGCAACATTGCAGAGAAACATGCGCAGCTATGTTTATTGCAACTCTCTTCACAATAGCAAAGACCTGGAAGCAACCCAAGTGTCCCTCAACTGATGAGTGGATAGAGAAAATGTGGTATATCTATCTACACAATGGAATTCTATGCAACTGTAAAGAAAGATGACATCATGAACTTTGCAGGTAAATGGGTGGAACTTGAAACTATTATGCTAAGTGAAGTAACACAGTCCCAGAAAAACAAACAATGAATGGTATCCCTCATTTGTGGATGCTTTGTGGATAGTTGAAAAGCAAGCTGAGAAAATTTAATGTTCTTTTTATCTGAAGGCAACTATGCTATTATAATGTGAATTCCTTAACAGGCTCTAGGATTAACTGACCACTTATTTTCAGACTTATACAAATATAAAGTTGTACATATTTATAGGGTCACGTGCTGTTTCATGAATATATACATAACGTTTTATGGCTAGTGTTTAGGGGTAGGAAAGGGGTGCATCATGAATTCTTTAGGTATTAGTAAGACTAAAATATTTAAATTTAATATGTATATGTATATTTCTGCTGAAAAGGCGATCCACAGAGTTTTAACAAAGCCCAATTATGTGAGAACACTATTTAATCACATCCTAGTAAAAATGATGAGTAAGAACACATATTGCTAATTAAAAGTCCAGGTTTTATATAGTATAAGAGCAGGTGTCAAATGTTATTACACAAGAGAATGTTAAAAAGTAGTGCAATTTCGATACTTGTGACTAACAAGAGTTCATAAAGTAAAAGTTCATAAGTGCATTATATTTCTTTCAGATGTGAGCTTTTTCTTAACCAAGGAAGGAGTGGCTTGTTCTTAACCAAATGGGAACAATCTCTTTTCTAAACCTGTTATAGAACTCTTTATAAACTACAGAAAAAGTCAAAGTGTTTTGGGAGAAAGTCCAAGGACTTCGGGTGCAATAGGCTGCAGTAGTTTTATTTAATTGGATTTAATTTACTTCATTTTAAACATCAGTAGCTTTTTTGTAGTTTTTATTGTACCAGTAGAAAGATAAAAGAGGGAACAATGATTCTGTTGATTTTAATTTCAAATGCTGAAGTATTTCTGTGTTTAAACTTTTGCTTTTTATTTTTTTTGTAATAAGATGTTTTAAACAATGTACCTTGAATAGAAGGAGCAGTTTAAATAGATTTAATCCTTGTCTACTTTCACAGGTTAGACTATGAGATCACTAACAGCTATAAAAACATCGCTCCCCATGTTTTGCTCCCCCTCCTTTTACTTTCATTTGCAGGTTGATACACATGCACTCTTATTATAACACTATTACGTTGAATTTCTTATTCACATAATTTAAATATCTTTGCATTTCATGTTCTTAAAATTATTGCTTTTGAACTTTCTGCTCCAGACTTGTAATAATTTGCAAATATATGTCAAAGAGTATGTTAAAGAATAGCACAAGTGCATATAGTGGAATGCTTTGAGCATATCTTTACATCAAGTCGATGTGAAGAGCCAGGAGTTCTGAGTCAATTCAGATTCTAAAGGAACTAGAAGTTATGGAATAATGGCCAGCCTGTGGAAAGAACGAAGGATAAGCAGGATAAGCACATTTTACACAAGCCAAAAAAATGACTCCAGAAATTAAGCAGAATGGCTATTTCTCATGAAAACAAGATGAAAATTTAATGTATAAATCTTCTGAGCTTCCCTGTTGATTGTCCAATAATGAAATATTTCTCAATTACAACCTAGAAACACATTCATCTTCTATCCATAACTCAAATTTAAATATGAGATGAAGAAAGAAATATAAAGTTGAGAGACAGATAAAGATGAAAAGAGAGAATGGCACTCTACAATTGATTTATCTGTTTACTATTTTATATAAATTATGCCTGTGTTTCTACTAAGCCTTATTAAAAGCTACCCTCCCCCACATGCAATTCAATTATCTGATATTGGACATTTATTGAATCCTATGTAGCTTATTGTAGTATTTTCAACTTTAGCATCTAAACTTATGAAAATATTTGTGTGTACGCTAGTCAACTTGGACATTTGTTTTCTCAAAATCAATTTTGTCTGGTACATAGCCATTAATAAAATAGAACAGAACATTTTTCAAAAGAGACTCTGATTTTCTATACCTTTTATCTCCCTTTAAATTCATGAAGGATTTTATTTTTTGCAAAATGATGGCCTAGCAACCCAAAGCCTGAGAAAATCATTGATAGTTTTTTTCTAAATTAAGTATTTTGCCCAAATAATTCATCCTCTTCTTGTTGAGCAGTCAATTAACATCTGAGTTTGCCATGCTGCATACTGAGAAGATACATGGAAAGAACTGTTCAGAACACGGTTGCTGGGCAGTGTGTACACAGCAGACTGGAGTGAGACAAAAACAACGTGGAGAAGGAGACGTAGAAAGGAGAAGAGAAAAGGACTGGGGACAGACAAATGAAGTAAATAAAACCAGCACCAAATTTTAACATTCTAGGTACATTAAGTCTGAGGTAAAGCATTGTTTAATGCATTAATTTACTAGGGATTAGCCACAACTAAAAATTACAATGATTTGAGTTAAAATTTAGTCCATATTAAAATATTGGCTTGACAGTGCATTATAATGCATAATTATGCTAATTACTTGATGTATTTTCTATGGCTTTAGAACATCTACAGGTGATTCAATACATTTGTACACTGATAGCACATTGTAGCTTAGGAAACACAACTTTCTTTTTTTTATTTTCTCATAAATTTTATTTTATTTTTAACTTGTTTTTTATTGTTATTAAACTTTTTCCATATATCATACATCATTTCTCAATCGAATTTAGAGTCACTTCCCTTTCCATGCCCCTCACGCTACCTGAGTTCTTCCACTCTGAAGTACATGTCTTGCATCTTTTTCTGAGTCTTCCAGAGTTTTTTTTCTAGTTCTTTTGTTGTTGTTGTTCTCTTTAACATTTATTGCTTCAATATATATACACACACATATATACAAATAGTTATATATATATATATATATGAATTGGAGGATTTTTTTCCCTAAAAGATGTTATATTTTCCTTAAGGAAGTGCTCAAAGTTTCCTCCCTCATAATCCCAAACAACCATCAATCCTGCACTTTTATTCCACACTGGGGTCTTTCTCTCCCATGGTCCCACCAAATGAAGTCCAGTAAACACATGTCCTGTCTTGATCCCCCTGCACTGGCCTCCATGATACAGCCCAGGTAGTACAGCAATGGCAGTCTATATTCTGAAGAGGCTGACATCCCCTTAGCTGTTTAGTCCACAAGCTGGGTATCTCAGTAGTTCTTATCTGGCATTGAAGGTTTAGAGCATTCTTGGAGAGACATGAGTCCTTGGTACATATTGGAAGGTTAAAAAGCTGTGTCTCATGTCTTTGAGGAGTGCCCAAAGAAGTGGCAGCCACAGAGTAGAGGCACTTGTCAGTAAGAATTGAAGACAGGCCAAACAATAGTACTCTTTCTTTTCTTTTTTGTCTTTTTACTAAGATCTCATGTTCTATGCCTGCAATACAGTTTCTCTAGTCTTACTGATTATTTATATCTGGTTGTACTTTCCTTTTGGATGCTTAAGACCACACAGTTAGCCCAGTTTAAACAAGGTATTTGTTTTGTTAAGGTCAGTTGATGATCTGGTCCTCNAGTGCTTCTCTTTTCTTTTTTGTCTTTTTACTAAGATCTCAAGTTTTATAACTGAAGTACAATTTCTCAGGTTTACTGATTATTTTTTTTCTGTTTTATGATTTCTTTTGGGAGTGATGATTAAGGCTCAATAGCCCAGATTACTCATGGTTTTTGTTTTTTGAACGTGAGTGGAGGATCTGGTCCTCGGGGTTCTTTTTGAATTTTGGTTTTTTTTTTTTTATGTTTTTTGCGGGGGTGGTGGTTGGGAGACCCTTGCTCCTTTCAGCTTTTCATTTACCAGTTCCATCCACTTGAGGACAAAATCAGGTCTTGGTAGACCAGGCTTCTCTTTTTGAAGCATGAGCAGACTTTCCTCTTTATAGACTGGACACTGGCTGAAGTCCCATTAGTGGAATACAAGACCTCTCTGAACAGGAAGACTGGTGACCCACATTTGCAGGACATTTCATGTATAGTCCCCATGTATAGTCCCCTGAGACTTGGTTGATCTCTGAGAGCAAGGAACAAAGTTATCCCTTAGGTCCCTCAGCCAAATTGGCTTGGGCATTTTGTGTGGTTGTTAAGACCCAGAAAGGTTTAAGTTACACTGGCCTGATACATCAGACCTATATTAAAATTGTATCTTTTGAAAACAAACTGTATGTTACTTCCATATCATCTTTCTAGTCTGATCTCTCACCAGATATATTAGTTTTTTTTCCCATTTCTTTGATAAAATACCATGATCATAAGCAACTTAGAGAAGGGTATATTTTGACTTATGGTCAAAGAGAATAGAGTTCATCCTAGAGAGGAATATATGGCAATATTCAGAGAACTCAGGACAATAGTACCAAAAAGGTGACAGATCACTTTCCTTATATATACAGAAATTAAAGTTGATAACCTTACAGAGTTCTTCCCAAGTGATGCACTTTCTTCAGCAAGTCTATACCCATTAAAGGCTCTATTACCCACTTAAGCAACTGTAAGAAGCACTGCAGACCATATATTCAAAGAGATGAGCCTAGAGGCAATATATTACAAATTTGTTGTCATTGAAAGTAACAAAGCAATATAATTCAATTCTCCCTGTAGCTCCAACTGGCCTGAAACATGCTATGTAGACTAGGCTGGCCTAGATCTCACAAAGAACTGCCTGCCTTTGCCTCCTGAGTGCTGGGATTAAAGAGTACACTGCCACCACTGTCAAATTTTCTTTCCTTCTTTTCTTTCTTTCTCTTTCTTTCTTTCTTTCTTTTTATAATTTTTTTAATTTAATTTTATTGATGGTTTGTGCATTTCGTACATCATTTTCCAATTCAGATCAGGCATATTTCCCTTTCCCTTCCCTCCCACCCCCCCCCCATCCCAGATCATGTATTCTGCCATAACTGTCCTGCATCTTTCAGGTTTTTTTTTTTTTTCTTTTTTTAGCTTTAAGTGATAATCCATGAGTATAAGCATCCTTCGTGCAAAACCAATCTACAGATTGTTGTGCCCAAACCCCCACAGTCCCACCATTCAGTGGGGGGTGACAGGTTGTTTGTTCAATCAAGTTGATCAAATGAGTGTCCAGACTACATTGCTGTAGTTTCACCGTTCACCCCAATCGCAGCCTTTACATTCTACCACGCCCCCTCTTCCGCAGATTGTTCCCTAGGCTTAGAAAAGGGGCACAGGTGGATGAGAAGTAAAACTGTCCTCTCTCTCTGGAGCTGTTGACTTGGATTCTGGTCAATTCTGGCTGTTTCCTTTCATGGGCTGACAGTTTGTCCAGGAGTAACCTTTCGATCCTACTAATGAAGCACAAGCAATTAGATATATAGGTATTTAAGCAGCACTAATAGTTATGGTAGGTTACTTTGGCATAGACACATATGTTTGGATGATATGTTAATCCATGAATTACATTTTTACCCCTGATAAATATGACAGGGTCTTACTGTGGCTTATAACATCTCCTAACCTGTAGAGGATGTAGGCTTGTGGCATCAGCCATGGGTTATTCCTCCAAGGAGAGAGCCAATAGCCAATTATATTTGGGATATACAGGCACATGACTGCCTCGTTGGCCAGGGGATCCAAGGCCCCACAAAAGGTAAGGGCTCCTTGCCCCTAAGTTGGGATACCTGCAGCAGGAGAGGCGATAAGACCCTGCTGCCGAAGACCTGACGTTAACATGGGAGGGATGTATTGAGACCGCACATGCAAGTGTACAGATGGCCTCTGGAATGCCAGAGAGTGTTACCAAAGGCCACTAAACCAATAAAGCAAATACGGGTCTCCCTGAGTCAAGCAAGAATCCACCGTCAGCACCAGCTACATCTTTTTATAATTTTTTAAAATTTTATTTATTTCTGTATGTGTATGAATGCACTGTCTGCATGCAAGTTTGTGCACCCGTGTCGTGCAATGCCGCGGAGGTCAGAAGAGGATTTTGGATTCCCCTGGAACTGGATTTCTCCTGGAATTGGAGTTTCAGACGGTTCTTGGCTGCCATGTGGGTGCTGGGGATCGAACCCGGGTCCTCTGTAAGAGCAGTTGGTGCTCTTAACCATCTCTCCAGCCCCCTCTTTCTTTCTTTTTAAAGAGGATTGGCTGTTCTTTTTTTAAATTTTTTATTTATTTATTTTATGTGTATGAATGTACGTCTGCATGTAGGTTTGTGCACCCATGTGCAATGCCAGGGAGGTCAGAAGAGGGCGTCGGATTCCTCTGAAAATGGAGTTACGGACGGTTTTAAACAGCCATGTGGGGGCTGGGGATCGAACCCTGGTCCTCTGCAAGAGAAGTCGGCACTTTTAACCGCTAGCCCATCTCTCCAACCCCCATCACTGTCAATTTTCATACTTTTCCCTGAAACAAAAATATTACTTATGGGAAACACAACACCATTTGAATATCTGTTTTAATGTTTTAAGTAACATTAAGATGCTTATTTTCTTCCAAATTAATTCCTACTGACTAAAATTATGTTACGTATTCTGTAAGGGTTTTGTCCATGTATTCCAACCAATATCATGTATTCTGAATGAGGAAGATCATTGTGCAAGATGAACTACAAAGTCTTTGATAAATTAACTGAAAGTTCTCATAAAATGATGAGTGGATTTTTTTTTTTGTTGTTGTTCTAGTTAGCAAGTAAATTAAGTGCACTAGTGATTTTAACCCACCATTAAAATTCAATTGAATGAATATATATGAAAGATAATTAACTTTCATGTATATATTTGCTTATTTATTCCTGGCTCTAGACGGGGGGGGGGGGGTATCAGTGGGTTGCTAAAATCAAAATAACACAAAATCTACATAGATTTGTTAATTACAATTTTAAATAAAGTTTAGGAATACAGAAATTTATAGATTTAATTATATAAAATGCATTTAGAAAACATGAAATCTTAATAAATAGGATAGATTATTATTATATTATAAAAACTTTTTTTGGATATTTTTATGTTTGTGAGTGTATTGCCTGAATGTGTCATGAAGTCTCCAAGGAGGACGAAGGAGGACTAAGGAGGACTAAAGAGCACTAAGGAGCACTAAGGAGGACTAAATAGGACTAAGGAGCACTAAGGAGGACTAGGGAGGACTAAGGAGCACTAAGGAGCACTAAGGAGCACTAAGGAGCACTAAGGAGCACTAAGGAGCACTAAGGAGGACTAAGGAGCACTAAGGAGGACTAAGGAGGACTAAGGAGCACTAAGGAGGACTAAGGAGCACTAATGAGGACTAAGGAGCACTAAGGCAGACTAGGGAGCACTAAGGAGGACTAAGGAGGAATAAGGAGGACTAAGGAGGGCTTTTGATCCCCTTGAACTGGAATGTAATGGTGATTGTTATCCCTAAATTTAGATTTCACAGATTAAAATTATATTCCTTTCTAACGTCAATTGCTTTTCAATGCAAAATTTTTCACAAGGTTTGTGTAAATCACATGCATTTGGGGAAGTAGTAATGTGTTCAACCATTATTACTGAAAGAATATTAGCTTCTTTATATAGTTTAAAATTTAGAGTATTATTGTAGTTACTCTATTTTCTGAAATTGCATTTTGATACATGATTTGTTGGAATTCAAACTACTTATCCAACAGCTGTACTAGTGTTGAGAATCATGATAAAAAGACTTCTTGGCAAGCTACTGCTCGTGCTAAATGCAGAAAGCAATGTGCTTGACATCTGTAATTTAAGTAATTTGTAAGGGAACACATTACTTAGGCAACTGTGGATTACATTATTTCCTGATTAATATTATATTCCATTAATCAATTTATAGACATAAATACACTATTGTCCAAAATAATAAGAATTTAAACACAACGCTCAATAAATATAATTCAAACAATAGTTTAGAACAGTCATCTATTTGCCTTCCAGCTGTTTGGTGAAATTACTGAAGCACACAGCCAAATAGCTAACAACTTGTTTAGTTTTTTTTTTAATGGAAATAATAAAAATGTGTTAATGACAACGTATAAAATACAAAACAGAAATTAATGTGCTGTGAAAGAAAAAGCTTGTGCGAAAATCAAAATGAGTATGATAAAAGCTTAAGCCCTTAAATAAATATTACAAATCACCTTTAACAACTGTTAAATCATTTTTCATTGAATTGAATCTACAAGTTATATGCAATGAAAAATGACAGCAATATGCTCAAGACAGCCTAAGTATAATTTACTGAACAAAATAATTTTAATACTATATAAAGATTTTACCTATATGCACAGATAACAGAAATATCCGTACAAAGTAAATTTGTACTTTTCAGTGCTTTTATGCCCATGGGTCACGTTGTCTCAATTTAAAGAAATAGTTGTCCTAGTTTCTTAAACACTGATCATTGAAGCTCAGGCGCTTGATTCATATTGTTTAATTTGCATACCTACATGTATTTAGAGTATATAATGTCATTGTGTCTGATATATGCTCTTGATAAAGAATATTAGAGAGTACCAAATTTAATATATTTCTATAGGGTCCAATACATTTTTATGATAGTTCTCAATAATTTATATAATTGTAAATATAGGGCTGGCACATAAAATATCTTAAAAATTTAAAATAGATAAAACTAAAATAAATATATGCATAAGTGTTCATTATTAAATAATAGTTATTTTAAAAAGTCCATTTTGTAATTTTGTATTTTAAAATATGTCTCTTGCCTTCACTATTTACTTCTAAATAGCTGAATATCTAATAATTATTAGTATTATAAAATGTATTTTGTTACCAAATGATAGATAATTTACCTAGTCACTGTTTTCAATTAAATACTGAAATTAGAATAAACAAAAATAAATGTGTTATACTATCAATGTAATTGTTAACTTATGCCAGATGTGGTGGCAGATGCCTTTAATCTCCGCACTGGGGAGGCAGAGGCAGGCGATCTCTGAGTTCAACTCTGGCCTGGTCCACAGAGGGAGCTACAGGCCAGCTGGGACTAAAGGGAGACCCTGTCTCAAAAATACCAAGAAACAATGTTAACTTATGAAAATTGCATAGTAAAATATAACACCAATGTCATAGGGAACATTTTTAGGAAGGAGTAAGCATAAATTCATCTTAATATAAATACTCTCATTAGAATTATCACTTTAATTCAAGGTGGGAGTTTACATGTATGTTTTTGGACTGGATAGACAGCTCAGTGGGTAATAGCCCTGGGTGTTGTTGCAGAAGATCTGAGTTCCATTCCCAGCACCCACATGACAGGGGACAACCATCTGTAACTCCAGTTCCAGATGATCTCATGCACTCTTCTAACTTCCCCAAGTATTGCATATGATGGGAAAACTTACATTCATTCCAGCAATACACTTATACACATAAAATAAATATAATAAATAAAATATTCAAAAATGAATGTGTTTTAAATGAAATGAGATCACAAATTACAAAACTATTGGCAATTATAAGAATTTGTATGTAAATATGCTAAATTTTAACAATTGTAAGATATTTAAAATCTTCACACCTCAGTAGATGGCTTTAAATTTAAAAAAATGAACTCACATTGGATATATGAACAAGACTAACCAAAAATACTGAGTCTCTGAATACTCAACATTACAGATTTGGAGTAACAAAGTCTTGTTGTTTCCTTAGGAAAGGAAATTGCGTCTTTCTTATGTCGATGCACATAAATCAAGCTTTCACAAGGTGAAAGCTTGCCTCATGCCTGCATATCACCCATATTCTGGTAGGTAATCCCAATAAGCTTGTTGGTTTATCAAACTAGACTTATAGAAATGTGTCATTGCTTTGTTATTAGTGCATCACCTGAGGTTAATGGACATTTGTTCACATCTTCTAAGGAAATGTCATGCAATATAACTGGCACCTGTATGGCCAACATAAACAAAGATGAGCTGCGGCTCAGTAGTCAGCATACAGACAGGGCCCTTATCATTGGCTCATGGTTTGCAAGATCTTTCCCCCAAGATTGCATAAACAGTGTGTAGTTGTGGGAAGAGGAGTCTTCTGCAAAGCTGTTTGCCATCTCTACACGAATTCTAGTGATGTGGTGTGCACAGAAATTCACCGATAGGCCATTCCTTAGGTATTATCTATCTTGGCAGGCATTTTTGGTGCTGTAGGTATCTGTGAGTCACCTACTACTGTCCAGTGCTAAGCCTTCACCCAGGCTCCTGTAAATAATCCCAATAAACTCATCAACTCTTCTATTAGGCAGGGAAAAATGTTTCTTTTCTCTTTTGTTAGTGACATTCTTTAGGTGAATAGGCTCATCCACCCCCCCCCCAAAAAAAGAGAATACTACTGGGACATTCATTCATTAGACTAAAGGAAAACACAAAATTGATAATCTGTTTGAAATATTCCCTGCAGGATAAATCCACTGTGTATATTAGTTTTCAAGGTAACATCCAATAGGTTAATGTAATTAAAATGTAAAATTAAAAATATATTACATTAGCTTATATTAGTTGACTAAATTTCTGTTTATGGTTCATTGCTATAGGGAGGAATTTCAATTTAATTTAATTTAATTTTTTAACAATTTATTTTGAACACAAGTAGACAAATACAAGTAGACAAATAATGAGACAAAGCGTCCCTAAATGTGGTTCAAGATTGTGTAAATTTTACTTGTGTGGGAACCTCAACTGTGAATTTCACTTACTGAAAATAAGAATAAAAAGCCAACGTGGGTTTCTCAGGCATACTCTGCCCCTCCTGAGGGTGCAGGATGACGTAGATGAATTGACCATTCCCCTCAGAAGCAGGTTGCAGAAGAAAGAAGGGGGCAAAGGAAGAATCTCATAGGAAAGAGAAAAAAAAACTTATACATCAGAAAAAGAAGCACCCTTAAGATGGCCAGGGGCCTACATCACACAGACCAGAAAGAAATCATTCTGTTTTCACAACATAATGGAACAATGTCAGATGAACAAGATTTCACAGATCGATCTGACAGTATTATATAATAAGATACACTAAATACATTTTCTTCGAGGCACAGATAGAGTTTTAAATTGCTTATATAATAAAAATTAAATGATAAAATTATATAGATTCACCTTAGATATTTGTTATACATCCCAAACTTCCTGGAAAATAATCATATGGTCTATACTATAGTTTATTTGTCCTAACTAAATTGTCTGTGAATATTTGGAATGTTTTGGCCTTTACTTTCACCATGGAACATATTAACTGTAGTTATAGCATTTGCCAATAATATATATGTATATGTATACACATATATAATTAGCTCTAGCTCTACTCATTCCATAAATAAAAGATGTTTTGTCATAACTGATGTTAGATATTTCATTATCATTTTACCTGATACAAATGAAAGTATAGGATTAGGAATAATTTCAACAAAAGTTTCCAATAATATTGATATATTTTTAATTGTTGTATATCATCAAAATAGCAATAATATTTTACGATTAATGTAAGCCATCAAAGTTTACTTGTATTTTCTATTGGTTTCACCAACATGGTTACTGTAGTTTTTGCTAAGAATACTAAAATAAAAGAAACAAATTTCCTTCATAAGGTTTAAATCTCAAATCTAGTAAAATGGGGTAGTGTATGACTGTAATCCAAACCTTTAGAAAGCTTGGGCAGAAACCCACTTCTGACCTCTAAGTGCATCGCACGATACAGGTGTACCCACCGACATGTGGGCATTATGACATCCCCTTCTGACCTCTGTGGGCACTGCATGACACAAGTGCACCCACCTACATGTGGTTATTATGACACTCTCTTCTGAACTCTATGGGCATTGCATGACACAGGTGTACCCACCTACATGTGGGCATTATGACACCCTCTTATGACCTCTAAGTGCATTGCATGACGGTTGCACCCACCTACCTGTGGGTATTACACTCATACACATGAAATAAAAATAATAAACAATATGTTTCACAAGTACCACTATTGTATCTAGAATCTTTTTACCTATTCTTTTACCTATTTACTAGTCATTTGTATTCTTCTTTTGAGAACTTTCTGTTCAGTCCCACAGTTCATTTTGATGTTAGTTTTTTTCCTTCGGGTGTTGTGTCATATTCTTGGGTGTTCTAGACAAAAGTCTGCTGTCAGATACGTAAGTGGCAAAGATGTCCTCCCATTGTCTGGGCTTCTTGCTGCCTAGATTGGAAGATTATTTTATTGCATAGAATGTTTCGGATACATGAGTCCCTGTTTTCAGTTGCTGATCTCATTTCCTGCAGCACCAGAGAAATGCTTTGCCTGTGCACATAACTTGAAGTATCCTCCCCGTGTTTTACTCTTGCTGTTTCAGGAACGCAGGTCTTATGCCAGGTCTGCGATCCGTTCTCAACGGAGTTTTGTGACGAGCCAGTGGCCAGTATCTAATTTCGTTTTTCCGCATGTAAAAACAGTTTTCTCAGTACTCTTTTTTATTTGTATTTTTGTCAGTGATCAGGTGGTTCTAGTCGTGTGCAATTTTACTGCTGCCCTCTCTTCTGTTGTTGTAGGTGCATCTGCTTTATTTTATTTTATTTTTTTAAGTACCATGCTATCTTTTCACGATGGCTCTGTAATACAGATTGAAACTAGGTAGGATGATATCGCCTGAAGCACTCTTTTTGATCAGAATTGCCCTATCCTGTGACTTTTGTATATCCTCATAATTTAAAGATTTTTGTTTTATGTCTATGAAGAATGGTCCTAGTTGTTTGATTTCCATTGCATTGAACATCTAGATAGCTATTTTGTAGGGTGTCCATTTTCACAACATTTTTTCTTTTCTCTTTTTCTTTGTTTTTTTTTTTTTTTTTTTGGTCTTTTTGAGACAAGATCTCCCCATAGGCCCAACTAGCCTGGAACTTGCTATATAGAAGAGCCCGGTCTTGAACTCACAGAAATCTTCCTGCCTCTGCATCCTGAGTCCTGAGATTAAAGGCATGCACCACCATGCCTCAATAAAATATTTATTTTCTAATCTAAAAACATCTGAAGGAGGGTCCATCTCGATTAATTTCTTCAGTGTCTTAAAATGTAGACATATTTGATTTCCTCAGTTATCGTCATTGCCTGATTTTTGCTTATTTACTTATTCATTTACTTATTTGTGTGGCTACTTTGATTAGGATTGGTTCCATGATTTGCTTATCCTTGGTAAATAGGAATCCTACTGATTTTAAATATCACACCTACTGCTGTGTGTGTACGTGTGTGCATGCGTGTGTGTGTGTGTGTGTGTGTGTGTGTGTGTGTAGTGTTTAGAATCTCTTAGGCACTCAATCATATCATCTGTGAATAATCTACCAATTAATTTGATTCTTTCTCTTCTTATTCCTATCCCTCAAAATCCTTTTGATACATATTTACATATCTCTGCTTGAATGAATTTCAAATTCATGAAGTTCTTTAGGAGTGTTGCATCTCTCATGTGTCACATTCTATCACATCCACTTGAACAGGTCTAGAGAGTCTTGAATGTGGTTGTGCGTTTATAGGCTCACGTAGGTGGTACCATGGATCAGCAGCCCTCAACCTGTGGCTTGGCGTTTCTGTGATAGTTTGAATGAGCTATGTCCCTCATTGTCTTGGGTACTTGAAGACATTTTCCCTGATAGGTTGCGTTGTCTGTGGAGGCTTAGGACCTACAGCCTTGTAGGGGGAAGTATGTCATTGGTTTTGAGAACTCATAGACTCAGAGGTCTTCTCATTTCTCTCTCTGTTCCCCATGTTGCTGGAAATATGATTCTTCAGCTTCTTATCTCTGCTATTATGCCTGATGTTTGTTGCTATTCATCTCTGGCACGACGGACCTTTATCCTTCTAGAACCTTAAGGCAAAAGAAACTCTTTCTTCATTAAGTTGTTTTTGGTCATGGTATTTTATCCCATCAACAGAAGAGCAGATTAGTCTCCTCCAGAGAATGTCAATGTAAGATTAATCCCCCTCAAGGGATGTACAGAGGGCAGGGAAGGGCTAGACATGCACTTACGTGTGATGTGTGAAGTCTTTGTCCTTAGGTAAAATAGACCCTCAGAATTTCTCAGTTTCTGATGAAGATGATGAGAACTTCATCAAAGTCCTTCAAATCTCCATTCCAACTTAGAAGACCCTATTCTTTTCCAACCAGTATCAGTTTAAATGCAAGCCCTCTTCTGGAGGCTTAATTTAGCATGATACATCAGCAAATCACATAATGAGCCTTGTGTTTGGTTTTCAGCAACTTTATCTCTGTGGCTGCAGGAAAACAGATGATTAGAACATACCCAGAAAACTTGAGAATGTTTAAGTGCATCTGGACTGAGAAACTGCATCTCTCAACTCAGTCCTTTAATTTGTTACTTTACCAATAGATGCTAGAAAACAGACAAGCAGTGTCATTATAATCCTCAGGTTTCCAGAAATTTTCAAAAGTGTTATATATACTTATAAAAGATTTATTTAGTCACTGAATCCCTTGCTGCTTACACATGGTGAATCGGGGATTCCACATGCATCTGTCTTGTACACAAACAGTTCACTCCATAGATTCTCTGGGCTCTCAATAGTATCAGGAGAATCTTCAGCAACTTTAGGGGCAGTCATAATGAGAATCTTCTCCAGTAGCTACCAAGCCTAGGAGAAAAATTCATTCTTCCATTTCTGATTGTCTGCAACCACTCCTGGCATTAAAGCTGTAATTGTGATTTTCTAGAGGAACAAAACTAATAGAGAATATGTATACTATAAAAATGGTCTTATTTGACTGGATTAGCCAGTAGTGGCTGAGTAGTCGGACAATGACCCTCAGCATGCTGGAGAGGTAAAAACCTGGTACTTGCTCTGTTCATGAACATCAACTTTCTTTTCAGCCCTTGGAAGGTTAAGGCCAGGTGACTGCCTTGAGCCTGAAACTAACCTAGGCTCCACAGTTACATAGTTATAATAGATTGGACTACAGAATAACTCTATCAAAATAAAAATGAGAAAGAAATGGAGGGAAAAGGTAGAATTTATCGCAAGTGGGAACCTTAAAAAGTCTCAATAAATCGGGATGGCAAAATGGCTCAATGAGTACAGGTCCTTGCCACCAAGCCTGACAATCTGAACAATATAGAACAAATATAGCAACACCATGTGAAGATAACTGTCAACTTATAAGAACCTAGAATTTTCTAGAAGACTAGTCCCTAGGATGCCTGTGACATATTATCTAAATCAGGTAAATTGAGGTAGAAGTACCCACCTTAACTGCTGGAGGCATTTCTCCCTGGGTTAAGAACTGAACAGAAAGGACAAAGCAAGCTCATTACCAATATTCACCTTTCTGTTTACTGCCTTGACCTCTCCCTTCCCACCATGGTAATTAGAGGCCCCAAAACTGTGAGCCAAGATAAAGATAAACCCTGCTTTCTTTCTTTTTTTATAATGCTTTTATTGATGTTTTGTGTATTTCAGACATCATTTCTCAGTTTAGATATATTTCCCTTTCCCTTACCCCACCCCACCCCAGACCATGCATTCTTCAATAACAGTCCTGCATCTTTCTCTCAGTCTTTTTTATGTTTAGGAATTCACATATTCCTACTTTAATTTTATATTGCTCTAAAATATGAATGCATACTTCTACTCATATACAGTAATTACAGAGTCTGAAAGTAAGTGGTGGATATAATTTAGAGCCTATTAAGAGATTTACATCATAAAAACATAATTGCTTTCAGATAAACAGAAATATAACAATAATGTTCAGCTTGCCTTTCATCTGGGGATTTGGTGTTAACATCCACAAATGAGGGAAAACATTTGCCACTTGTTTTTCTGGGACAGTGTTATTTCACTTAGAATAATGGCTTTG
This sequence comes from Rhizomys pruinosus, assembly GCA_009823505.1. Classification (NCBI taxonomy): domain Eukaryota; kingdom Metazoa; phylum Chordata; class Mammalia; order Rodentia; family Spalacidae; genus Rhizomys; species Rhizomys pruinosus. Next base: position 720,463 of record VZQC01014549.1, read on the forward strand.
AGTTCCATCCATTTACCTGCAACGTTCATGATGTCATCTTTCTTTACCTCTGTGTAGTACTCCATTGTGTGGATGTACCACATTTTTGTCATCCACTCATTAGTTGAGGGGCATTTGTGTTGGTTCCACCTCTTTGCTATTGTGAAGAGAAATGCAATAAATATGGATGTGCATGTATTTTTGCAGTAGGATGTGTTTTGTGGGTATATACCCAGGAGTGGAATGGCTGGGTCAGGTGGTAGGCTCATTTTGAGTCTTTTAAGTGTTCTTCAAACTTCTTTCTGTAATGGTTGTACAAGTTTACATTCCCACCAGCAGTGGATGAGTGTTTCCTTTTCCCCACAAGCTCTCCAGCATTTGGTGTCTTTTGTGTTCTTGATCTTAGCCAGTCATATCCAAGTGAAATGATATCTGAGAGTGGTTTTAATTTTCATTTCCTTAATTATTAATGATGTTGAACACTTTTTAGGTTATTTCTCAGCCATCTTTATTTCCTCAGTGGTGAAGTTTCTGTTCAGCTCTTTACTTCATCTTTTGAGGAGGTCATTTGTTTTCTTACTTCTTTGTTTTTTGATTAGCTTATATATTCTGGATGTTAAATGCTGTGTCAGATGAATCACTGGTGAAGATTTCTTACCACTCTGTTGGTTTTCGCTTTACTTCTTTGATTGTGTCTTTAGCTGACAGAAGCTTTTGAGTTTGTTGAGGTCCCATTTGTTGACTGTTAACCTTATTTTCCTGTGCAGATTCTGTCTGATTTAAGAAGTCTTTTCCTACACCAATGTCTTGTATGTTGTTACCAAATTTTTCTTCTATCATCTTCAGCGTTTGGGGTTTTACCTTGAGATCTTTGATCCACTTGGAGTTGATTTTTTTTTTTTGTCTTCTTTGAGACAGGGTCTCCCTGTAGCTCTGGCTGTCCTGGAACTCACTATGTAGACCAGGTTGGTCTTGAACTCACAAAGATCCACCTGCCTCTGCCTCCCTAGTGATAGGATTAAAGGTATGCACCACCACACCCAGCTGGAGTTGATATTTGTACAGGGTGAGAGGTAGGGGTTTAATTTTGTTCTTCTACAAATGGTGGTCCAGTTTTGCCAGCACCATTTGCTGAAGATGCTATCCTTCCTCCACTGAGGTTTTCTTTTTTCCCCCTTTGTCAAATACAAGGTGGCTGAAATTGTGTGAGCTCAAGTTTGGATCTTCAATTTTGTTCCATTGGTCAACAGATCTGTTTTTGTGGCAGTACCAGGCTGTCTTTATTACTATGGCCCTGTAATATAGCTTGAAGTCTGGTAGAGCAATCCCCCTGTATTGTATTTTTCACTCAGAGTTGCTTTAGCTATTTAGGGTCTTTTGTTTTTCCATATTAATTTGATAACCAAAGAGAAATAGATGAATATTTGAAATCCTGGGACCCGACAAAGCTTAACCAAGAAGAGATTGATAGTTTAAACAGACCCATAATATTCGAAGAAATTGAGACTGTAATAAAAAATTTCCCAACTAAAAAAAGCCTGGGCCCATATGAATTCATGGCAGAATTCTATAAAACATTTAAAGAGGTCCTACAACCATTACTACTCAATCTGTTCAGAAGGATACAAACAGAGGTGATTCTCCCAAATTCCTTCTATGAAGCCAGCATCACCCTAATACCAAAACCAGGCAAAGATACAACCAAAAAAGAAAGCTATAGACTCATCTCATTAATGAACATAGGTGCAAAAATTCTCAACAAAATACTTGCAAATCACATACAGACCCAAATCACAAAGATCATCCATCATGACTAGTTGGATTCATACCAGACATGCAGGGATTGTTCAACATACGTAAATCAATAAATATCATAAAACACATAAATGGACTGAAAGACAAAAATCACATGATCATCTCAATTGATGCACAAAAAGCCTTTGACAAGATCCAGCATCCCTTCATGTTTAAAGTCCTAGAGGGAACTGGACTGAAGGGAACATTCCTCAACATGATCAAAGCCATATATAGCAAACCCACTGCCAACATCATCCTAAATGGAGAAAAACTGGAACCATTTCTCTGAAAGGTGGAAACTCAGCAAGGCTGCCCCCTATCACCACTCCTCTTCAACAGAGTGCTTGAAACCCTTGCTAGGGCAATAAGATAAGAGAAGGAAATTAAAAGAGTACTAATCAGAAAAGCAGTTAAGCTATCCTTTTTTGCAGATGATATGATAGTTTACCTAAGGGATGCTAAAACCTCCACCAGAAAACTTCTAGAAATGATTAAGTTTCAGTAAAGTGGTGGGATACAAAATTAACCTTGAAAAATCAGTATCCATTCTTTACAACAACAAGAAACAAGTGGAGAAGGAATATAAGAAGACCTTCCCACTCACAATAGCCTCAAAAATAATAAAATACCTGGGAACAAACCTAACCAAAGATACCAATGATCTCTACAACAAAAATTTTAAACCCTTGAAGAAAGAGCTTGAAAATGACATAAAAAGATGGAAAGATTTCACATGCTCATGGATTGGAAAAAATGATATAGTAAAAATGTCCATTTTACCCAAATTGATATACAGATTTAATGCAATCCCAATACAAATCCTCATGAGCTTTTCCACAGACTTGGAAAAAAAAATCCTTAAATTCATATGGAAAAACAAGACCCTGAATAACTAAAGCAACCCTGAGTGTAAAATACAATACAGAGGGGATTGCTCTACCAGACTTCAAACGGTATTACAGGGCCATAGTCATAAAGACAGTCTGGTACTGGCACAAACCCTTTTGTTGTCATGGTATTTTGTCAGAGCAATGGAAAGTTACCAAGACACACACTTTAACTATTTCTCTCTCTGTTTTTAAGGTTAGGGTCTCTTTCTCCCTTAAATGTTAAGATATTTATTACCTATTTATTTATTTATTTATTTATTTATTTCTACTGTGTGTGTGTGTGTGTGTGTGTGTGTGTGTGTGTGTGTGTGTGTGTGAATTCATGTGGAGGTCAGAGATTGCTTTGGTATCTGTTCTCTCCTACCACCTTGCAGGTGTCAGGGACCAGACTCAGGATTCCAGGCCTTACAGCTGGTTCTCATTCCTATGTAATTGGTTACATCATCTCTTTTTTAAAAATTTTTATTTAACTTTTATACATTTCATACAACACTTCTTAATCAAATTTAGACCTCTTCCCCTTCCATGTCCCCAACCTCACTAGAACCCATGCATTCTCCCATACATGTATTGCATTTTTTTCTCAGTCTTCATAAATTTTCTGATGCAGAAGCTTATTGTTTTGAGCAGAAGTTGACTGTTTTGATCAGTTCTTTGAACAAGTCTTTTGTTATTGTTGTTGTTGTTGTTATTGTTTCCTTTAATTTTATATTGATCTATAATATGCATGTATACACTCCAAACTTATACCAAAATTACAAAGTCTGAAAATAAACTATAGGTTAATTCCAAAACATGTTTAGGGATTCACATTTGAGCAGTAGGTTGCATGTAGTTAAAAAGAAACACTACATTTCTAATTACATAGCAAGTTAATGTATGTTTTAATGTGCTTTTTCATAGTAACATCAGGAAATGTGGTATATTATATTTACTGAAAATAATTACTCAGTTGCTTTACATATAAGGATTTGGTCCTAGGAGCCACAAATAATGCAGACCATATGTGTTTGTTTTTTTCTGGGACTGCTTTACTTCATTTAGCATAACAGCTTTAGCTCCATTCATTTACCTGCAAATTTCATGTCATCTTTGTTTAGTGATCCATTCTGTAGATGTACCACATTTTCTTTATCCACTCATCAGTTGAAGGGACACTTGGGTTGCTTCCAGCACCTTGCTGTTATGAAGAACCCTGCAATAAAGATGGTTGTCCACATATCTCTGCAATATGGTGAGTCTTGTGGGTATATATCCAGGAGTGGTATGGAGAGGCAGGTGGTTGGCTCATTTTGAATATTTAAGGGTTCTCCACACTGCTTTCCATAGAGAGTGCATGAGTTTGGATTCCCTTCAGTTGTGAATGTGTGTTCCCATTTCCCCACAACCTTTGTAGCATTTGGTATCATTTATTTTCTTGATCATAGCCAGTCTTATTGGGGTAATATGAAATCTTAAATTGGTTGTAATTAGCATTTACTTAATTAAGGGTGATGTTAAACACTTTTTATAGATATTTGTCAACCATCTTTACTTTTTCATTTGTGAAGCCTCTGATCAGCTCTTTACTCCATCTTTTGACTAGGTGATTTGTTTTCTTGCCCCTTTGTTTTTTGAGTAGTTTATATATTCTGGACATTAATGCTCTTTTGGATTCATCACTTGTGAATGTTTCTTCCCACTCTGTTTACTCATTTCTTTGATTGTTTCTTTCATTGTATAGAAGCTTTTGAGTTAAATGCGTCCCCACTGACTGATCATTGACCTTATTTCCTGTGCAGTTTCTGTCTGATTTAGAAAGACTTTTCCTACACCTACATCTTGTAAGTTATAATATTTTCTTTTATCATTTTCAGAGTTTCAGGTTTCACATTGAGGTCTTTGATCCATTTGCAGTTGATTTGTCTACAGGGTGAAAAATGGAGTTTTAGTTTTATTCTTCTACAAGTGGTGATCCAATTTTGTGAGCACCATTTGCTGAAGATACTGTCTTTCCTCCACTGCATCTTTTTGACCCCTTTGTCAACTATGAGGAGGCTAAAATTTCATGTGCTCATGTTTGGATCTTCAATTTTCTTCCATTGACCTACTGATCTGTTTTTGTGCCAGTACCCTGCTGTTTTTATGACTATAGCCCTGTAATATAGTTTGAAATCTGGAATCTCCCCTGCCTTGCTCTTTGTACTAAGGGCTGCTTTGTCTATCTGGGGTCTTTTTTTCCATATGAATTTTAAGATCTTTTTTTCTAAGTCCATGAAGTAATTCATGGGGATTTTAATTGGTATTGCATTGGATCTGTATATTACCTTGGGTAGGATGGTCATTTTTACTATATTAATTCTTCTAATCCATGAGCATGGGAGATCCTTCCATTTTCTGGTGTCTTTTTCAATCTCCTCCAAGGATTTACAATTTTCATTGCAGAGATGTTTAGTGTCTTTGGTCAAGGTTTTTCCAAGATTGATTGATTGATTATTTATTTATTTATTTATTTATTTATTTATTTATTTATTTATTTATTATTTTGAGGCTATTGTGAATGCGAAGATCTCCCTGTATTTGTTTTCCAGGTGTTTGCTGTTGGCATAAACTTAGGCTACTGATTTTTCCAAATTAAGTTTGTAACCTGACAGTTTACTGAAACTATTAATAGTTTCTAGACTTTTCTGGTGGAATTTTTGGCATTCCCTTAAGGAAACTACTATGTCATTTGCAAAGAGGGATAGTTTGACCTCTTCTTTTCCAATTGGTACTCCTTTAATATTGCTTTTCTTTTCTTATTGCTCTAACAAACATTCCAAGCACTATACTGAAAAAGAGTGGAGATAGGGAGCAGCTTTGTCAGGTTCCTGACTTTAAGGGGAATGGTTATAATTTTCCCCCACTTACAATGCTGGCTGTGGGTTTGTTGTATATGGCTTTAATTTTATTGAGGAATATTCCCACCAATACAATTCTCTCTAGGACTTTAAACATGAAGGCATGTTGAATTTTGTGAAATTCCTTTTCTGCATTAATTGAGATGACCATGTGGTTTTTGTTTTTCAGTACATTCATGTCTTTATTTTTTTTTCTTATTTCTTTTTTTTTCCCTTTTGTTTCTTTTTTTAAAGGCCCATCGAGTGCTTTTAAAGGGGGAGCATTTATGTGTTTTATGACATTTATTGATTTGTGAGTTTTGAATTGTCTATGCATCTCTGATATAAATCTGACGTGGTCATGGTGGATGACCTTTTTAATGTGAGCCTGTATGTGGTCTGCAAGTATTTTGTTGATAAGCTTTGCAACTATGTTCATTAATGAAATTGGCCTATAGTTTTCTTTTATTGTTGTATCTTTGCCTAGTTTGGGTATTAGAGTGATGCCTGGCTTCATAGAAGGAATTTGGGAGATTTCCCTCTGTTTCTATCCTTTTGAATAATTTGAGTAATAATAGTCTCTTTAAATGACTTATAGAATTCTACTCTAAATTCATCTGGGCCTGGGCTATTTTTAGTTGGGAGATTTTGTATTACTGTTTCAATTTCCTTATATGTTATTGGGCCGTTTAAGCTGTCAATCTCTTGTTGGTTAAACTTTGGTGATTTCTAGGTTTTCAGGTATTCATCCGTTTCTCTTAGGTTTTCAAATTTAATAGATTATAGATTTTAAAGTATCCTCACATGATTGTATGGATCTTTTCATTATCTGTTGTGATGTTTCTGTTTTCATCTCTAAGTTTGTTGATCTCGAGCTGCTCTTTGTTTCTTTTGGTTAAATGATCTAGAGGTCTATCTATCTTGCTTATTCTTGCCAAAAAAACAGCTCTTGAATTAATTGATTCTTTGTATTGTTTTCATTGTTTCCCCTTCATTGATTTCCACTATGATTTTTGTTATTTCTTCTTGTCTGTTGGGCTTAGGATTCATTATTTGCCTCTCAAGTGATTTTAGTTGTAGTAATGGGTCATTTATTTGTGATCTTTTTTTTTTTTTAATTTAGGCCCTTAGGGCTATAAATTTCTCTCTTCTAACTCATTTTAAAGTACCCCACATGTTTTGTTGTGTTGTATTTTTTTCATTAATTCCAGGAATACTTTTATTTCTTTCTTTATTTCTCCCCTGAGTGTGTGGCTTAGTCTCCTTGAGTTCTTGTAGATAGTAGGGCTTCTTCTTGTCTTATTAAGTTTTACCTTTTCTAAAACTGCATCCAAAACATCCAGGGGAAGTTTGAATTTTCCTAGAACTTCACTTTTTATCCCTCTTTTATGTTCCTTCCCAGCTATTTGGCCCTTGTAAACTTTGAGTAAGGTAACATGATTTCCTTCTCCAATATAAACCAATCTGATATTTGTAATATAATTTGGATATATAAATCTTCTTTTTCACCTATTTTTCTTGAATCATTATTTACTTAACTTGCATTTTCATTTTTGACAATCTATCTGTGGTGTACTCCTCTCATTCAATTAAAATTGTACCTTATCTTTTAATTTCTGTTGACATGATACACTTCTTTCTTTTCCTAAAAGTCCATGACATTTTAGTGTTGCATAGAATGCTCATGCCAGGCCTCAAAAAAACTCGGGAAATTCATATTTTTCTCCCTTCTTGAAACTAATTATTTGTCTAATAATTTACATATGCCCCATGTCAATTTGTTGTCCACTGATTCTTTTGTGTGTGTGTGTGTGTGTGTATGTGTGCTTTCCCACTAGTTATGAGAACAAACTAGCAATTATAAATCTAACTGCAATTAATTACATAAAAAGTTCAAGTGTGAAAGTGTAGACAATGAAGACAAACACAGAACTCTTTTGAAAATTCGATTTTATCATTTGTAAAATATTGGGTATTTGTGGCAAGGCCTGTAAGAATATAAAAGATATGCATATACCTTCCATTCTTTCTAAATGCTCAGTCGTTGTTATTAAAGAAAGGAAAAAAGTAAATAACCAAAAAGTAATCTTCATCTATTTCTTTCATCCCAACATTCTTTGATGTTGTTATTATTTTCCCTCCATGAAATGAAAGAATGGTGGATGACAGATTTCTATCTCATGTCACTATGAACACATGACCTCCAGGAAGAGAGGGAAAATTGTTTTTGTGTTTATTGAAGGATATCAAATACACAAACAAGTTCACTAACTTTGAACTTTAAATATCTACAAATATTATTCTTGCAAATAAGAAGCATTGTGACATTAGTTGGTCTCCTAAAAGTTATGATAAATCTGGTCCCAGTATAGTAATACCCACCTGCCCCAAATACTAGGGAAATAATAGTATTTAAACCATTATCTCAGAAAATATTTGGGTAATCTTCCCCAATACCTGTCAAATAATGAGTTGATTCCAGTATAAGAATTCATTTTTAACAATTTACTTATTTTTATTTTGGTTTATGTATATGCACGTGTCACAGTTTGTATCTCTTGGAGGTTGTCTTGGTTTTCCCAACGACCAGAGTAGGGGGTCAAATCTCCTGAGCTGGAGTTACATGTGGTTGTGAGCTACCTAACATAGGTCCTGGGATCTGAACTTGGCTTTTCTGAAACAACAGTAAACACTCTTAGACCCTGAACCATCTCTTCATAACCCTGTGCTAAGACTACTTTGGGGTAAACCCAAATGCTAAGCAGCCTAGCTTTATCAGGGAGTAATTTCCTATCTTGTCTGACAGATGTCAGGAAGGCAACATGCCTGCACAGAACCAAGGGCCACGTTGTACTGAAAACAAAAACTTTCTGGTGTGCCTGCATTCCATTGTTCTCCATCAATACATAACTTTAATAATTTCAGCATAAATTTCTAAAAATGATTAAGGTTTTTGAAATAAAAGGAAGGAAATTATCATTAATATACAAAGGGATGCAAATGATACTTTTATTAGAATTATTGTTAAGCCAAGAAATCCTAATATTATTTAAAGTATTTCAAATATATTAAAGAAACCAATTGCTTGCCTATGGTAAGGGAACAGGTTCTCCTTCAGTTACATTAGCTTTCCCATGAAAATATGATTTCAGTTTACTATTGTGTACTCTGAGCCTTTTATAAAACTACTCAAACAACTGCAAAGACATGCGAGAGGTATGTATGAAATTAGCTGAATTTACAAATGTGTAAGTGAAATAACTTAGAAGATGGTTGTTAATTGTAATTTCTTTCAAGACTTAGTTGCATGTTCTTAAGTAATTCCTTAGAGAGTGCAATTAGTGAAAAATTCAAATAAGACAATACTTGTTTATTCTTTATAAAATGTAAAAGATTTGATATATTTTCAGTACAAATGCTTTTGAAATTTTTAGAGTGTTGTTCTGGTTTCTCCTCACCATACTGTGTGACCAAAGTTCTACAATGATAATATAACTTCACTTGATGTGCCAAGTGGATGCCTATGAAGAGTTCTCGATACTCTTGGTATTTGGACACTGTAATTCAAACCCAAAAGCTTGGGTCAGCTTGATTTTAAAGCTTTAAAAATATATCTTCTAAAAACCCAAACTAGTTCCTGCTGAGATTATAGTCCAAAATTAAAGTAAGGAATCTTCACTCACTTCTCTTTGAAGTCAAATTGTTTACCATGAATATTGATGCTTATGGCAAACACTGTACTGGCTCATAATTCCTTAATACTGTTGCTTATTTATATGGGTGAAAAGATGGTTCTAATAATAAAAGCAAGATTAAAGATGAGGTAGAAATTAGAATAATGAATTTTAAATTCTTTACAAATGTATTTGTCTATGTTTCTGTGTGATCACACACACACACACACACACACACACACACACACACACACACGGATAGAAACTAAGAAGTCACCATATTCACTGATAGATGTTTTTAATGGTCTTCATTTTCTACCTAATTTTCCATAATATCATTCTTCTAAATCTGTTTTTCAATCATACCTTTTTCAAATTTAAATTTCTACTGGCTTATCATGTGAGGGTTTAAAAGCATACAGCACAGGACTGGAGAGATGGCCTAGCAGTTAAGAGCACCGACCGCTCTTACAGAGGACCCGGGTTCGATCCCCAGCACCCACATGGCGGCCGAGAACCGTCTGAAACTCCAGTTCCAGGAGAACTCCAGTTCCAGGGGAATCCGACACCCTCTTCTGACCTCTGCGGCATTGCACGACACGGGTGCACAGGCCTGCATGCAGACAGTACATTCATACACATACAGAAATAAATAAAATTAAATTAAAAAAATTTAAAAAAAGCATACAGCACACTGCACTTTCATACATTTGAAGTAAACACAGCCTGTTTTAGAACCTGACTTAATATTTCATGGGATAGATATTTTTAAACATGATCCATTTACTTTCTGAGGCACAAAGAACTCATTTTCAGGTGTTTATAAGAATCCACAGAGCTTACCAGAGGAAAAAAGGATGTTATGGATTCAAAAGTTCAGCTATGGAGTGCTTACAAGCTAAAACAATTCTCTCAGTAGGAGCAGTATGGTAAAAAATGGGCGCAGTCTGATATTTTTCATTATCAAGCTCTGCATTTAACTATGCTGCAACACCCCTCTGTAATTCTACATTGAAGATAATATCAAGTAAATTTCACAGGCATATTTAAATGTTTTAAAAGCTTCTTTTCTAATAAATTCTTCTTACAGTATTATTAGAGATACTTAGAGTTTTACTATTTATTTATTTATTTATTTATTTATTTATTTATTTATTTGGCTTCTTGAGACAGGATATCCCTCTAGCCCTGACTAGCCTGTAACTCATTCTGTAGAGCAGGCTGGCCTTGAACTTACAGACATCTGCCTGCCTCTGCCTCCAGAGTGCTGGGCTAAAAGTTGTGGGCCACCATGCCCAGGCCAGATTCTTAGTTTTCAAATGATCAAAATGGTATTCTAGTAGTAAGTACAGGTGTGTCCCTTGAGACTATAAAATAAGGAATTTTTGGTGTTAAGTTACTGGAATAAAATATTATATAGTGTCTAGGGTAGTATGCTTGATCTTAAGATAGCAACATATTCAAAGAACCAAGCATGTCATACACAATACATGTCCATAAATAATAAAACTGATGCTTTGATACAAATCATCAAAATTAGTGACACATTAATTTCTTCCCACATGTTATATAAAATTTAAATATAAATGATAATTTAGAACAAGTTATAAAATTTTATTAAATTTCCAAATGAACTATATATATTTCTAGAGGTATTGAATATTCATTATGCTATGTAATTATTACAAAGTAATCTTTATGCAGTGGTTTTTCACTATCATTTTCAAATAATATTCACTGCTAAGAAGTGACTTCAAGATTTTCTTAAAATATGGAAACCTGTAAACAGAATTTCAGCCTCTTATTTTGCTTCTTTATTTTATTATTATTATTATTTTTTTGTCTTTTTGAGACAGGGTCTCCCTTTATTTCCAACTGTCCTGGCTCTTAACAGCAAGAAGCATCTCTCATTTGCATTATGTATCTCAAACACTTTTGAAGAAAATATTCGAATCTTGTTACACTGTTTTTATCATCAAAATATGACAGGAGTCACCCAAGAATATTTTCTAGTGAATATTCTTCTAGCTTTGTGAAACAAAAGTATCAGCCAAATGGCCTAAGTCATAATAGTACCCTAAAAGTTGTGAGATGTATTGTTTTTTAATAAATTAAATATTATTCTTTTAAATGTAAAGTTAGACATGTGAATAGAAGAAATTGCTCAATTATTAACTATTTGTAAGGAAGTCTTAGCTTTCTTGAACAAATATAAAATAGATTTTCTTTTTTTTTTTAACTTTTTTTTAAATATTTTTTATTATTAATTTTATTTATTTCTGTATGTGTATGAATGTACTGTCTGCATGCAAGTCTGTGCACCCGTGTCGTGCAACACCGCGGAGGTCAGAAGAGAGTCTCGGATTCCCCTGGAACTGGAGTTCTCCTGGAATTGGAGTTTCAGACGGTTCTCGGCCGCCATGTGGGTGCTGGGGATCGAACCCGGGTCCTCTGTAAGAGCGGTCGGCGCTCTTAACCGCTAGGCCATCTCTCCAGCCCTAAAATAGATTTTCAAGTTTGAAAATATTACTTTTATTGAAATAGGTTAGTGCAATGTATTTAAAATGTTTACTCTAGCTTTGGTTCCAAATTTCTTGTTTTAAATCAAGAGTTGCAGCCCAATTGCCCTCCAAATAATGCCTGAAATCATAGGTTGTGCGGTTCATTTTTCTCATTTAGAGGTGTGAATATAAGTGCTACACGTGGCTTGGCCCACTCCAGAATCCTGACACCAGGTGTCTGAATTCCTCCTATGATGGTCAAAAGTTGTCTTTCTGAATCTGCTCTTATTAGTGACTGTGGTGACCTCAATACGTATTGATTTGGCCACTGTTAGATGAAGGAGACTTCTATTATCCACTGTCTCTTCCATTACTATGAGGTTTCAAAATATTTTCTGTAATATTGTTGGCAAAATGATCTCATTCTCTACAGATTCATTTAACTTGACAAAGTATTTGAGAAAACAGGGCAAGGGAGCTTGCAACTGAATGAATGAGATAAAGACCCCAAATATATCTAGGCTGACATCCTCTTACAGAACACTGGTTTAGCACTAATGACAATAAAGCATGTTATTTTACAATAGGTACTAAACACAGAAAAATATGATCTTTAAAACTTTGTATCTTTAGTATATGAGATTGAATGCAGAACTATAAGATAATTATTGGTTTATAATATTTTTATTTACACTCATTGCAACCTAATTTTTTGGTATACAGAGTGTTCTGTTATCATACATGAATACATTGTTAAAACCACACTACACATAGCTGACAAAGCATCTCAAACATTCTAAAGTTTTCCCTTATGCTGTTCCATATGTTTTACTATTCCAGATTGTCAACAAAGAAGGACAGTAAAATTTGACCTAATTTGAATCTGGGTTCTTCCTCTTGACCTAGTGGATTAAAAGATTTCATAGTGATACTTGGTAACATTCCACTGGTGGCATAACTGCTTGTTTTATCATTCATCACTTAACAGGTGTTTAGTTTTTCTTCAGTCTCCAGCAATTATAATGGGAATTTTAAACATTTATATCCAGGTTTTTTTATTCATTAATAACATAATTTGTCTATGAAGCATGGCTTCAAATACAAGCTATATGAAATACATTTTCAGGATAAATACATAGAAGAAATGCAATTTCTACATAATTCAGGGGTTTTAAGTACATAAAAACGTTTTATACCATTCTGCACATAAAATGTTTCTTCCTGTATTTTTCTGTGGAATGTTCTGTGTTCCTGCTTCACCAGCAATGTGTGAGAGTTACTTTTGTGCATCTTTCTTGGTTTTCTATTCAGCCATCCTATGCATGTCTAATGGAACTGAAATCTTGTGTTTACATCCTTCATACCGGGCTAATGAATGGTCCTTTCTTTGGCTGGAAGTTCTTTCCATGTGACATTTTTGGAAGAGAGTATCTCCAGGTACTTCACTCTCTACTAAAACCAGGTTGCTGCCAGGCGTGGTGGCACACACCTTTAATCCTAGCACTTGGGAGGCAGAGGCAGGCGGATCTTTGTGAGTTCAAGGCCAGCTTGGTCTACAGAGTGAGTCCAGGACAGCTGGGACTACAGGGAGACCCTGTCTTGAAAAGACAAAAAAAAAAAAAAAAAACCAACAAAAAAAAAACGGGTTGCTAATGCAATAAAACTCAAATTTTCCTTTGAAGTCTGGATGGTTATAGTTTAGAAATGAAAAGAAGAAATAGAATGATTACCTAGAACCAAAGCATCTAAAAGGTACTAAATTAAGATACATGAGTGCCATACATAGACTATAACACACATTGGTCAGGGAATCGAGGATTTCGACTTTCCTTTACTATTTGAAAGATGCTATAAAATATGTCTTGTAGATAATTTGCAACACAGGCATACGGAGAATTGAAAATATTCTGAGACACCTTTAAATTCCCTAGTTAAATGCCATGAGCCATGCAGAAATGCAGACAGCAGCCAGTCCTGCTTTGGGGATCCTGTCATTCTTTCATACAGATACTCCAAATGATCACTAATAATTGAAAATATATTTAAGGTTGTTAGGCAGATTACATTTACAATACCTTTGTCTGCCATCTGCTCTACTTCTTGTGGAAGAGACGTTGAACATTTGGGAATACTTTTTTTTTATAAGCAATAATGTTTTATGGTTCATAAAATAGGAGTGAAGTAAACCTTTTTTAATTTTAATTACATATGCAAGTCCATATTACAACAGTTCTGGGAGAAAGAATTATATGCCTCTTTGGGGAATGGCAAAGTTCAGATGAGAGGAAGATAGACAGGCAAGCATACCCCAATGATACAACCTCTCAACGTATTAGTTGGGTCTTATTTTCTTATTTTTGTTTAAAACCCTAAAATCATTTTTTAAATTTATTTAACATCAATATAAGCTGAAAGAAGAAAGGAATTCCATCTTCTTAGGCAGATGTCAAAAACATTTGAACAGCTGTCAGACCAGTTCAGACTGCCATCGGAAGTGACCTTAAACCAAGTTTGGATTTTAAATGTTATTTTAAAAAGTGAAAAAACAACACAGTGCCATTAAGCAGCTGTCTAAAATATTACAGAAAGAATGAACATCTGTTCAGTTGTTCTTCAAATTTTAATGGTTTGGAGAGAAACTCTGTTGTCTTAGATCTTTAAGAACATCTGAGGCCCATACAGCTTCAACACCTGTGAAGGTTTCTCTCTGAAAGCAGGCACTGCCACTTCAAAGCCTCTGACTATTGTTCTTTGCCAAACATATGCCACCGACCAGCAGAACAAATATTAATATTCTTTATGATGTTTAAGATCTTCTTGCAGTACATACTTTATAGAGAGGACAAAGTCTTTTTAATGTAAATATGCTTTTATTTACAGAAAATATACACTGTTTTCTTTATGACTAAACAGATTAAAACAGCCATTTGGTAGCAAGCGCTTGAGATGTTATTGTTTGCATATATATGAACTTTGGGTATTCGAGAACACTTGTTTTCAGAATCAATGTGCATATGCAGTAGTGGCATCAAAATGCAACCATCTGATTATTCTTTTCTCCACTTAGCATTAATGAAGTCATTCCATTTAGAACCAGAAAAGAATAAGAGAGATAATCATCCAGTTGATAAATTATGGGTTGAATGCAAACTATTTTGCCTATGTAAAGAAAGTGTTTCCAAATATGGACTTTCCTAGTGAATGAGAGCACCCATTTTAGGTGACTCTCAACATCTCTGTGTATGCACAAGAGTAGCTCAGTTTAAATGAATTCATGTATAATTTTTTCCGTAATCCAGCTGACACACAACAGGAGAAATTAAAACCCTGCAGAGTTCCTTGGTCCAGAAATTCAATATACATCTAGTGTATATGTGAGCATGCAAAAATAAGTTTAAAATTTCCCACTGATTTTGCATCTATAAGTCAACTTTAGGATTTAAAGTGAAAGTGAATGTTTAAACCTAGAACTGGAATTTTAAAGATGAATTAAGCACTTTTCTGCCATCACACTTGTTCTGAAAACAAGAATGAAGATTGGAAATGAAGTACATTTCAGGACCTACTGAAAGCATGGTAATGCATAAATGTCTATGGGCTTTTATACAGTTTGGTTCTGAATAACATTTCTATCTCATCTGCTTGTGAAGTACCCTAAATCATCAGAAAACATGAGTAGTACTTTCAAATTTATACTTAACATTCACAGAATTGGAATAAATTTGGGTAAAATACTCAATTCTTATTTTCTTTTTTAAAATTTCATTTATAATTTTTGTTTTATATGTATGAGTGTATTTCCTGCATGTGTGTATGTGTATACTTGTTGTCCAGTGCCCTAAGTGGCAGAAGACAGCATCAGATTCTCCTGGAATTGGAGATATAGATGGTTACTAGCTGCCATGTGTGTGCCGGGAATCGAACCTGGGACACCTATAAGATCAGACAGTGCTATTAATCACTGAGCCTTCACTCCAGCCACCCCCATTCTATTTTCAAAATCAATTTAAGTTAAATTTTACATTACATCTGAATGTGTATATACAGGTAATATGTCTCACCTCTGTCCTTACATGTTTATTCAACAGCCTTACCAAACCATTCATAAAATTTAATTTGTAAAATAAATATAAAATTATGTATAACCTATGTAGAAAATAATTTTTATTTATTTATTTTTATTTTAAGGGTATGATCTTTTACCTGCATGTATTTAAGTGTGCCTGTGCACACAATGCCTTCTGAGGTCAGCAGACGGCATAAGATCCCAGGGAACTGAAATCACTGATGGCTGTGAGCCCATGTGGGTGCTGCAAACCAAACAATTCTGAAGAGCAGCCAGTGCTCTTAACCTCTGAGACATATCTCCAGCCCTAAGATTATGAGTATGCCAAATATTTGTGAAAACAGAAGGACACAGCGGCAAAATACAGGGAATAAGAGACTGCAGAGGATGTGTTCCTGGATAAGAGTCCTTTACTAAGCCTCACCTAACCTTATGTCCCATGGAACCATTGTGGAAGAGGAGGCCGAAAGACTGCAACAAACAAGGCTGATACATGATCATAAGAAAACAGAGTCTTCTTGATTTCTGGGAACTTGTTCATTTGAACTTATAGAAAAAGTGACAGCATGCATAAAACCCAAGAAAACTCAATCAGACAAAAACCCCGTATAAAATTATGGAAATGGGAAGGAAGCTTCAACCTTAGTCAAGGAAGTATTGGCTGCTGATTACTGCTGGTTGAGGGAAAGTTACTCTTCTTTAAGGGATTTGCTCTAGATAGGCTGATTATACTTTAATGGATGAACACAGAGGGACATCTGGGTACATAAACTTGATTCAATAGGCATTAATATGTATGACAGAAAGCATGAATCCCATAGGGGAGATTATGGAGGTGTGAACGCACAAGGGGAATATGGTGGTTTGAATGAGGATGTTCTTCATAGGCTCTAAGTATTTGAGCATTATTCCCTAGTTGGTGGCAGAGATTTGGGAGATCTTAGAATGTATGGCCTTGTTAGAGGAAGTGTCACTGGGGTGACTTAGAGCATTCTTTTTTTTATTTTATTTTTTATTTTATTTTATTTTTGTGTGTGTGTATGAATGTACTGTCTGCATGTAGGTTTGTGTACCCATGTCGTGCAATGCTGCAGAGGTCAAAAAGAGTGTCTCGGATTCCCCTGGAACTGGAGTTAAAGACGGTTCTCAGCCGCCATGTGGGTACTGGGGATCGAACCTGGATCCCCTGCAAGAGCAGTGGCGAGGAAAAGAGAGGAGAGAAAGAATTCGGCAGAGTGGCAAACCGGAAATGCCCTCTGCACAAGATCAGAGAAGGCAAATGGATGCTCTCTGTAATCCTTGGGGTAAGAAATTGGCAGAGTGACGAACTGGAGATGTCCTTTGCACAGGAGCAGGGAAGATAGGTGCTCCTCAGGTCATGAAAAAGAGATTCTTGTGTCTTATTTGATTAATTTCTTTGCCACCTTTGCGATCACCCACTTCAGGAACTGAACCTGCTGGAGCTGGACCCCGGCAATGTCCTTAGGTGCAAATTCTTCCACCGAAGTCCACTCAGCCTATCTCGAGTTTTTATGGAAGGTCCACTCTCACTCACCCAGGCACAATCAATTTCCAACAATTCTCAGGTTAGGTCCGGTCATCACACATTTCCCTGACAACACTCTGGGCTCTTGGTTCACTGAATTGTCTTGGGTGTTTTGTTTGATGTCTCCATTGCCACGATTTCACATGAGCAAGTTTCCAGCGGCTTGGAATACTCTGCGGTTGGACATTTTTTAAATAATATTGATTCTTCCAATCCATTGGCTTTGCTGTTCCTTCCGTCTCCCGGTGTCTTTCTCAATCTCTTTCTTCAAAGATTTAAAAATTTTCATTCTACAGATTTTTACTGTCTTTGGTCAGATTTATTCTGAGTTATTTTATTTTTTATATTTTGAGGCATTTGTGAATGGGAGGGTTTCTATGTACTCATTCTCCAATTTGTTATTGCTACTGATTTTTATAAGTTGATTTTGTACCTTGTGACTTTTTTTGGAAAGTGTCAATCATTTTTAGGAGTTTTCTGGTAGAACTTTGGGGATCTCTTATATATCCCCAAATAGCATATCATATGAGAATAGGGATTACTTGACTTCTTTCCATTTAATAGTCCTTTAATTTTCTTCATTTGTCTTATTGCTCTAGCAAGAATTTCAAGCACTATATTAAAAGGAAGTGACTTGGGAGGCAGAGGCAGGCGGATCTTTGTGAGTTCAAGGCCAGCCTGGTCTACAGAGTGAGTTCCAGGACAGCTGGGACTACAGGGAGACCCTGTCTCGAAAAGACCAAAAAAATAAAAAATAAAAAAAAATAAAAGGAAGTGGATAAAATTGACAGCTTTGCCTGATTCCTGATTTTAATGTGACTATTTCCGGTTTTTCTCTGTTTAGAATGATGTTAGCATAGGTTTGTTATATATAACTTTAAATATGTTTAGGTATATTCTGTTAACTCCAATTCATTTTAGGAGTTTGAAAATAAATGTGTATTGAATTTTTTCTGCATCTATTGAGATGATCTGTAATTTTTGCCTTTGAGTCCATTTACATGGTTTATAACATTTATGGACTTACACATATTTTACTATCCCTGCATCTCTGGAATAAAACTCACTTGATCTTGGTGGGTAGTCTTTTTAATGTAAGTCTGTATGCAGTTTATAAGTATTTTGTTGAGAATTTTGCATCTATATTCATTAAAGATATGGGTCTCTAGTTTGCTTTTTTGGTTGTGTCTTTGCCTGGTTTTGGTATTACAGTGAAGCTGGCTTCATAAACGAAGTTTGGGAGTTCTTCTGCTGTTTCTATCTTCTTGAATAATTTAACGGATATTGGTTGTAGGTCATCTTTAAATGTCTGGTTGAATTCTGCTGTGAATCCATCTGGGCTTGGGCTTTTTTTGCATAACTCTTTCAATTTCATCATATGTTCTGGGTCTGTTTAAACTGTTCATCCCTTCTTGGTTTATAATTTTTTAAACATTTTAATTGATTTTTTTTTTCATTTCTAAAACAGAGTGTCCTTAACTCACCTTATAAAGACTAATGTTTTGTTATAAACCGTCTTAGTGATGAATTAATCACCTGTATTTTATGTTTACTTACATATATTTGTTTATGTCTGTTTGTGTACCACATGTGTGCAGTTGCCTGTGGAGGCTAGAAGAGAATGTGTCACCAGTCTTGGTACTAGAAACTAAAATTGGGTTCTCTGGAAGAGCAGAAGGGACTCAACCACTGAGCCATCTTTCTAGCCCCATGTATAAATGATATTAAACAACAATTAAATATTTTATTCTTATTTTATGTGTATAAGTGTATTTCTTACATGTGTGTAGGTGCACCTGTGTCATGCAGTGCACTCAGAGTCAGAAGAATGTGTTGGATTTCTTTCGAACTGGAGTTACAGACAGTTGTTAAGCACAATGTGGGTTCTGGGAATCAAACCTGGGTCCTCTTCAAGTCCAGCCATTGTTTCTAACTGCTGAGCCATCTCTCCTTCCCCCGAAGTAGTGATTTATATTTAATAGTCATTATACTCCTGGAAAATAAGTATCAGCAAGATACTTCATGAAATTACTAAATTTTTATAATCACTTGATTGTATTTGCAGCAGTAGCGACACTACCTCATGGGGGAATAAAAACTGAGAAGAAAATTTGCATGTTTCTGTTTCCTTAATTTAAAGCGATTGGGCTTCTTGATATACTTAACTAATGACTCCTTATCTGAAATTTCCACTCATCTGAATACTAGACAATGTTTGTGAGTGCACAAATATCTGTTTATTTATACATATATATCCAACTTAAAATATGCCAATAATTTTCAGCTTAGTGATGATGCAAAAGTGATCTACATTACATAAACAGAAATGTCAGGCTTTAAGTTTCAACTTTTCCTAGGCTGTCAATGCACAGCTTCTCTTGTGATGCTGGACATTTGTATCTGGTACAAGCTTTAATCAACCCAGTGCTTACTAGGTAACCACAGAGGGGGAGGGAGAGGGTGATGGATAGGGGGAAGAATTAGAGGGAGGGGAGGAGGGGGAGAGGGAGGAGAGGGAGGAGTGGAAGTGGGGGAGGGGGAGGGAGAGGGAGGCAGAGGGGGAAGGACAGGGAGGGGGAGAGGGAGAAGGGGGATAGGGGTAGGGGAAGGATGAGAGGGAGAGGAGGAGGGGAGAGGGAGGGGAGGAGGAGGGGAGAGGGAGGGGGAGGAGGAGGGAGGAGAGGGAGAGGGAGAGG
>VZQC01014549.1:746381-773550 GCA_009823505.1 Rhizomys pruinosus
ATATATATATATATATTACTTGTGCACACTTGTAATCCCAGCACTCAGGAGGCTGGGATATACAAGTTGGAGAGAACAACAGCAAAAGTACTAAAAAAAACCCTGGAAAGACTCAGAAAAAAGATGCAGGACATGTATGGCAGAGTGCAGAGACTGAAGTGGGGTGGGGGGTATGGAAAGTGAAGCGACTCTAGATTTGATTCATAAATGATGTATGACTTATGGAAAAAGTTTAATACTAAAAAATTGAAAAGAAAAAATAAATAAAAGATAAAAAAAATAAACATCTGGGAAAGATGGCTCAGTGGTTAAAAGCACTGGCTGCTCTTAAAGAGGACTCAGGCTTGGAGGCTAACAACTTGTATGGAACTCCAGTTCCAGGGGACATAATGTCCTCTTCTGGTCACTGCATGATACAAGTACACTATTACACCCATGCAGTAAATATACTAAAATACATAAAATAAAAACAATATATGAGTAAAGATGTAACTATAACATTTTAATTTCCTTTTTTTTTTTTTGTCTTTTTGAGACAGGGTATTCTTGTTGCCCCAGCTGTCTTGGAAATCACTATGTAGACCAGACTGGCCTTGAACTCACAGACATCTGCCTGCGTCTGCCTCCTGAGTGCTGGGATTACAAGTGTGCACCACCACGCACAGCTAACATGTCAATTTGTAAGAGAAATAGCTATAATCAGTTGAAAAATATTTCTGTGAACTTTTGTCCTAAGAATGGTATGAAGGGTGGGGAATATAAAACCCAAATAGAACATTCTAAAGGGAAAAATTATATAATATCTGTGACATAGAATATATAATGTGTCATGAAGTTTCCACAGAAGAAACACTATAAATAATCTCAAGAATATACTTTTGTTTTAGCAGGATTCTTAAGAATTAGAAGAGATGAGCCTTGCTTTGAAGTGTGGAGAAGATTTGCAAGGTGTTCACCCTGAGACAATTGAAAAAAGAATGATAGAATCCTGTGGCAAGTACAAGAGACATCAGTCAGATGTGAGGGCATGAATGACATACAGAAGCCAAAGATATTTTGTTGTGAGCAACGCTAGGGAAGGAATTCTCATTCCTTTTTTTTTAAGTTCAGCAAAGCTATATTGGAAATAGAGATGAGTTAACCCATGTCCTGAGAGAAGAAATACTACCACACTTAGGAAGAGTGAGTGGACATTGCCCAGCTTTAGTCTGACCACTTAAATCACAGTAAAGATGCTCAGAGTCGATAAAGAGTAGTGGTGAAAAGCAACAGGCTTAGTGAGATGTAGCCATGCACGCTCAATATAAATGGAACCGTTTCCAAAACTTTAATCTTGGGCACAGTTGAAATTGTTATAGCCACGACTCGAAAGATCAAATTTACAAAGGAAGATTTAGTATTAAATATGAATTTGAGGACCAGCAAATGGAAATAAGTTAGCCCTCTATACAATATTGACACTGAGTGGCTGGAAAGATGAGTAAATGATTAAGAGCAATGACTGCTCTTGCAGATGACCCAAGTTTGGTTCCTGGCACCCACTTTACAGCCCAGGTATACCTCTAGTTCTGAAGAATCCAGTGCCCGATTCTGACCTCTGCAGGTACTACTGTTACATGATGCACTTACATGCAGGCAAAGCATACAGAAGGAAACAAAAAGGAAATTATTTTTGTAAAGCTAACTGTGAAGTCAGAGTTTTACTAACCACAGATAAGAAAATATCTTTATGACAAATGTAATATTATGAGATGTGATTATATATAAATCAAAACACCCAATTGTTATAAACTGTATTCAATAAATGGTCAAATTTGTTAAATTAATGCAAAAAGAAATATAAGAAATATTAAGAACTTGTATAAAGGTAGCTGTTGAATAAGCATACAAAGTAATAAATAACATTAAAATTTCTGTTCATGGGGATGGAGAGATGGCTCGGTGGTTAAGAGCACTAACTGCTCTTCAGAGGACCTGGGTTCGATTCCTAGCACCCACATGGAGGCTAAGAACAATCTTAGGTTGGTTAAGAGCACATGCTGCTTTCACAGAAGCCTGGAACCTGGTACTTAACTGGCCAGGATCCTCCCACCCTGTGCGACAAGTGTATACACAGTGTGCACAGATACATGTAGATAGATGATTAAAAATAAATGTGCAAAAATGATTTCTAGAAGTATGAGTTCACTAAACATCATATAACCCTGGTTATATGATGGGAAAATAACCCTGATGTTAATATCTCCCAATTGTGAGGCCTGCTCATCCAGTCGTCAGTCATGATTCTAAAAAGTAGATCATACACCTGACCTGGAAAACCAGTGAGTTTATATGGTATAAAATGAAGTTATTAAATTAAGAATCATGGAAGGCTGAGTAAATATTTCTTAGAGAAGACCAATTTCCAATTGAAAAGCATCAATCTTATGTTGGCTAGCATTTCTGCTTTGTTTATAAGTGTATGTAAACGAGATGGATCAGCAGAAGGACACTTGCCTGGTTGAAGCCCAATGATCTCAGTTCAACCTCCAGGTCCCATACAGTGGAAGGAGAGATGCAATTCTGGCAAGTTGTCTTCTGACCTCTTCATCTGACCCTTGAAACATATATACTAACAAATATACATATAAATAAATAGTCTATTAAAATAACTTTAAAAGTAAAACAAAACTATCCATAACTGCTAGGTTAGGGGAGGGAGAGTCAGAGTAAGTTTTCTTTAAAGGTGTGTTTACTGGTAGGTCATTACAACTCCAGTGGATGGCCCCCCAAATTCAAAGCTATAGACAGCATTAATTTGAGTTGGTCTAATATTAATTTTTTTTAAATGAGAGAGTACAAGAACTTGGGACTGTAAGGGCAGGGGCTGAGCAACAGGAGGGTGGGTAAATATGATCAAAACTCATTGCATGAAATTATCCAAAATAAAAGAGATTCAACGTACATAAATATGAAGCTACACAGTGAAACTATTTATTTATTTATTTATTTATTTTTTATTTATTTATGGTCTTTTCAATAACAGGGTCTCCCTGTAGCCCCGGCTGTCCTGGAACTCACTCTGTAGACCAGGCTGGCCCCGAACTCACAAAGATCCGCCTGCCTCTGCCTCCCGAGTGCTAGGATTAAAGGTGTGCGCCACCAAGCCCAGCTTATTTTTATTTTATCTGTTTAAATGTATTGCCTGCATGTATGTAAGCACACCCCTGTACTGTAATCTCCACGAAGTTCAGAAGAGGGTGTTTAATCCCTTGGAACTGGAGTTATGGAAAGTTGTTAGCTGCCATGTGGATGCTGGGAATCAAACCCAGGTGCTGTTGATTTAAGGGATGTGTAATAGGCAGAGAGGAAATGTATGATTTTGTAAAATTTCACCCACATTGTATTTTATTCTGATGATTCTTTAGGTAAAACTGTAGGTTAGAATGGTCCTGAAGATATGACACATGCAATGAACTCATGCTGTTGCATATAGAATATTAGTGGTATAAACAGTTTGGATTAACTTTACTGAGTAATGAATAAGAATAATGAACTATATTTAGTAACATTATATATGACTGTTTAGGAAACAAAGTTGAGGAGAAACAGAGGAATTCCCAATATTTCTTGGAAATATAGTTAGAAGATAGAAAAAAAATTGCAGTAGTGGCCATGATGATATGTCCTTGGCTCAAAGACCAATGCCTTATTATGAATATCACCATGTGACATATCTGAATGTTATCAATGCCTTATTATGAATATCACCATTTGACAAATCTGAGTGTTGCTGAACTAAGAAAATATACATTGGGCTCTTAAATAATGGAAGCTATGTAAATGAAATAATTTGTATATTATCAATAGCATACATGGAAATGTTACTCAGATCATTGACTATATCCATATCATATGGAAGTAATGTTAAATAACGTGATAATGTTGGTGAAGAGTTTCTGGACTAGTGAAGATGTTAGAATATTTACATATTCTCTATATTTTGTTAAGAAGCCATGTAGCATTACTATTCAGCTAAGTATAATTCCTTGGCCACAATTCTCTTCAACTTAAACCAAAGAAGGATTTAAAGAAAATGAGAAACCGGGGGGAGGGGAATCTCAAAAGTTAATGCTGGAAAACAGAGCACACTGATCTTGGGAGAAGGAGAGCAGGCATTTTTTCAAGAACAATGCGTGCCTCAAGAAAGAGAAATGAAGGTACCTGTTTGAGTTTGTAATTGCCTTGACTCATAGGTTGATATACATTGCCTCTTCTCATTGTGTTAGAAAGTGATTAAAATGTTTTCTTGGTTTCAAAGGTTTAAGCAAATAATATTGCAGGAGTATTCCAAAGAATTAAGCTTAACAAGTGGTACTAAAATTATAAAATATCAGAGATGAACAGCAACACAAGTACCTGGGTTATTGAACTTTAGGGTATCCTCAAGCTTTAATAGAGTCCGATAAGAACCTGCTGTTCTTCCTAACAATAATGAATATTCTTAGTGGTTTGCCCCACTGTAATCTATTCATGGTATTTTTAAAATTTTTATTTATTTATTTTTATGTCTATGAATGTACTGTCTGCATGTAGGTTTGTGCACCGGAGTCATGCAAAGCCGCGGAGGTCAGAAGAGGGTCTCAGATTCCCCTGGAACTGGAGTTCTCCTGGAATATAACAGATGGTTCTCAGCCACCATGTGGGTGGGTGCCGGGCATCGAGCCCAGGTCCTCTGCAAGAGCAGTCGGTGCTCTTAACGGCTAGGCCATCTCTCCAGCCTCTATTCATGGTATTTTTAACACTTCATTTTTATTTCATGTGTATGATTGGTTTTATTGTTTTGTTTTGTTTTTGGTCTTTTTTTAATTTTCATTTTTTATTGATGCTTTGTGAATTCCATACATCATTTTCCAATTCATTTAAGGCATATATCCCTTTCCCTTCCCCCCACCCCACCCCAGCCCATCCTAGATCATGCATTCTACCGTAGCTTTCCTGCATCTTTCTCTGTTTTTTTTTTTTTTCATTTTTTTTTTACAATAAGTGATATTTTGTGAGTACAAGCACCCTCATGTAAAACCAATTTGCAAGCAGTTGTGCCTGAACCCACACAGCTGATGGGTCCCACCATCCAGCAGGGGGGGGGGGGGCTGTATGTTCAATTAAGTTGATTCAATGAGTGTCCAGTCTATATTGTTGTAGTTTCACCATTCACCCCCCAATTGCAAACCCCTACATTCTACCATGCCCCCTTCTCTGAAGATTGTTCCCTAGGCTTAGAATGGGGCATGGGTGGATGAGGAGCAAAACAGTCTACTTTCTCTGGAAGGCTGTTGTCTTGGTCTCTGCGTCAATTCTGGCTGTTTCCTTTCATGGACTGACAGTTTGTCCAGGGAATAACCTTTTCATTCCTACTAATGAATCACAACGGCAATAGATGTATATAGGTATTTATTATTTATTTATTTTTTTAAGGTTTTTTTCTTTTTTTTTTTACACCAACAATTTTTTTAATTGATGCTTGTGCATTCATACTCATCTTTTCCAATTCAGTTCAGGCAATCTCCCCTTCCCTTCACCCCCACTCCCCACCCAACGCTAGATCATGCATTCTGCCAGACGTCCTGCGATATCTCTCTCAGTTTTTTTTCCATTTTTTAAGCTATAAGTGATAATCCATTTAGTACCAAGCATCCTTCTGCATGTTAAACCAATTTGCAGGCTGTTGTGCCAAACCCCACAGCCCACCTTCCAGCGGGGGGTGAGGGTTTATGTCAATCAGGTTAATCAAATGAGGGTCCAGACTACATTCGCTTGTAGGTTTCACCTTCACCCCAATCGCAGCCCTTACATTCTAGCCACGCCCCCTCTCCGCAGATTCATTACCTGGGCTTAGACAAGGGCACAAGTGGATGAGAAGCAGAACAGGTCCACTCTCTCTGGAGCTTGTTCTCTTTGGATTCTGGTCAATTTGGCCTGTTTCCATTCATGGGCTGGACAGTCTGTCCAGGAATACCCTTTCGAGTCGCTACTAATGAAGCACAAGGAATTAGATCTTATAGGTATTTAAGGCAGCCATTAATAATTATGGTAGGTTACTTGTTATAGACATCTATGTTTAGATGAGATTTTGTCCACGAACTCCATTTTTTCCTGTTAAATATGATGCGGTCTTACTGTGGCTTATGATATCTTCCTAACCTGTAGGAGTAAGCTTGTGGCATCAGCCATAGGGTTTCTTCTTCCAAGGAGAGAGCCAATAGCCAATTAGATTTGGGATATACAGGATATGGCTGCCTCTGCTGCAATTATTTCCCGGCAGGTGAGGTGTTCGCTGGTGCGTGACGTGGTGAGTCTTGCTTGACTCAAAGGAGACGCTCTATTTGCTTAATTGGTTTAGTGGCCCTTGGTAACCACTCTCTGGTATTCCAGAAGCCATCTGTACACTTGCATGTGTGGCCTCACATGCATTTCTTTCCAGTTAACCTCAGGTCTTCAGCAGCATGGGCCTTTGCGCCCTCCTTCTGCAGGTTACTCCACTTTAGAGGCCAAGGAGCCTTTACCCTTTTGTGGGGACCTTAGATCCCTGGCAAAGCATCTCCCTGGTGGAATAATCCATTTTTTGATGTCAGAGCTCCTGTATTGATAATATTTTGCTTAAGCACATAGTTTCCAGGACTTTAGTGTTATAGTTTGGTTTCTGAACTAGAGAGTTAATCTTTCACAGTTCTATGTCTATTGTCCAATTTAAAATAAGGAGTTTTACCAGTTTTATAAAGAGATTACTTCTATAATAGTGTTCTCCAATTTAGTTAGAAAGCGACCTCATCTCGTTATATTTCTCCTTGTTCTGGGGGGGGAGCAAGACAAGCTCCATATCAAAACCTTTGTGGCACTCTAAAAGTAAGTTTCATCAGGACCCACTATAAATGTTGTTCACACAACAGTGGAATTATATCTCCATTTAACTCGGATGCATTACCAGTTTTTATCAGGCAGTCTGTAAAACCAATGTGTTTAATAACTACACATATTTACTTTTACTAAGTCCTCAAACAACCATGTATCTGTAGACAGTGTCTAGGCAAAACCGGGCACTTGTTTGAACTCATGTCAATTAAATATGCATTAACAGAATATCACCAGTGTTTCCCTCACCCACCCCTCCCCCCTTCCCAATTCACACTTTCGTCCATGAATGATCATATCAGGTATTTAAACAGTATATTGTTATGATTTTTGGTCATTTTTGAGACAAGTACTCCCTGCTAACCAGCAGCTGGCTGGGCCATTCCCCTTTGTAGACTATTGATAGAGATATGGTCAAGAGATAGAAAATTTAGTGAATGTGTATTTTTTGGTTGGAACTTCAATCCTCTGCCAGGAAGGGGTTAGAATTCTAGTCACCTGGAGCAGATGTGGACTAGGTGCTAAACTGATAGAATATTAGTGCACCTAATGGCTTGTGAATGAGAAATACGCTTGTAAATACACAAGTTTATGGATTACAATTTAAAATATGTCTTTAACTCAGATATTGTAGTATTACAAACATATTCTTTGCTTTTTTTCAAAAGTTTTCGTCAATATTTATTCATTCATTTATTTTTAATGTATATTCGTGTTTGATTGGATGTTTGAGGGCATCTATGCATGCAACGCTTCTGAAGATCAGAAGAAGGCATTGGATCCCCTGGAAACTGAATTTACAGACAGTTGTTTCCTGCCATGTACATGCTGGGAACTGAAGCCAGGTCATCTGCAAGAGCAGCAAGAGCCCTGCTCTTACCACAAAACCATCTTTCCAGCCCAGTCTCTGTTATTTTTAGTTGGAGGTAAAATTATACTGTACTCACAACTATTTTGAAAAAACTATATGTACATATTTTAGGATATATATATATAATATATATATATATATTATATATTATCCTATATATATATATACTTGGTCTTTTTCAAGACAGGGTCTCCTGTAGCCCCAGCTTGTCCTGGAACTCACACGTAACGACAGGCTGGCTTCGAATACCAAGATCCAACTGCCTCTGCCTCCTAAGTGTAGGATTAAAGCGTAAAAAAAAAACATCCCCAACCAGGATATAATTATTTGAAAAAATATATATATGTGCCTAATTCATTATCATAGGTGTTACTATACACACCTATCATTTTATAGTGAATGCCATATAGGAGCACTCTATATTCACTCAGCATCTTCAATAGTAAAATGTAGCAATTCCATTCTTTATTATGATTGCCTTTTTCACTTACATTTGTTACATTTTCATAAGTATTTTAGGCTGAAGAAAAAACAATGCTTAGCAAGGTTTTGGTAAGGCATGTTTTGGACTTAAAGTCATATTAAATCGAATGACAGACTAATATCGAATCCATGCTTCCCTACACTCTGGATCTAAAAGCATGTATAAATCTTTCCTTAGAGATATAATGGAAATATTTTTCCTTTTTCTGAAATTGATTGTAAACATAAAATAAAATAGAAAGATCAGATCATCTGTATTCTTTACAGCATGAAATTATTTAAGGCTAAAGTCTTTATATTGGAATTATATTCAAGTAAAGTATTCAAATTTTCCATGTGTTTTCTCCTCTAATTTAGTATAATATAGTATATATTAGTATATATATATATATATAATATATAGTTTTTCTTTAACCAGGACAAATCGACAAAACATTACTATATATCTATATATATATATATATATACACACACACACACACACACACACACATATATGGTTCTTCTTGAGCCAGGGTCGCTCTAGTCCCCTCTGAACAAGAACATACCAAGATCCTCCTGCCTCTGCCTTCCAAGTGCTGGGATTAAAGACCTGCACAACCACACTGGCATCTCTATTTTCTTTTTAAAAATAATCTAATAATTTCTTTTTCTTTAAGGCATAAGCAGTCATTTATTAAATGAAGTGTTATGTAGAAACAAAAAGTTGATATCTGTAAGTCAGATAAAAATGAATTTAAAAAAAGAAAAAAAGGTTTTGTTGTTTAATAATCTTGCCTTTAATCTCCTTTTTAATATAATACTTTTATTGATATTTTGTGTATTTCAGACATCATTTTTCAGTTCATATTCCCCTTTCCCTTTCTCCCACCCCACCCCAAATCATGCATTCTCCCATACATGTCCTGTATCTTACTCTCAGTCTTTCTAAAGTTTTTTCTCTGCAAAGGTTTATTGTTTTGGGCAGAATTTAACTATATCAGTCCATTCTTTGACCCACTCCTTATGTTGTTTTGGTTCACTAACAATTGTATTCTCCAAAATATGCCCATAAAAATGTCATATATTTACCAGAATTATGTACTAAAGGAATAAAATGTATGTTAAATCTGATATGTGTTTAGGAGTTCACATATTTTCCTTTAATTTTATATTACTCCAAAATATGAATATATACCTTTTACCCATATATATTAAATACCATGTCTGAAAAATGGTAAGTTAATTCTTGGGCTCATTATGAGATTCATATTATAACATCACAATTGCTTTCAGATAGACAGAAATATAACAATAACATTACTGAGCTTGCCTTTCTCAATTGGGCAATTTGGTATTAACATCCA
This sequence comes from Rhizomys pruinosus, assembly GCA_009823505.1. NCBI lineage: Eukaryota > Metazoa > Chordata > Mammalia > Rodentia > Spalacidae > Rhizomys > Rhizomys pruinosus. Next base: position 755,973 of record VZQC01014549.1, read on the forward strand.
CAAATGAGGGAAACCATTCCCATTTACTTTTTTTTGGGGGGGGAGGGGACTGTGTTACTTCATTTAGCATAATGGCTTTGAGTTCAATCCATTTACCTGAAAATTTCATGATGTCATCTATCTTTACCGCTGTATAGAACTCCATTGTGTAGATATACCACATTTTTTTTATCCATTGGTCAGCTGAGAGGCATTTGGGTTGGTTCCAGCTCTTTGCTATTGTGAAGAGAGCTTCAATAAACATGGATGTGCATGTATATTTGCAGTAGGATGACTCTGGTGGGTATATACTCAGGAGTGGTATGGCTGGGTCAGGTGGTAGGCTCCTTTTGAATCTTTTAAGGGTTCTCCATACTGCTTTCCACAGTGATTGTAGGAGTTTACCTTCCCACCATCAGTGGATGAGTGTTCCCCTTTCCCCACAACCTCTCCAGCATTTGGTGTCTTTTGTTTTCTTGATCATCAGGAAAAAAAAATCCTTAAATTCATATGGATAAACAAAAGACGCCAAATAGCTAAAGCAACCCTGAGGGGAAAAAAGGAATATGGGGTGGGGATCACCTTACCGGACATCAAGGTATATTACAGGGCTATAGTCATAAAGTCAGTCTGGTACTGACACAAAAACAAACCCATTGACCAATGGAAAAAAGTTGATCCAAACATGAGCTCATACAATTTCAGCAGCCTGATATTTGACAAAGGGGACAAAAAAGCTCATTGGAGGAGATATAGCATCTGTGGCAAATGATGCTGGCAAAACTAGATCACCATATGTAGAAGAACAAAATTAAATCCCTACTTCTAAATGTATACAAAAATCAACTCCAAGTGGATCAAAGTTCTCAATGTGAAGCCCTAAACTCTGAAGGTGATAGAAGAAAAACTTGGTAGCAATCTACAAGACATAGGTGTAAGAAAAGACTTTTTAAATCAAACAGCAGCCAAGCAGGAAATAAGGTCAACAGCTGAAAAATGGGACCTCGACAAACTCAAAAGTTTCTGTACAGCAAAAGAAACAATCAAGGAAGTGAAGAGAAAATCCACAGAGTAGGAGGAAACCTTCGCCAGTGATACATCTGACAGAGCATTAACACTCAGAATATATAAACTTCTCAAAAAAAAAAGAAGTAATAAAATAAATGACTCACTCAAAGGATGGAGTAAAGAGCTGAACAGACACTTCACCAGTGAGGAAGGAAAGATGGCTGAGGAACATCTTTTAGAAAAGTGTTCAACATCATTAATAATTAAGGAAATGCAAATTAAAACCACTCTAAGATATCATCTCACTCTGATAAGACTGGCTAGGATCAATAAATAATTATTTCTTATGAAGGTAGAACATGAGAAAGGGATGAGACTACAATTAAATTTCATGATTTTTCCTAAAGCAGAATTCAAGGAAGAGGTAGACTGAGAAACCAAGGAGTAAAGTCCAGAAGGTTTGTAATTGAGGTCACTGCAGAACCAAGATCAACCTTAGAATTGTGGATGGACTGTTCTCTAGAAGAGCATCAGAACAAACAAGAATTGTTGACTTGTAATTGAGAACTGTAGAAAATTCTAGATAATGTATAACTTTGATCGTATAATTTTTTCGACCCATCCTCTCTTGAGCCCTGGAACAGAGCAACAAATGCCTCTCATTTTAAAATGTTGTATGTTTTTAGCACTACTATCCAGAGAGGTTTCATGTATGGCTGAGCTTGTTCCAAGTTCTACTTTAAACTGAAGGAGAAAGAGGAAGGGGTCTGATAAAAGAACAGAACAGAATGGTACAGAGCAACCGAGATGGGAAGTTAATGCCAGGAAGTGCCAGAGATCTCGCCACTCCTTTGTGTGCTCTGGGCTGTCAATGAGCCTCAATATGCCCTTAAGACACAGAAGATTCTGGACCTCATGAATGTCCTGTCCCACTCATTCTTTTTTTCCCTGGGGAATGAACTTTAAAAAAATAATTTTGACTGCAAATTTTGTAGTTGGTAGACTATAACTAGAGTTTAGAATTCAGATATTAAAGAAGTATTCCTTGTGGCCTATTTAACAAAAGTTCACAAGGGCAAGACATTCAAATTCTGAGCCATTCTTATGCTCAGAAAAAATTACATTCAAATGCATGTAATCATAGGCTAGTATGTATCATTTATATGCAATTGTCTGGAAAATAACCAGGCAGTTCACTCAGTTTGCTCACAAACCACATGAATGCACATTTTTCCTCAGAATTAAAATATATGGAACTAATTTTAATATTTTCCTGTTATATTTTCCTATCTGTGAATGTGCTGTCATTTGATAGAGATATGTGAAAATTCAAAATAGAAGCCAGTCAAGTTTGTATGAAAGTTTTTAAATTATAGTTAATATTTTGACTTTAAAAATTATTTTTCCCAGCCGGGCGTGGTGGCGCACGCCTTTAATCCTAGCACTTGGGAGGCAGAGGCAGGCGGATCTTTGTGAGTTCAAGGCCAGCCTGGTCTACAGAGTGAGTTCCAGGACAGCTAGGACTACAGGGAGACCCTGTCTCGAAAAGACCAAAAAAAAAAAAAATAAATAAAAATTATTTTTCCCAAGAGTACTAGGATTAAATAAAAATTATTTTTAATAGAGCTGTGGGGATAGCGCAGCTGTTAAAGGCTGAGGCTAAGAACCACAAAAAAATTATTTTTTAAATATTTACAGGAATGCAGAAATGTTCAGAATAATTGTTATTTTTTTCTGTAATTGTACATAATATGTTACACTATAAAGTAAGGTTGTTTTATTTATTTATTTTTTTATTAATTTTATTTATTTCTGTATGTGTAAGAATGTATTGTCTGCATGCAGGTCTGTGCACCCGTGTCGTGCAATGCCGCGGAGGTCAGAAGTGGGCGTCGGATTCCCCTGGAGCTGGAGTTCTCCTGGAGTTGGAGTTTCAGACGGTTCTCAGCCGCCATGTGGGTGCTGGGGATCGAACCCGGGTCCTCTGCAAGAGTGGTCGGCGCTCTTAACCGCTAGGCCATCTCTCCAGGCCCAGTAAGGTTGTTTTAATTGGATATATATTCCTTACTTAGAAATTACATATAACTTACTGATCTGCATTTACACTAAATATTGTATTAAATACTTTCTATAGCCTAGGAATAGATTTCCTTACATTATTCTTAGAAGAAGAAAATTATGTTAGACTGAAATTCTATACTATCTTTCTATATATGATGTATATTTTTATAAGCTATAGCTAATTAAAATTATTAAGAAACTGTCATACCTTTCAAAGAGATCCTGAATTAACATAGGACTATTTCATTTGTTGTCACATTAAATTTCATTTATTTCTTTATTTTTAACAAAATCTAGACCATGTTCCCGCTCATATCCCCACCCTCAGAGCTCATGCATTCTGCCAAAACATGCTTATCTCATCTCTTAGTCTTCTCAATATTTTCCATGGGGAAGTTTGACTGTGTTTGAGAGAAGTTTCACTGTTTCATCAGTTCTTTGATGCAGTCTTTCTGTTGTTTGTGGTTGTTTTCCAAAATGCGTTATGCCCAACTGCTTTGGACAAAAGCTCACGGTGGGCCCATACACAAGAAATACTTACAACTGTGTAAATTGGCACTAGCATCATCCATAAATGGACTATTTCAACAGGCTGTTCTACAGTTATTTTTTGTTCTAAAGACCAAAATACATGGATGGTTAGGAGAGGTTATAAAACCACATAAGACCCCTGTCTTATTTAACAGGAAAAAAAAATGTTAATTATGGATTAACATTACCATCCAAACATATGTGCTATACCAAAGATAACCTACCATAATTATAAGTGGCTGTTTATTTAAATCCTATATATCTAATGCTGTGCTTCATAGTAGGATCTGAAAGGTTATTCCTGGACAAACTTGTCAGCCCATGAAAGGAAACAGCCAGAATTGACCAGAGTCCAAGACAACAGCTCCAGAGAGAGAGAGACTGCTTTGACTTCTCATCCACCTTGTGTCCCTTTTCTAAGCCTGGGGAACAATACTGGTGGAAGAGGGTGGCAGGTATACATGTAAGGGCTGCGATTCGGGGGTGTTGGTAAATTGGTGAACTACAGCAAATATACGTACTAGGACACTCCATTTGATGAACTTATAACCCCCCCCCCCCGCTGGATGGTGGGGCTGTGAGGGTTTGGGCACAACAGCCTGCAAATTGGTTTTACATGAGGGATGCTTGTACACATAAATTATCACTTATTGTTAAAAAAAAAAAAACCTGAGAGAAAGATGCAGGACAGTTATGGCAGAATGCATGATCTGGGATGGGGTGGGGTGGGATGGGGGGAAGGGAAAGGGAAATATGCCTGAACTGAATTGGAAAATGATGTATGAAATACACAAAGCATCAATAAAAAAGTTAAAAATAAAAGACCACAATACATTTAGCAAAACAAAGAATTGTGTTAGTAACAAAGCAACGAATGGTTTTACTGAACTGTCTTGTTAATGCTGTAAGCCTGACACCTTGTTGGTTTTGTTGACAGGTTACATGGAATTGCAATCTTTACTCACTTTACTGGGACTATGTAGCATCATAATGTCAAAAATTTCAAGAAAAAGGCTGTTAAAAATTCATGCTGAAGTAGCTGTGGTGTGGAGAGAAATGTATTAGGGCCCATACCATCACACTGACTACATACGAATGAAGCTAATTATGAACTAGACACCATGCCATCCTACTGTGTTATAAATATCTAATAGTTGAAAGTTATATCAGAAGATATAAAGCCTACTTGATAGTTTTTGATGCAAGTTCATATATGCTGATAGCAAAGTTAGATTATAGAAGAATACATGCAAGCTTAATAAGGAGTATTTGGGAGCGATCTGAGAAGGGAAAGAGAAGAAAGCAGTGCAAGGCAGGGAGATGTACCGGACTATGGTGCAGGTGACAAACTAAAATGGCCTGTGAGATGGATCAGTGGGGACATTTGCTTGCTGTCAAACATTAGCACCTGATTTCTAGCCCCGAGATTCAGATGGACACAGTACAAAACCTACTCCCAAATGTTGCCCTCTGACCTTCACATCTGAGCTGTGGTATAAGCATGCCCTCCCTTCTCCCATATACCAAAACTATATAGCCATCAAATAATGTTAAAATATAATGAAGTAAAGGCCACCCTGGTCTACAGAGTGAGTTCCAGGACAGCTGGGGCTACAGGGAGACCCTGTCTCAAAAACACCCTAAAAAAATTAGTAATAATAAAATATAATGAAGTAAAATAAAAATTAAAAACAATAACATAAACTCAGCCAATTATTTTATTTGAGGAAGTCATGCATTCATTTAATGTTTTGATCAAATCCATCCCCTAACCCTCCCCTCCAAATCTTTCCTTATCCCCCACAAAACTTTTCCGTCCTAAATTTTTGTGCTATTATTTTAAGTCTGTTAATCCACAAAGTGCTGTCCAAATGTGAGTGTCTGAAGGACCATCTTGTGATGCATGGGGAGACTCTCAGGGGCCACACCCTTGAAGAAAACTGACTTCTCTTACTGCAAAAACATTCAATTGCCAATAGCTCCTCAGCTCGAGGGTGGGGTAAATGGAGCCCCCCCTTTCACAGTGGGGTTTGACCAGCTTGATCTTAGGCATGTGCTGCACATACAGTCATAGTCTCTGTGAGTTCATCTGTTTAATGAATACTCTTTCACTCCAGCAGTCCACTTTCTCTGGCTCTTCCAATATTTCCATCGTTTCTTGGAGAGTTCCCCTGAGCCTTCCTGGGAGATGGTATTGAATAAATGTCCCATAAGAACAGAGCACTTTAGTCTCTCTTATTCACTACACATTTGCAAGTCCTATATATTAGTCATCATCTGTGGCCTAATGAATCATCTCTGATGAGACTTGAGAGAACTTGAATATCCCATTGAGAGTCATACTGAAAAGGAAAAAGACATTACTTTCTTTGCTCCTAGGCTGCCTCAGAAAAATCAATGCAAATGTTTATGAACTTATTCTCTGTAGGCAAAGAAATCCAAAAGTTTGTTGATGTGTAAGGGCTATTCTAGGAATCCCTCTACACATAAATATTTCCTTGAAAAAGAATAGCCACGGTACATCATAAAGCCCACTAAATTTAAAGTTACCCCTTTTTATAATTTGGATGTTGTCTCCATGTGCCCTTCAAAGTTTCATGTGTGTGGAATGTGGTTTCCATGATGGGTTGCTGGGATTCAGCAAGAACCTTAGATAACTAGGGCTCACTGAGAGGTTCTTGAATTGCTGGGTTTTACCCTGTGAGACAGGCATATGTTTGCAGGACTCACTTAGTTCTAGAGAAAAAGCTGTTATAGATGCCTTAATCTGTTCTGTCCCTATGTTGCTTCATGTTTTGAGAGGTAACATTCTTTCCGCATTTGCCCCTATCTGAATGAGGGTACAGGTTAGAGTCAGTACCATACCCATTGAACTTGGACTTTATTTTTTTAACAAATATTTTTATTGATGTTTTGTGTATTTCATGTATCATTTCTCAGTCCAGTTTAGATACAAAAAGAGAGTAACAAAAACTTCTACAGAAAATAAAACATGTTACATAAAAAGGAAATTGACCAGAATTACACCAGATTTTGAAATGCAAGCTATAATAGCCAAAGGAGTATGGTCCAAAGTATTTCCATTTCTACATAAGCACAGATGTCAACAAGAATACTTTATACAGCAAAACTCTCTTTAACGGCCCTTGGTGAGCAAGAAAAAATTTCCATGTACAATTGTCCACCAAATCAGAGAATACTCAAAGCAATACGAAGGACTCAAGATAGGAATGACAATAATTGATTGTTTACAAAAATCGAAAAAAAGGAAGGTACAAATATGGGAACCCAAAATAGGACAAAGAACATAAAAAATCACATCACTGTTACAGAACACTTCTTTCAACAATCATTTTAAATAGGAATAAATCTAAATTAAAAGACGTTATACATCAAATAGACTGAAGAATATTCCATCTAAGCATCAAAGAATACACTTTCTTTTCAGCAGCCCATGAACCTTTCTCTAAAGTTGACCATAAATACAAAGCAAGCTAGTAAAAAATGAACGCATTGCATGCATTCTGTCAAACCATAAAGCAATAAAGCTTAAAATCAACAGCCAAAGAAGCTCTAGCAGCTGCACAAACACATGGAGATTGATCAACACACTCTTGAATGAGTAATGGGTCAAAGAAGAAACTGAGGCATAACTAAAATTATTCCTGAAATGAAATGAAAATGATAATATGAAAAATAACCTTTTGGACATTTTAAATGCAGTTCTGAGAGGGGAATTTATAACTCTTAAGTGCCTAGCATCAGAAAGAGAACATATAAATGACTTAACCATAGAAATCAAAGCTTTGGAAATACAAGAGCAAAACAAACACAAACATAGCAGAGAAGAAGAAATAACCAAAATCAGAGAATAAATTAATGAAATAGGAATAAAGAATAAATAAAGAATAAATGAATCTATGATCCAGTTCATTGAAAAGATAAACAAGATGCAGAGACCCTTACCCCAGTCAACCAAAAGAAAGAAAGCAAATCCAAATCAACAAAGTCAGAGATAAATGGGGAATATCACAACAGACTTAAGTAATCCCAAATATTATAAGGGAATAATGTAAAACGCAACATTTTAAATTTGAAAACCAAAAATACTGGATGAATTGCTAAATTATTGGAAAATACCAGCTAAATGAAGGCAAGATTAGCTTAAGTAGAACCATGATGAACAAGGAAATTGAAACAACATACAAAGGATGCCAAATAAAGAAAGCTCACACCCAAAGGACTCAGCAGATGTTACCAGACATCCAAAGAATATCTACCACCAATACTACTTAAATCATTCAAAAAGAGAGAAACAGAGAGAGAACTACCACACTCCTTTGCTGAAGCCAGTAACTCCGAAACCAAGTAATGACAGCTAGAAAAGAAAAATCTAAGTCTTAATAAACTTAGATGCAAAAATTCTCAAAAATTAATCACAAGTGGCTTACAGACACACATAAAAAAGATGATTTACCACAATTGAGTTGGCTTTATTCCAGAGATGTGGGGATAGTTTAATATACATAAGTCAATAAATATAATAAATCATATAAATAGACTTAAAGACAGAATTCAAATGATCATCTCAATAGATTCAGAATAGGGTTTTGACAATATCCAAAATGTCTTTATGTTAAAAGTTCTAGGGGAAATTGGACCCGAGGGGACACGTGTCAACATAATCTGGACACAATCTTTGTATATACCAATAACCTGCAATCAGCAAAACCATTCAAGTATCCCTGCCATTCACAAAATGATATCTATGAATTACTTGATCAAATATATTAAAGGTCTCTACATTGAAAACTATAAATATTTAAAAGATATTGAGGAAGATGCCAAGAAATGGAAAGACCTCTTTGCTCATGGATTGGTAGGGCCGAGAACTTGAAGATATTTTATTTCCTATGACTTGATAAATAATCAACTACTTTTCACTAGATTTTGGCAAAATGTCCCTTATCTTCTATTACTGGCATCAGTTCATAGCAGTTGATCTATAACTCTGCAAAGGACTAGCTTATTTTCATATATAACCACTATGTAAATTACTAACATAATTGACTACAGACCTTTGGGGAATAATTGGGGGAATATTTAGTATGCATATTCTCAGTGTTGTTTTAGGGTCATTTTCAAGAAACCCAGGCTCCATATCCATTGGATGGGGACTTAAGGAATGCTCAAGACATTGGATAACGTATCTTTGTTTCTCATTGTGATATTATGACATTTAATGTGTGCCTTGTATTCAAAAGAATTTTATTTAATTTTCCTTCTATCAAAGTCAACTAAGAACTAGGTCACTCATCAGAGCACTCCGGCCTGTTTATCATCACTGTGGATTCCTATAGACAGAGACTATTCGAGTCTGTTTAATCTTTACTATCAATTATTTCTGAAGTGCATTTTCTCATTAAGTGTCAATATCTGAACTTTGCAATTCAAAAATTACCTACCTCTATCTCATAACAATGAAAGCACATTTATAAGTCCATCAATATCAAGCTGGATTTTAAGGAATTAACCATTTAGCTACTCAAAGTTACAACCTAACAAATACACTCATTTTTGTAGTGAGGTGAAATCTTCTTAGCTCAACAGACCACTAAAGTTTAAGGTATTGAAAACAAACTTGGCATTCAAACCGCATATTTTATTTTATTTCTTTTTTATTTCTTTTTTATTGAAGTTTTATGCATTTCATACAACATTTCCTAATCAAATTTAAACCCATTCCCCCTTAAATGCCCCCTCCCCTTCCAGAGCTCATGCATACTGCCACACCTTTCTTGCATCTTTTTCAGCCTTTTTAAAATTTTTTGATATCAAAGTTTACTGTTTCGGGCAGAAGTTTACTGTTTCCATCAGTTTTTCTAACCAGTTTTTGTTGTTGTTGTTCTCTCCAATTTGTATTCAAACAACATATTTTATTTTGGGATTCATATTTTTAATACTTTTATTGATGATTTGTGTATTTCATAAATTATCTTTCAGTCCAATTTAGACACATTCCACTTTCCCTGACCCCCATCTCACCCCTGTTCATGCCTTCTGCCATACATGTCTTGCATCTTTTTCTCAGTCTTTCTAAAGTTTTTCACTGCAGAGGTTTGGTGTTTGGGGCCAAATTTAACTGTATCAGTCAGTTCTTTGACCCAGTCTTGTTGTTGATATTGTTCCCTCCCCTTTGTATCACTCCAACATATCCCTATATAACCATCACATATGTATCAAAATTATGACCTATGAGAATAAACTGTATGTTAATTCCAGAACATGTTTAAGCATTCATATTTTCCCCTTTAATTTTATATTATTCTAAGATATGAATATGTACCTTGCACCTGTATACAGTAATTACACAGTCTGAAAATAAGTGGTAGGTCAATTCTAGAGTCCGTTAATAGATTCACATTATAACAGCACAGTTGCTTTCAGATAAAAAGAAACATGACAATAATGTTGTTCAGCTTGCCTTTCAACTGGGGATTTAATGTGAGCACCCATAAATGAGGGTAACTATTTTTAGAATTCACATTTTTCCCCTTTAATTTTATATTACCCTAAATATGCATTCAAACCTTCCCCCCATATACCACAATTACAAAGTCTGAAAATGAGTGGTAGGTTAATTGTAGATCCTGTTACGTTATCCACATTATAATGGTACAGCTGCTTTCATGTAAAACTATATATTGCTGTTTGCCTTACTACTAGGTATTTGGTTCTAGCATCTGCAGATGAAGGATACCATTTGTCGTTTGTTTTTCTGGGCCTGTGTTACTTCACTTAGCATAATGTTTTCTAGTTCCATTCATTGACCTGAAAAGTTCATGATGTCATCTTTCTTTACTGCTGCATAGAACTCCATTGTGTAGATGTACCACATTTTCTCTATCCACTCATTGATTGAGGGGCACTTGAGTTGAATCCAGCTCTTCTCTACTGTAAAGCAAGCCGCAATGAACATGGCTGTTCTGCCATGTTCATTGCGGCTTGATTTACAATAGCAGTAGGATGCTTCTTGTGGGTATATACCCAGGAGTAGTATGACTAGGTCAGGTGGTAGACTCATTCTGAGCCTTTAAGGGTTCTCCACACTGTTTTCCATAGTGGTTGTATGAGTTTATATTCCCACCAGCAATGGATGAGTTAGCCCTTTCCTCACATCCTCCCCACCATTTGGAGTCTTTTGTTTTCATGATCTTAGCCAGTCTTATTGGAGTGAGATGATATCTTAGAGTGGTTTTAATTTGTATTACAAACAACATATTTTAAATGAAAGAACATGATCATAGAAACTATAGTTGGAAAAAAACAGAATATGACATAATTTTGGATCACAGAATTAATATTGAGATTTTGGGGGTGTATGAATATATGTTTAAAAATAAGGTTAGTCATGTGTTTGACAGCTAGGTAACAGATATCACTAAATAATCAATAGTGATGTCTAATATTTCACTAATATTTAAAGTGTTAAAACATCAGTGATTTAAAATATTCTCTAAATAAAATATGTTTTTAAACAATTTCAAGCTTTTGTGGCTACAAAAACATTTACATACTTGACTCTCACTGTTTCTATTGGCTAAGCAAAATTTGAAGAACAAATAACCCAGATTCTTGGGGTGCACTGTTTCTAAGCCACATTATGTTATGCCTAAACAGAAATAGCTTGACTATTATTATTATTCATTTTAATACCAAGAGTGGATCTGAATTCTGAGAACCAGTTCCCTTCAGATGTCTGTGGCTGTGCTTTTGAGTCAAGCTTCACTCATTCATTTATTCAAACAGTATCTCTCAGCATGGACTGGGAATGTCAAAGACTGGACCCACTCTTGGCATTTGATACCTTGACCTAGAACAACAACAACAATACACACACACACATACAAACACACAAACACGCACACATTTACAAACAGAGTTCTCAAATTTTCTTATTGTTTGCAATAAAAAAATGCTTCCAGCATTTCAACATGTGAATCATTCATAAGGCATTCATGCATAAATTCAATCATATTCTATTTTGCTGTCCCTAGAGTGAAAAGCAATGTGTAGTTCTGAGGGATGAAGGTTGGGTACTCAGGTCAGAAGAAGAGCATATGGTTAGTAAAGCTTGTTTACTATTAACAGCAGCTTTTTGGTTGAAAAGTTAAATAAAGGTCATTGTTAAAGATTATGTACATTTTGTAAAAGTCATTCCTACAAAGGGTTATCCACAAGGTAGGGAGGATTGCGATATAGGATACTAGGATACATGCAGGTTTTTTTAATGTATATCAAAAGCTTTTCAAAGGATCCTCAACATGCATGTATTAACACTGAAAGACCTCTGGTGGTGTTACAAAGACCAGCATGTGATACCCCAGGGCATATTCTGGTTCCTATGTCTGTCATGCTTATACAGAATAAGGCCTACTAGCATATTCTCATGTGACAGCCTTTCAATCTGTTCTCATCTTTATACAGAATACTTTGTCCCATTTTTTCCATGTCTTTTAAAGCTTTTGCTTCACGTTCCTTGTTGTGTGTCCTGTTTTCAAAACTGTCAACTGCACAGTCCTAAGTCCAATGTTTATTCTGCATATTGCATTGCATATTTGGTTTTATTAATTGCATGATCCATTTTCTTGGTTGTGCTTGCTCTTGATCTTCCTCATTGCAACATATATTGTCAGGAAAAGATGTGTTTGTTCACTGTGCAACTCCAACCACCAAAGGAATAATTGGTGTATAATTTGCATTCAATAGATACTTAATTCAACACAATGTTTATTCTGCATATTGCATTGCATATTTGGTTTTATTAATTGCATGATCCATTTTCTTGGTTGTGCTTGCTCTTGATCTTCCTCATTGCAACATAGATTGTCAGGAAAAGATGTGTTTGTTCACTGTGCAACTCCAACCCCCAAAGCAATAATTGGTGTATAATTCGCATTCAATAGATACTTAATTCAACACCCACTAACTAGGTAAGCACTATCAATCAAAGGATAGAATGAAAAAATTGAGTAAGTTTCAAATAATTATACAGAAAATCCTGTCCAATATATAATTTATATTACAATCACATATTAATCTCTATGCAGAACTATATGTGTAAACATTTTTGATCAAAATACTAGAAATTTACTAGAAAGTCAGTTACTTACAGGTTCATTTCAATTTTATTATAAATGCAGATTACCTAGCTTTTCTTTTTTTTGGTGGGGGGGACAAAGTTTTCATTTATTATTTTTGTCTTTTTCGAGACAGGGTCTCCCTGTAGCCCCAGCTGTCCTGGAACTCACTCTGTAGACCAGGCTGGCCTTGAACTCACAAAGATCCACCTGCCTCTGCCTAGCTTTTCTTTAATTAATATATTCTATTAAATATACAAATCGACAGCACATTTTTAATTTTTAATATGTATTAGTGATGAATAAAAATAAATTATGCAATATCTAACAGATTTTTCAAATGTCATAACTATGAAACTAAAATGTCTAGTGAATTATCATTTTAATATTCTTGAAAATGTTTAGTTCATATTCAAATCGCATAAAATCAATATAGATGGTTCAAAATAGAAATTTTATGTGGAACACATAAATGTTCATATAATTTTTCAGCAATGAGTATTTTTAACTTCTATAAGAATACTAAAATAATTTTCTCCATTTTTCATTGCTGTATTGTGTGTGTCTGTGTGTATTGGTGTGGGTTGAATCCAGTTCTATGGGCTTGCTTGTACTCGTCCTCCCTGCTAACCTTCCAGATCCTATTTTACGTATATTTTTTGTCTTCATTTTGTAGTGGTAACTTCATGTATAGAGGAAAGTGAAAGGGTAATGAGTATTTTATCCTTTAAGTAAGTTTTCAGTATTCAAACACAGCTTATAATTAATTTCTTCTCATAAGCCTAAATTTTAATGTTATTAATTTCATTTTCAAAGTAATATATATGTTATATGTCTGAATATAAAGAGTTATTGATTTTTCTACTATGAACAAAATTTTATAGATAAAAATAAAATCATTATAATCAATGTAATTACCTATATCCAATTCAAAGCTCACTGATGCTATGATAGTAATTGAAAGTCAGTTGAGGTGTTTTAGAATGTTTTTAATTTAATAAGAAAATAAAAGAAATAACTCACTCACATAATTTTAATTTATATAAAATAATGTATATTTTAGCAACAAGAGAAAATTTTCTCTTTTCTTATTATCTCCAATATATGTTTAATGATTTTGATAAATTTAAATTAACATTTTGACTAATTCATCCTTTACTGGAAATTTAGATCATACTGTATTCCAGATTAAATTGGACTTTTAGAGTTTAATTGCCTCTTTTAAGTGCACATAACTTTTTACAGCGCTGGAGAGATGGCTCAGCAGTTAAGAGCACTGTCTGCTCTTATGGAGGACCCAAGTTCAAATCCCAGGACCCACATAGAGGTTAGTAACTGTCAGTAACTCAATTTCCAGGCTAATCAGATGGCCTCTAAGGACCTCTGCAGGCATTGCAGGACATGAGTGCACTTACATATAAAAAATTAAATAAAATATGTAATGAACATAAGTATAACAATAATTATAGACATGTCTAATATAGAGTAGGCCTTTCTAGTTGTTAGCATCTGAATAATTGTTGAGTAAGCATCACTTATATTTGGAAGTATAAACATATACCTCTTCCACTGAGGAAAGCAAACATAATAAGTATGCCAGATATGGAGTCCTATTAGTCCATTAAACAAAAAAAATCTTTATTGTAAGGAGCCAAATCTTATATTTTAAAATTATAATTGTTTTTCTAAAAGTGATCACTGGACTTAAAAGTATTATGAATTTAATTTGTCTTAGGAGGTGTTTGCTGATAGGTAACATTTCTATAAAGAAATGTTTATTACAATTACAAATAATTCGCATTTCTTTCACATGAGCATATGGATCACATCTTTGAATTAATATGTTGAAAATAGAGAATTTATTACATTTAAAAAATGTCAAAATTAAAAAATTTAAACTATTATCAAAATATATAGCCATCATGAAAAAAATTATAATTTCCTAATACCTTACTATTTAGACTATTTGTTGCTATAAATAATGTATTGTTTCCATAAGCTAATGTATCTTTGCAGCTGAGGAATTGATAAGTAAATCTTAATGAACGAATTGATTTCAAAGTATCTGATGAATTCTTTTTTTTTCTTTTTTTTTTCTTTTTTTTTTTTTTGGTCTTTTCGAGACAGAGTCTCCCTGTAGCTCCAGCTGTCCTGGAACTCCCTCTGTAGACCAGGCTGGGCTTGAACTCACAAAGATCCGCCTGCCTCTGCCTCCCGAGAACTAACATTAACGGTGTGCACCACCACGCCTGGCCCTGATGAATTCTTAAGAGGTAAAAATAGTGTGTAATCTGCTATTAAATGACAGTTTTTTCAGTCCAGAGTTATTTTTAGTCATATTTATAGATCGACAAAGTTAGAGTCATAATTAAAATAGACATGATTTTCCCTCTTCATCTTTTGTAACATGATGTGTTTGAAACTTAGGTGAAAGGAAAACAAGCACAATTATTTAAAGTACAATGAAACTTAGACTTTCAAAAGATGGCTGTGATAGCCATGTGCCTGTATATCCCAAATCTAATTGGCTATTGGCTCTCCCCTTGGAGAAATAACCCATGGCTGATGCCACAAGCTTACATCCTCTACAGGTTAGATGTTATAAGCCACAGTAAGACCCTGTCATATTTAACAGGGGGGAAAATTGTAATTCATGGATTAACATATCCAAACATGTGTCTATGCTAAAGTAACCTACCATAACTATTAGTGCTGCTTAAATACCTATATATCTAATTGCTTGTTCTTCATTAGTAGGATCGAAAGGTTATTCCTGGACAAACTGTCAGCCCATGAAAGGAAACAGCCAGAATTGACCAGAGTCCAAGTCAACAGCTCCAGAGAGAGTGGACTGTTTTACCTCTCATCCACCTGTGCCCCTTTTCTAAGCCTAGGGAACAACCTGCGGAAGAGGGGGCGTGGTAGAATGTAAGGGCTGCGATTGGGGTGAATGGTGAAACTACAGCAATGTAGTCTGGACACTCATTTGATCAACTTGATTGAACAAACAACCTGTCACCCCCCACTGGATGGTGGGGCTGTAGGTGTTTGGGCACAACAGCCTGCAGATAGGTTTTGCATGAAGGATGCTTGTACTCATGGATTATCACTTATAGCTAAAAATGAAAAAAAAAAAAAACTGAGAGAAAGATGCAGGACAGTTATGGCAGAATGCATGATCTGGGAAGGGGTGGGGGTGGGGGGGAGGGAAAGGGAAATAAGCCTGAACTGAATTGGAAAAAATGTATGAAATGCACAAAGCATCAATACAAATTAATTTAATTTAAAAAAAAATAAATAAATAAAAAAAAAAAGATGGCTGTGATATACAAGATAAAAGGTGGAAAGGATTTTAGTGTGAAGGGGCAACATTGGGTCATTATATAATCAATTGTTTTTAAGTGGAAACTTAGTACCTAAGGAGCTAGACATGAAAACAAAGGAAGTTAATGAGGATGAAACTAAAAATCCATGGACCCTGAATAAGAATAAAGTTTGTATGATGTTTATTTCCTCATAGTCATGAACTTCCATGGCACCTGTAATTTATATGGTTAAATTAAACTATCTGACTTTTTTGTATATATTCTGCAAGTTTATAGCTGTTGCACAAAGGAGCGCGCACACACAAACACACACACACACACACACACACCCCTACTGAAACATATATTTCAATATCCAAGATTTTTTAGTAGTCCTGATTTTTAATTTATCCATGAAAAGATATCTTACATCATTGTAGCTCAAATATTCATTTATCATTTGATTTCTTTCATTGTCTTCTTTTGCAGCAATGCTTTTTACTATGAAAGAGATAGTGTTGAGAACAAGTGCTTACCACGAGGACTGCATTCAGTGTCTTAGAAGCATTCTTTACCCATTATTTTTGTTGTAACACTAATAATTTATTGTATTTGCAACTGTTTTCTTGTATCTTTTCTTAAGTCCTTACAGAATTTTCTTTAATTTGTGAATGGGAAATAAAATATATCATTTCTTGTTTCAAATTTGAATTATATTAAATTATTCTAAGGAACAATCAATAGAATATCAGTTTCATTTTCCAGGTACCTAGTACTTAGACTGATCTTTAACTTGACTAACCTTGATAACCTTAATTTATTAGCAAATATGTGAAGTTTTAAGATATTAAAAAATTACCGTTCTATTTCTGTTATCAGATCCTCATCCGATTGTTATCAAAAGTTACCAACATAAATGAAGAGTTAATAACATTTCTAAGATATGCGGAGCAAAACCCGATCCAACACACACCACACTGACTTTCCCTTACATATTTTAAAATTCAACTAGGTCATTGATATTGGCAAATTGGTGTGCATACTCTGATATGAGTACACCCTATAAAAGCCATAAACACAGTTCATAGTTATAGTCAGAAATACTTGTAGTAGCATGTATTCATATTTTTAAGTATTTTGTTCTTTTTAAATTTTTTTTTTTATTTATTTCGGTATGTGTATCAATGTACTGTCTGCATGCAGGTTTGTGCACCCGTGTCGTGCAATGCCGCGGAGGTCAGAAGAGGGTCTCAGATTCCCCTGGAACTGGAGTTCTCCCGGAATTGGAGTTTCAGACGGCTCTCGGCCGCCATGTGGGTGCTGGGGATCGAACC
The DNA here is from genome assembly GCA_009823505.1 of Rhizomys pruinosus. NCBI lineage: Eukaryota > Metazoa > Chordata > Mammalia > Rodentia > Spalacidae > Rhizomys > Rhizomys pruinosus. The sequence continues at coordinate 773,331 of VZQC01014549.1, forward strand.
CGGGTCCTCTGTAAGAGCGGTCGGCGCTCTTAACCGCTAGGCCATCTCTCCAACCCCTAAATATTTTGTTCTTAACAAGCATCATTTTCACTTTTTTTAATATGTAAAATTTTATTTTATTTTATTTTATTTATTTTTTTATTTTTTTATTGATAATTTGTGTACTTCATACATCATTTTCCAATTCAGTTCAGGCATATATCCCTTTCCCTTCCCCCCA
>VZQC01014549.1:781659-793555 GCA_009823505.1 Rhizomys pruinosus
GATTGGGGTTAATGGTGAAACTACAACAATATAGACTGGACACTCATTTGATCAACTTGATTGAACATACAAGCCCCCCCTTTCAGGATGGTGGGACCCATGAGCTGTGTGGGTTTGGGCACAACTGCTTGCAAATTGGTTTTACATGAAGGATGCTTGTACTCACAAATTATCACCTATTGTTAAAAAAAATGAAAACAAAACAAAACAAAAAAGCAGAGAAAGATGCAGAAAACTTACAGCAGAATGCACAATCTGCGATGGGTAGGGGTGGGGTGGGGGGGAAGGGAAAGGGATATATGCCTGAACTGAATTGGAAAATGATGTATGAAATACACAAAGCATCAATAAAAATAAATTAAAAAAAAAAACAGAGGAAGAAAATAAATCACCCATTCAAAAGATGGAGTAAATAGATGAACAGAGACTTCACAAATGAAGAAGTAAAGATGGGTGAGAAACATCTTAAAAAGTGTTCAACATCGCCAATAATTAAGGAAATGCAAATAGTACCTTAAGATTTCACCTTACTCTGCTAGAACTATCTTTGATCCAGAAAACAAAGGATACCAAATACTGGAGTGGTTGTGGAGAAAGGGAACACTCATCCACTGCTGATGGTAATGCAAACCTGTGCAACCCCTATGGAAACCAGTGTGGAGAACTCTCAAGAAACTGAAAATGAGCCTACCACCTGACCCAGTCTTACCGCTCCCAGTTATCCTACCACAGAGATACATGTTTATTTCAGTTCTCTTCACAATAGCAAAGAGCTGGAACCAACCCAAGTGTCCCTCAACTGGCAAGTGGATAGAGAAAACGTGGTACATCTGCACAATGGAATTCTATGCAGAGGTAAAGAAAGATGACATCATGAACTTTGCAGGTAAATGGATGGAACTTGAAGTCATTGTGCTAAGTGAAGTAACACAGTCCCAGAAAAACAAACAATGAATGGCATCCCTCATTTGTGGATGCTAGCACCAAATCCCTAGTTGAAAGTCAAGCTGAGAAATGTTAAAGTTATATTTCTTTTTATCTGAAAGCAACTGTCCTGTTATAATGTGAACCCCTTAATGGCCTCTAGAATTACCTTATCACTTATTTTTTAACTTTGTAATTGAGGTATATGTGTGGAGGGTATGCAATCATATATATATATATATATATATATATATATATATGCATATTTTGAAGCAATACAAATGGGAGGGAACAAAAGAAATTTATTTCTAGTCCAGCTTGGTGAACGAGTTTATTGAGGCTACCTCAAAGAGGTTGTGTGACAAGTGTGTGCATGGAAATGTTTAAGCTACGCTGGTGCAAATGTTAATTAGTGAAACCACAACAGAATTTAGTATGGGAGAGTAACTGAAAATAGAGCTAAGATGTGAATTACTTATACCATTTCCGAAAGCATTCTCAAAAGGAGCATGGTACATGTGGTATACTATGAAAGAAAGATTTAAGTTCTAGCATCAGTTCCAATTGTTGGAATGCAGGCACCATAGGCAAAGACTGAGCCGTGTTATTTTTTTTTTATTATTCTTTTGCTTTGCTTTGTTTTTTCTTTTTGTTTGTCTTTATGACAGCCATTCTGACTATGTCAGATGCACTCTAAGGATATTTATTTATTCTGTTTGTTTGTTTGATGGCTTAGGATGATGAAAACTTTAACATTTTTATATAGTTATTTCTGATTTTAATGCCAAAACACCAACGTCTTCAGAAATGTTTTTAATATTGAATTCTCTATCCTCAAACCTGAGTCTTTCAACCTACTTTTCCATTTCCTTGTCTTATATAGTTGCAAATACTTTGTGGAAAATCTACAAAAATCAAGAACCAAGAACTTTTTTCCACAAATATATTTTTGAGAGTTGGAGACATGGCTCAGGGGTTAAAAATACTGGCTGCTCTTGCTGAAGATGTGAGTTTGAGTCCCAGCACCCATATGGCAACTAACATCTGTTTATTGTTCCAGTTCCAGGAGATCCATTGCTCTCCTCTATCCTCCTCCAGCACTGCACAACATGGGGTTCAGTAACACATTTGCAGGCATAACACTCATACACATAAAATAAAGATAATAAATCAATCAGCAAAATAAAATATATATTTTGTATCTGACATAAATGTAAAATAGATCAATAACCTGAAAATATTTTAAAAGTTTTAGTTTTATGTTGCTGAGTGTATGCCTACGTATGCGTACATGCACCCATGAGGTGTTATGCCTACAGAGGTGAAAGTAGGGTGACAGATCCCCTGAAGTATAGTTATGGGTCATTGTTCACCACCATGTGAGTGCTGGGACTCAAAACCTGGTCCTCTGCAAGAGCGTCTGGTGTTCTGAAACACTGAGTCATCTCTCAAGACCCCCCCCCCAATTTATCAGCTAATGTCATGGTATAAGCTAAGGTCATTTGTACGTACAGAAGAAAAGACCATTTGGATAGGAATATAGGAGAGAAGGCATACAGTTCTTGTTCTTATCCTGACAGTATTATTTGCATACTTATGAAGCAAAGAAGATGCTCATTACATTGATTTTCAAACTTTGACATATAAAGAAACAGTATTTATGTACCTACCTCAGTTAACTGTATATGATGATGTGTAGTTTACTAAAAATTAAAACAAATTTTTTTGTTATGTGATTATTTTGTGATACACGATAGATTGAAGATTTAGTTAATACTGTACAGTTCAACTATACACACAGTACTCGGAAGCAGCTCTGGCAATGGTGCATATCACCACCATGAATTAAAGGCTATCCCATCAAGAGGATTCCCTAACCAATTTAATACTGCCAGGGTAGGAATGGACCTAAATGAAAAACATATCATGTCAAGGTAAAGTTAATTACCATTAAGTTACATGAGATAATTAGAAAGTATTACATGGGAAGTGATCAGAACGAACATTGACACTAGACTTAATCCTTCAAAAATTCAAATTCTTTTCCAACATAAATTTCTAAACAAACATGTATATTGTCGTGCCGTGTGAGGTTCAGATACAGGCAGATTTTCTTCATTCAGTTAAACAGTGTTGTCTCCTCAAATATAACATATTTAAACAAAAACATTGCTCCTATCTTTTTGAAAACTACAATGCATTATTCTAATCTATAATCATCCAACTCCACAGTTAATAGTGTACCAGATTTCTTGCTTATATTTAATTACAACTTAGAACCTATTTATGAACTCTTCCCCATCCATTCCCCTGACCTTAATTCCTCCAGTTATTTTCCAACTTTTAGATCCTACATATATGAAGGTTAATGTGAAACTTGTTTTTGTGGACCTTGGTTTATTTCCCTTCACAGTGCCAGCAACTGCATTTCTTTCTTTTATTGAAATGTCCAGATAGGTTTTAAATTTGATTTTATAATAAAAATAAGATAAATAATGAACTGTTTTACAAAATAAAATAGTTGTGAAATTATAGTTGTGATAAACTGTAATATGTAATATCAAAACTTTCTGCTATAGAAATGAGAGATTTTAAATAAAAAATAATTTAAACATACATAGTCAAGTCTCCTAAACATAAAAGAATGCCCACATATGCCAAAATCCAGGGAATTGCAACTAAGAGGTAAAATTATGCTAAGTGATGTTTCATGTGCTGTGTTGGAGATGGTGCTCAGCCTGAGGTACTAGTTAAGCAGACTAGCATTAATATCTCTACTACAGTTTTGAGACAGGAAATGGAGTCTGCTCTGTGTTTAATGTGTGCCCTGTAAAGATATGAGAGACTTCCTTGCCTTCCCACCCATAGAACAAGGAGAAATATGACAATGATGAGGTCGCTCCCCAACTGTAAATTGGAGACAACTATTGTAGAGGTGATCTCTTATAAAACCGGTAAAACTGCTTTCTTTAATTGACTACTAGACATGGGAACTGTGGAAGGGATTACTCTCTGTTCAGAACCAAATATAATACTAAAGTCCTAGGGCTATGCACTCAGGCAAAATATATTAATACAGGAGCTCTGACATCAGCAATGGATTGTTCTACCAGGTGGATGTTGGCCAGGGGATCCAAGGCCCCACAAAAGGTAAGGGCTCCTTGCCTCTAAGTTGGGATACCTACAGGAGGAGAGGCAATAAGACCCTGATGCCGAAGACCTGACGTTAACATGGGAGGGATGTATTGAGACCACACATGCAAGTGTACAGATGGCCTCTGGAATGCCAGAGAGTGTTACCAAAGGCCACTAAACCAATAATGCAAATATGGGTCTCCCTGAGTCAAGCAAGACTCCACCGTCAGCACCAGATACACCTCACCTGCCTGGAAATACTGTGCAGCAGAGGCAGCCATGTGCCTGTATATCCCAAATCTAATTGGCTATTGGCTCTCCCCTTGGAGAAATAACCCATGGCTGATGCCACAAGCTTACATCCTCTACAGGTTAGATGTTATAAGCCACAGTAAGACCCTGTCATATTTAACAGGGGGGAAAATTGTAATTCATGGATTAACATATCCAAACATGTGTCTATGCTAAAGTAACCTACCATAACTATTAGTGCTGCTTAAATACCTATATATCTAATTGCTTGTTCTTCATTAGTAGGATCGAAAGGTTATTCCTGGACAAACTGTCAGCCCATGAAAGGAAACAGCCAGAATTGACCAGAGTCCAAGTCAACAGCTCCAGAGAGAGTGGACTGTTTTACCTCTCATCCACCTGTGCCCCTTTTCTAAGCCTAGGGAACAACCTGCGGAAGAGGGGGCATGGTAGAATGTAAGGGCTGCGATTGGGGTGAATGGTGAAACTACAGCAATGTAGTCTGGACACTCATTTGATCAACTTGATTGAACAAACAACCTGTCACCCCCCACTGGATGGTGGGGCTGTAGGTGTTTGGGCACAACAGCCTGCAGATAGGTTTTGCATGAAGGATGCTTGTACTCATGGATTATCACTTATAGCTAAAAATGAAAAAAAAAATCTGAGAGAAAGATGCAGGACAGTTATGGCAGAATGCATGATCTGGGATGGGGTGGGGGTGGGGGGGAGGGAAAGGGAAATAAGCCTGAACTGAATTGGAAAAAAATGTATGAAATGCACAAAGCATCAATAAAAATTAATTAAAAAAAAAAAAAAAGACTAACTACTTACAAGAAATCACTGACAGTCACTGGAAAATCAAGAGTAAAAGTAATGTTACTGTGTATTCCACTATAGAGATGTAAGTATGTTTTGCAACTTATCTAAATTATATACAGGAAATAAAGCATGCACTAGTGAACACAGGTATTGATGAATACATATATACATGAAAAGCAGCATTGTCTATGAGAGTTTGGGAACATATAAAAATGTAAAGAAAGGATCAGAAGTTATGTACATAGAAACTTAAACTCTTTTTTTATACAGAAAGTATCTAAATTTTATTGTGTCTAAATTATACCTCAATAATGATATTTTATATTTTTATTTTTCTTAATTTTTTTATTTTTTATTTTATTTATTTTCGTATGCGTATAAATGTAATGTCTGCATGCAAGTTTGTGCACCCGTGTCGTGCAATGCCACAGAGTTCAGAAGAGGGTGTCGGATTCCTCTGGAACTGGAGTTCTCTTGGAATTGGAGTTTCAGACGGTTCTCGGCCACCATGTGGGTGCTGGGGATTGAACCTGGGTCCTCTGTAAGAGCGGTTGGTGCTCTTAACCGCTAGGCCATCTCTCCAGCCCCTGTATTTTTATTTTTAATGAAATATTTTTATTGTTGTTTTGTGTGTTTCATACATCATTCCTCATTCCAATTTAGACACACTCCCTTTCCATGCCCCCCGCCCCACCCCAGATCATGCATTCTGCCATACGTGTCTTTTTCTCCATCTTTTTAAAGTTTTTCTCTGCAGAGGCTTATTGTTTGGGCAGAGGTTAACTGTTTCAGTCAGTTTTTTGATCCAGTCTTTTTGTCCTTGTTTTGTTGTTCCCTTCCATTTGTATTGCTCCAAAATATGCATATATGTGTCACACATACACCAAAATTATGAACTTTAAAAATATATTGTATGCTAATTCCAAAATATGTTTAGGAGTTCACATTTCTCCTTTTAATTTTATATTACTCTAATATATGAGTACATACCCTCCATACATATAGAACAATTACAATGTCTGAAAATAAGTGGCCAGTTAATTCTAAAGCCCATTAAGGAATTTACATTATAACAGCACAGTTGTCTTCAGATAAAAAGAAATATAATATTAATTTTTCTCAGCTTGCCTTTCAACTATGGATTTGGTGCCAGCATCCACAAGCGAGGGGTACCATTAGTCATATTTTTTTCTAGGACTGTGTTACTTCACTTAGCATAATGGCTTCAAGTTCCATCCATTGACCTGCAAAGTTCATGATGTCGTCTTTCTTTATTGCTGCATAAAATTCCATTGTGTAGATGCACCACATTTTCTCTATCCACTTGTCAGTTGAGGAATATTTGGGTTGGTTCTAGCTCTTTTCTACTGTGAAGAGAGCTGCAGTAAACATAGATGTGCATGTATCTCTGGGATAGGATGAGACTTTTGGGTATATACACAGGAGTGGTATGACTGGTAGGGGTTTACTTTTATTCTTCTACAAGTGGTGATCCCGTTATGCCAAAACCATTTGCTGAAGATGCTTTCTTTCCTCCATTGAGTCTTCTTGGCCCCTTTGCTGAATATGATGTGGCTGAAATTGGATGTGCTCAGGTTTTGATCCTCAATTTTGTTCCATTTATTTACTGGCCTGATTTTGTGCCAATACCAGGCTGTTTTTATTTACTATAGCCCTGTAATATAGTTTGAAGTCTGGTATGGCAATCCTCCTCCCCCCCCCCCTACAGCTCTTTTTGCTCAGGGTTGCTTTGTTTATCCGGGTTCTTTTGTTTCTCCATATGAACTTTAGGATATTTTCTTTTCTAGGTCTGTGCAGAAGCTCATGGGGATTCTAACTGGCACATAAATTCTTTTCACTGAATTCATAATTCTTAAAGAATATTAGATATATTTCACACGTCTTAAATGAGAAGGGATGCACTAAATGAATCAGACCATACTGCACAAAAGTAACTTATACTGATATAGTAATCAGTGTCTTCCCCCAAAATCAATACTTTACACCACTCTTTCACACTCATGAAAACATGCTAAACAAATAAATGAATATATGTGATATTATAGTCCATAGATAATTTAAATATATAATTAAAATTGAAATAAGAAATGAAAATACTTATGTATAAATATACTGTCATAATTGAATGATAATAAATACATAAGTTTGTTAGTGTCAATTTAATGCTGTATGAAACAAAAACACCCAATTTACAGTGGTTTTTATCTGAAGATCAGATGTATTTCTCTCATGCATATAAATGTGGAGCAGTACATGGGTGTTGAAATGTGCGTGCTTCCATTGCCTAATTTTCCATAACATTGCATTTGTCAATATTAATTCTTTCACTTTATCTATTTAAAAAGGAAGGAAGAGCAAAGAAAAATCTTATGTGTTTCTTCAGCGATTTATTTTACTGGGTGTACAGTGTGTTGTTTTATATCCCTTCACAGTGTGCAGCCACTGCCGCCCCCACCCCTCATCCAGGTGCCTAAACAGATTCAGTGCTCAGTCCAGACCGATGAAATGGATGCTGACACCTATTACTATGGAATTAGGGAACTAGGCATTGGGAAATACCAGACAGACTACCAAGAGTCACAACATACTGAAAAACAATGGGTCAATTGCCAGAGATCAAACATTATGAGCATGTACTTCATCAGTAGTTGAATAGATAAGCCATATCCCTTGAATGTATTTGTTAGATTGAAAGCTAATATTAATACTGTGGATGATGGTTGATTAAAGGCCGCTATACATGTATATGCATACAAGTATTCATATATGTATGTATGAAAAACCAGAATACCGTACTAGTATTAATCTTGATATTACTTAAACAGTGACAGAGCTCTCTGACCCTCCTCTTCCATATATTTTCTTCCCTTTTCTGGCATGATTAACCCCCCTGCTCACCTTAAGAAAAGGTGAAAGCAAATGTTAAATTACTGTTAAACAGTTGTGACCATAACTTCATCTTATAAGGAATTAGAAATTACATTCTGTTTTAATTCATATAAAATATCTAGTAATAATGTAGATTAGAGAAGTATACAGGCATCCATTGTTGTAAAAGAAAATGCTTTTCTGTATAAACATATCAAAGCACTGTCTATAAATATGTATTTCTTAGTCCCAGTTTCCAAAGAAATAGGGCTAAACTACTATAAAAATGCACTGTAATTTGAATATATATATCCTACAAATAATGCCATTCATTTTACAAATAGCATTTCAATAAGTCAAGTGACGTTTTCATTGTCTATTTTAGCAATATAGATATGACAAAATATTAAAATTTTTGGGTAGAGGTCTCAAATATACTGTGACTATGCTTCAGCTCCAGGCCAGCTGGGACTAAAAGGGAGACACTGTCTCAAAAATACCAAAAAAAGAGGAAATTTAATTTCTTCAGATTTGTTTTCAGTAGCTGCTGTCTTTACTAGAATCTCCAAGTTTAAAAGTAATTTTCACGGGCACTGGAAAGATGTCTCTGCAGTAAAGAGCATTTGCTACTCCTGCAGAGGACACAGATTCCATTCCCAGCCCCAATGCAAGAGCTAGCAACTGTTTGTAACTCCAGGGTCAGGGTATCTGATTCCCTTTTCTGTCCACAGTGGACATTGCACGACACTGGTGCACTTATGAACACCCGTGCAAAAACACTACACACATAAAATAAAATGAAGAAATAAAATATTTTTGTTTTGTTTTTGTTTTTTTATTTTATTTATTTATTTTTTTATTGATGCTTTGTGTATTTCATACATACTTTTCCAATTCAGTTCAGTCATATTTCCCTTTCCCTTCCCCCCACCCCACCCCAGCCCATCCCAGATCATGCATTCTGCCATAACTGTCCTGCATCTTTCTCTGTTTTTTTTTTCATTTTTGCAATAAGTGATAATTTATGCATAAAGCATCCTTATATCGAAAACCATTTGCAGGCCAGTTGTGCCCCATGGGTCCCACCATCCAGCGGGGGGACTTGTATGTGCAATCAAGTTGATCAAATGAGTGTCCATACTATATTGCTGTAGTTTCACCATTCACCCCAATCACAGCCCTTACATTCTACCACGCCCCCCTCTTCCACAGATTGTTCCCTAAGCTTAGAAAAGGGGCCCAGGTGGATGAGAAGCAAAACAGTCTACTTTCTCTGGAGCTGTTTTCTTGGACTCTGCTCAATTCTGGCTGTTTCCTTTCATGGGCTGACAGTTTGTCCAGGAATAACCTTTCAATCCTACTAATGAAGCACAAGCAATTAGATATATAGGTTTTTAAACAGTACTAATAGTTATGGTAGGTTACTTTGGTATAGACACAGATGTGTTCATGGTATGTTAATCCATGAATTACACTTTTTTCTGTTAAATATGATCGGGTCTTATTGTGGCTTATAACATCTCCTAACCATTAGAGGATGTAAGCTTGAGGCATCAGCCATGGGTTACTCCTCCAAGGAGAGAGCCAATAGCCAATTAGATTTGGGATATGCAGGCATATGGCTGCCTCTGCTGCACAGTATTTTCAGGCAGGTGAGGTGTGGTGCTGACAGAGGAGTCTTGCTTGACTCAAGGAGACCCATATTTGCTTTATTGGTTTAGTGGCCTTTGGTAACACTCTCTGGTATTCCAGAGGCCATCTGTTCACTTGCATGTGTGGTCTCAATACATCTTTCCCATGTTAATGTCAGGTCTTCAACAGCAGGGCCTTATTGCCTCTCTTCTTACAGGTATACCAGTTTAGAGGCAAGGAGCCTTTACCTTTTGTGGGGGCTTGGATCCCCTGGCCAACATCTCCTTGGTAGAATAATCCATTGCTGATGCCAGAGCTCCCGTATTAATATATTTTGCTTAAGTGCATAGCTTAAGGAGACTTTAGTATTATATTTGGTTCTGAATAGAGAATATTCCTTTTCACAGTTCCTATGTCTATTAGTCAATTAAAGAAGGCAGTTTTACTGATTTTATAAGAGATTACCTCTATAATAATTGTCTCCAATTTACAGTTGGAGAACATCATCATATTTCTCCTTGTTCTATGGGGGGGGTAAGAAAGTCTCTCGTATTAAAACCTTTGTGGCACCTAGAAGGTACGTTTCTTTAGGACTCATTATAAATAGTTGTTACAGGTAGGATCCACAGAGGGGTTTGATGTTTGTAGCAATCTGAAGCTTTTCTTCCTTTCAATCTTCAGACAGGTCAATCTTTCTGTTGGCACTTTCTGGTACATCCTTCTCAATGCAAAGCTGTATCTTTTCTTTCTCAGCCATTAAGTTGGTGACATTTTGACCTGTTGGAACATGCAAAACATTTCCATAGTTAGGTTTAAGATTTGAATTGCAAGGTTTTTGATGAAAAGGCTTCATATCTATCTGTATCCCCCCCCTTTTTTTAGGTTTTTTTTTTTGACCCATGAGTCTCCAGAAGACAGTTGGATTATACATACCTATAGGGTGGAATCAAGGCACAGATTTCATCAAATTCACCCATGCTGTTTTGGGTGACTGTATGTGATTAACTTGGGAAGCAAACTTAATTTTTACATTAAATCATCTTAGAAATAAAATATTTTAAAAAGAATTTGTGTGAGGTTCTTTTGTCTCCATTGTCATGCCCCAAACAAATAATTTATCATCCTTAAAATGAGGCTGAGGAAAACTACTCATGGAGAAAGAGTGCTGATCAGATGGACTCCCAGTTGCAAATCTTCTACAGATAGTCTCTGTTGGTTGGACTGGATTTTCAGCTGGATGGTATTTAGAGTCACTGAGGTGCAGATGTCTGGGTGCTGTGTGAGGGCATTTCCTGGGATCTTCAGATTTGGAAAATTACACCACCCAGAATGTAAGCAAATCCATTCCATCAACTAGGATTCTGGGTTGAATGAAATGGGAAAGAGGACACAAATTGGATGTGAGAATTTAAATTTTGTGTCGGCTGTGGACACACTGTGGCCAGCTAGCTCACAGACTCACTGCCATACTCTCCAGTGTCAGCTACAGTGCTGCACCCTGTGAACAAATTTAAACCCTTCCTTCCCTCACTTCCTTCTGTCAGCTAGCCTATCACAATGACTAAGTAATGAATACAGACTTATACCTAGAAGAAACTTACTTGATAATATGAAATTTCATATTATTTTAATAATTTAACTAGGTAATATCTTTCTCATTTGCAATGCTGAAATATATTTGATTCTCATATCAAGGACACTGCTTAATAGAACTTAACTCCCAATAAAATTATTGCTTAGAATTAACTTAAGACTTACCACTCTACACGTAATAGTCTATCATTTGCATTATATATTGTCCTTAAAACAGACCATATACTAAATTAAAAAGATAGTTTATTATAGATATATACAATATGGTGTCCATAATAAATCTTCTAAATAATATCTTTATTGCATCTTTGAGATTGTGATATAGTATATTTTGATTTTATTCAAACCTGGACCCCATCTGATCTCAGATTCACTCCCACATCCTTAGACAAACCGTAATTATACACCATCTACTTTTTAAGGCCTATGGAGTTTAATTTGTGTTCTCTCAATGGTCTTGGAGTTGGGTGCATCCCCTAGAGCTGCGTCAACCTGCCAAACATCACCCACTTAAAGAAAACTGACTCCACCTCTCTCAGCAGCTATCAATCGTAGTAGTTCGTCTTCAGGACTGTCGCTTTCTGCACATCTCCCGCTCAATTATGGGAATATTTTTTTCCTTTTTTTTTTTTTTTTTTTTTTTTTTTTT
>VZQC01014549.1:793607-867181 GCA_009823505.1 Rhizomys pruinosus
TTTTTTTTTTTTTTGGTCTTTTCAAGACAGTGTCTCCCTATAGCCCCAGCTGTCTTGGAACTCACTCTGTAGACCAGGCTGGCCTTGAACTCACAAAGATCTGCCTGCCTCTGCCTCCCAAGTGCTAGGATTAAAAGTGTGAGCTACTACGCCTGGCTCCCTGTTTTTATTTTATTTTATTTTATTTTTTTATTTATTTATTTTTTTTGTCTTTTCAAGACAGGGTCTCCCTGTAGTCCTAGCTGTCCTGGAACTCTCTGTGTAGACCAACCTCACCCCAACCCCCCTTTTTTTTTAAAGACAAGATTTTTCTATAACCCCAGATGGCCTGCAGCTTTCTATGTACACCAGGTTAGTATTGACCTGACAGAGATCAACCTGCCTCTGCCTCGCACTTACTCCAATTAAACATATCTGGTCATGCTGGAATCTGATCTGGCTTCTGCTTGCTCGGGGCTTGTGTATGCGCTGAAAAGTGCTATGGGAATCATATTTTCACTTGTTCTTGTGTCCAGAGAACACTGTACCCTTCAAATGTTGTATTCAAACAACATTTCTGGCTCTTTCTGTACTGTCTTCCCCAATGATTCCTGAGCCATGTGAGGGGAGGATGATAAAGAGTCCAATTTAGGGGTTGAGCACTGCACCTTTTCTTTTTCTCTGCATGTTCCACAGTTCTTAGTCTTTATTTTAATATCTGTTGCACTGAGAACCTTCTAACTATAAGTTATTAGGATTGGTTTAATAATCTATCCATTTGGGACTGGAGAGATGGTTCAGTAGGTAAGAGCACTGACTACTCTTGCAGAGGCCCAGGGTTCGAATCCCAGCACCCACATGGTGGCTAAGATCTGTCTTGGGCCAGGCTTGGTGGCCAAACCTTTAATCCCAGTCATTGGGAGGCAGAGGCAGAGGCAGGCTGATTTCTGTGAGTTCAAGGCCAGCCTGGTATACATAGCAAGCTCTATCCCAGCTGGGACTAAAGGGAGACCCTGTCTATAATAATAATAATAATAATAATAATAATAATAATAATAAAGTTGTCCATTTAATCGAATAATTTTAGTATTGAAGGTTTTCTTCTAAAGCTTGTGGCATGTCTAGTTACAGATTTTTGGCAAAAATAACAGTGTCAAGTATGGGTATCATCTGTGAAGTTGGCTTCAAGTCCAATGGAAAGGTGGTTGATTGCTGTCATAACATCTGTGTCCCTATTGCACAAGTGGAATTTTGTAGCTAATGGTGATGAAATCCGAGTAAGACTTATGATTTTTTTTCTCTTCTGATAGCTTGCATAATACCTTCCAACACTATGCTAGATAGTTATGGAGTAGAGATGAATCTTTGAGGTTAATTTCTGCTTGATTTCTCCATGGTTGTTCAACAACGCCTATACATATATAGTGTTTTCAGTAATAAAGTCTTGCCATCAAGTTATGGAAGATAATCAAGAGAATTGACAATAGCCAGTATTATTTGGGGATGTATAGGACTCACCTGATCAACATTCCAAAAGAGGAAGTCTTTCCTGGGATTATCCTCCTCATTATATGGGTAACTTCACTTAATCCTTAATCTCTATTCGGGGTGTGTGTGTGTGTGTGTGTGTGTGTGTGTGTGTGTGTGTGTGTGTGTATGCACTTCTTTAGTAGTAGATTCCATTTGGCATGTTCTTGGTCTTTTTGAAACAGGATCTCCTTGCAGCCCTAGCTGGTATGGAACTCAAGTCTGTACACCAGGCTAGCCTTGATTGCACCGAGATCCACCTGCTTCTGCCTCCCCAGTGCTGGGATTAAAGGCATTTGCCACCACACCCAGCAGCCTGCTTTCTTTTTTTTTTATTTTTTTAAATTTAATTTATTTTCACTGACATATACAAATATAAAGTTCCACATATTTGTAGGGTCACATGATGTTTCATGCATGTATACATTGTTTAAAACTTAAAACTGCTGAACATGTCTAGGTTGTTAAACATGTGATACTTCTTTGTGGTTAAAAATTCCACAGTTCTGAACAAAATTCCACAGTTCTTTCTTTGAGGCTTTTGAAGTGCATGCAATATCACATCTACATTGATCCTACTGTAAAATCATATACCAAAGCATCATGCTATATGTAACTAACTTGATATTCATTTATCAGTTTCATCCACACATCCCTTCTTTTTTATTATGTTCAGGGGTTCAGACTTTTCTTTAACTTTTATATTACTCTAAAATATGAATATACATCTTCCACCCATGTACATTAATTATCATGCCTGAAAGTAGGTGGTAAGTTAATTCTAGGGTTCATTAAGATATTCACATTACAGCATCACAGTTGCATTCAGATAAAAAGAAATATAACAATAACATTGCTCAGCTTTTCTTTCAAAGGGGGGGGGGTTTGGTACCAGCATCCACAAATGAGGGAAACAATTCCCTGTTTCTTTTGGGGAGACTGTGTTACTTCATTTAGCATAATGGGTTCAATTTCATTCCATTTACTTGCAAATCTCATGAAGCCATCTTTCTTTAATGATGCACAGAACTTCAATGTGTAGACGTACCATATTTTTCTTATCCAGTAGTCAGTTGAGGGACATTTAGATTGGTTCTAACTCTTTGGTATTATGAAAAACATAGATGTGCATGTATCTTTGCAGTAGAATGAGTCTTGTGGTTAAATACCCAGGAGTTGTATGGCTGGGTCAGGTGGTAGGCTCATTTTGAGTCTTTTAAGGGTTATCCATACTGTTTTCCACAGCAGTAGTAGAAGTTTACATTCCCACCAGCAGTGGAATTTTAAACAGTGTAAACATCCTCTCCAGCATTTGGTGTCTTTTAACCTAGAGCAATCAGTATCCTTTCTTTACACCAACAATAAACAAGTGGAGAAGGAATATAAGAAGACCTTCCCACTCACAATAGCCTCAATAAAATAATAAAATAAAATAAAATAAAATACCTGGGAACAATCATAACCAAAAGCACCAAAGATCTCTACAACAAAAAATTTAAACCCCTGAAGAAGGAGATTGAAAATGACATCAAAACATGGAAAGAACTCCCATGCTCATGGATTGGTAAAATTAAGATAGTAAAAATGTCCATTTTACCCAAACTGATATACAGATTCAAAGTAATCCCAATCAAAATCCCCATGAATTTCTTCACAGACTTAGAAAAAATTCTTAAATTCATATGGAAAAACAAAAGACCCCAAGTTGCTAAAGAAACCCTGAGTGAAAAGTGAAATACAGGGAGGATTGCTATACCAGACTTCAAGCTGTATTACAGGGCTATAATCATAAAGACAGCATGGTACTGGCACAAAAACAGGCCCATTGACCAATGGAAAAAAAATTGAAGATCCTAAACTTGAGCTCATACAATTTCAGCCAACTTATATTTGACAAGGGGGCAAAACTTCAGTGGAGGAAGGACAATATCTTCAGCAAATGGTGCTGGCAAATGTAGATCACCTGTTGGTAGAAGAACAAAATAAAATTCCTATCTCTCACCTGTGGTGTCACTCTGCCACACACAAAGGTGGATGCTTGAGCCTGGTCCACTGGATTACAGGGAAAAGGGAAGATGCAAGACAGCCTTCAGCAGCTGTCCTAAACCTTGGGGCCAAAGGCTGACAACCTTTCCACTGCCCACCTGTCTCATCTAGCAACTACATCAGGCAGTGCCATATTGGTACTCCCAGATCCTCCAGGCTGCTGCCTGATTGGCAATCTACAGCCTAATGCCAGGCTGGTACCCAATTGGTGCTCTACAGTCTAATTCCTACCAGAGCTCACCACATAGCACAGATAGTGACCTGATAGGCCTCCTTCCAGGCCCACACCAGTTTCTGAGGTTGGTGGTCTGATTGACAACCATCCAACCCACTGATCACTACTATACAAGCCTCATGGGCTAAGATTATGTATGCAAATAATGGCCAGTAGTACCTGTCTTATAGTAAGAAGAACTAATCTTTTTATTCATAGCATTGTTTTTATACAGAGTGACATCATATCTCAGGGCTTGTTTTCAGATCCCATGGCTCATGTTCCATAACAGCAGGAGTACTTGTCAATGACTTTGATCCCAAGGTGTCACAGACTTGCTAATGCACATGCAAATCCTGCCTAAGGCCAGGTTTCAGTGGAAACAGACAAGCAGGTGATTTAGCACAAAAGAATCCACAGGTGGCTTACTTTTTCCCTACACTCACCCTGTACAAAATTCAACTCCATGTCAATCAAAGATCTCAATGTGAAACCTGTAACTCTGAAGGTAATAGAAGGAAAATTTGGCAACAACTTACAAGACATAGGTGTAGGAAAAGACTTTCTAAATCAGACAGTAGCTGAGCAGGAAATAAGGTTAACAATTGACTAATGGGACCTCATCAAACTCAAAAGCTTCTGTACAGCTAAAAAAAAAAAAATCAAGGAAGTGAAGAGAAAACCCATAGAGTTGGAGGAAATCTTCACCAGTGATACATCTGTCAGAGCATTAACATAAAGAATATGTAAACTACTCAAAAAACAAAGAAGAAAACAAATGACCTACTCAAAAGATGGAGTAAAGAGATGAAGAGGCTTCACCAATAAGGAAGTAAAGATGGCTGAGAAACATCTTAAAAAGTGTCCAACATCAAGAAGTAAGAAAACAAATGACCTATTCAAAAGATGGAGTAAAGAGATAAACAGAGGCTTCAGCAATGAGGAAGTAAAGATGGCTGAGAAACATCTTAAAAAAAAGTGTCCAACAACATTAATAATTAAGACTGGCTAAGACCAAGTAAAAAAAGACCTTCTTTCTTATACAGTACAAGAATACCTGCCTAGCGGGTGCAAACTCACAGAGATTGCTGAGCTCTCTTACATCACTCAGCATTCAAGAAAATGCCCCAAAGACATGGCTACAATGGAGGAAATTCCTCAGTTGAGGTCACCGTACCTGGGCCTGTCAACTTGACAGTACAATTGACTTATAATTGGAATAGAAACATATCACCATTAAACCACAATCATTCCATTTCTTACCTTTAAGATATTATCTTAATATTAATTTTGAAATATAAAATGTACAAATTTAACAGCCCATGGTCTATAATAAATTTAAACACTTTAAAATATAAAGTCTTCTTAAATAGTCTCTTACTCCGAGCTCCAGTAAAATCCAGAATCCATTACTTATTTCCAAAGAATAAAACTAGCTACACCCAAGTGAAACTGAAATCTATCAATGTAGCACAATGGTGGACACCTGGGATTCACACATGCTCTTCTGGGCTTCAAAGGTTTGGGCAGCTCTACTTCTATGCCTCTGTTGTCCACAGTACAAAATGCTTGTCTCATACGGTCAGGGCCGTCTCCACTCCACACTTGCGATTGCCCTTAGTTGTCAACCCACTGAATGATAAATGAAATGGACCTCATAGACCTCTACCGAATACTCCACCCTAATACCAGAGAATACACTTTCTACTCAGCATCCCATGGAACATTCTCCAAAATTGACCACATACTGGGACACAGAATAAACCTCCACAATCAAAAAGACTGTAATAATGTCATGCATTCTATCAGAACACAGTGCAATAAAGCTCAACATCAATACCAGGATAAGCCCTACTGTCTACAAGAACATATGGACACAACACAACACACTCTTGAATAATAAATAGGTCAAGGAAGAGATAAAGAAAGAAATAAAAGCATTCCTGGAACTGAATGACAATGACAATACAACACAACAAAACCTATGGGATACCGTAAAAGCAGTCCTAAGAGGGAAGTTTATAACCCTGGGTGCCTACATTAGAAAAATGGAAAGAGCACAAGTGAATGCTCTAACACTGCAGCTAAAAATACTTGAGAGACAATAACAAATGAACCCTAAGCGCAACAGACAGGAAGAAATAACCAAAATCAGAGCAGAAATCCATGAAATAGAAATAAAGAAAACAATATAAGAAAGGAATTAATCCAAAAGTTGGTTCTTTGAAAGAATACACAAGATAGAGAGACCTCTAGCCCAGTTAACCAAAAGAAAGAAGGAACAACTCCAAATCAATACAATCCGTGATGAAAAGGGAAATATCACAACAGACAAGGAAAAAATCCAGAAAATCATATGGGAATAATTCAAAAACTTATACTCTACCAAGTTTGAAAACCTAGAAGAAATGGATGAATACCTGAAATCCTGGGAATCACCAAAGCTCAACCAAGAAGAGATTGACAGATTAAACAGACCCATAATACATGAAGAAATTGAAGATGTAATAAGAAAACTCCCAATTAAGAAAGCCCAGGCCCAAATTATTTCACAGCAGAATTCTATAAAACATTTCAAAAAGACCTACAACCATTATTACTGAAACTGTTTAGAAGGATACAAACCGTGGGAATTCTCCCAAATTCCTTCTATGAAGCCAGAATCACTCTATTACCAAAACCAGGCAAAGATACAACTAAAAAGGAGAATTATAGACCCATCTTCCAAATGAACACAGATGCCAAAATTCTAAACAGGATACTGGCAAATCACATACAGACCCACATCAAGAATATCATCCATTAGGAAAAGTTGGATTCATACCAGAGATGCAGGGATGGTTCAACATACGAAAATCAATAAACATCATCAAACAGATAAGTGGAATGAAGGACAAAATCCACACCATCATCTCAATTAATGCTGAAAAAGCCTTTGACAAAATCCAGCATCCCTTCATGCTTAAAGTCCTAGAGGAAATTGGATTGGAGGTATCATTCCTCAATGTAATCAAAGCCATATACAGGAAACCCACAGCCAATATCATCCTAAATGAGGAAATGACAGAAACATTGCCTTTAAAGGTAGAAACTCGACAAGGCTGCCCCCTGTCACCACTCCTCTTCAAAATAGTGCTTAAAACACTTGCTAGAGCAATAAGGCAAGAAAAGGAAATTAAAGGAGTACTAATTGGAAAAGAGGAAGTCAAGCTATCCCTATCTGCTGATGATATGATAGTTTACTTAAGGGATGCTAAAAACTCCACCAGAAAATTCCTAGAAACTATTGACAGCTTCAGCAAAGTGGCAGGATACAAAATTAACCTAAAAAAAAATCAATGGCCTTTCTTTACACCAACAACAAGCAACAGGAGAAAGAATTTGAGACCTTCCCACTCACAATAGGCTCAAAAACAATAAAATAAATAGGAACAAACCTAACCAAAAACACCAAAGATCTCTACGACAAAAATTTAAGACTCGTAAAGAAATAAATTGAAGAAGAAATCAGAAGATGGAAAAAGTTCCCATGCTCATGGTTTGGGAAAATTAACATTGTAAAAATGTCCATTCTACCAAAACTCTTGTATAGATTTAATGCAATCCCAATCTAAATCCCCAAGAGTTTCTTCACAGGCTTGGAAAAATAAGTCCTTAAATTCATTTGGAAAAACAAAAGACCCTGAATAGCCCAAACAACCTGAGTGAAAAGAACTACACGGGGAGGATCGCTATACCAGACTTTAAAATATTCTACAGGGCTATAGTCATAAAAACAGCATGGTACTGGCAAAAAAACAGACCTGTTGACCAATGGAACAAAATTGAAGATCCAAACCTGAGCACATATTATATCAACCATCGCATATTTGACAAGGGGGCCAAGAAGACACAATGGAGAAAAGACAGCGTCTTCAGCAAGTGGTGTTGGCAAACTGGATCACCACTTGTAGAAGAATGAAATTAAACCCCTACCTCTCGCCCTGTACAAGAGTCAACTCCAAATGGATCAAAGACCTCAACGTGAAACCCCAAACTCTGAAGGTGATAGAAGAAAAAGTTGGCAGCAGACTACAAAACACAAGTGTAGGAAAAGACTTCCTAAATCAGACAGCAGCTGTGCAAGAAACAAGATTGACAATTGACAAATGGGACCTCATTAAACTCAAAAGCTTCTGTACATCAAAAGAAACAATCAAGGAAGTGAAGAGAAATCCCACAGAGTGGGAGGAAACCTTCACTGCAGAAACATCTGCCAAAGCATTGATTTCCAGAATATATAAACTACTCAAAAAAACAAAGAAGACAGTGGTTTATTCTACCAAGGAGATGTTGGCCAGGGGATCCAAGCCCCCACAAAAGGTAAAGGCTCCTTTCCTCTAAACTGGGATACCTGCAAGAAGAGAGGCGATAAGGCCCTGCTGCCTAAGACCTGACGTTAACATGGGAAAGATGTATTGAGACTACACATCCAAGTGTACAGATGGCCTCTGGAATACCAGAGAGTGGTACCAAAGGCCACTAAACCAATAAATCAAATATGGGTATCCTTGAGTCAAGCAAGACTCCTCCGTTAGCACCAGCTACACCTCACCTGCCTGGAAATACTGTGCAGCAGAGGCAGCCATATGCCCGTATATCCCAAATCTAATTGGGTATTGGTTCTCTCCTTGGAGGAATAACCCATGGCTGATGCCACAAGCTTACATCCTCTACTGGTTAGGAGATGTTACAAGCCACAGTAAGACCCTGTCATATTTAACAGGAAAAAAATGTAATTCATGGATTAACATACCATCCAAACATATGTGTCTATACCAAAGTAACCTAACATAACTATTAGTGCTGTTTAAATACCTATATATCTAATTGCTTGTGCTTCATTAGTAGGATTGAAAGGATATTCCTGGAAAAACTGTCAACCCATGAAAGGAAACAGCCAGAATTGACCAGAGTCCAAGACAACAGCTCCAGAGAAAGTAGACTGTCTTGCTTCTCATCCACCTGTGCCCAATTTCTAAGCCTAGGGAACAATCTGCGGAAGAGGGGGTGTGGTAGAATGTAAGGGCTGTGATTGGGATGAATGGTGAAACTACAGCAATATAGTCTGGACACTTATTTGATCAACTTGATTGAACATACAAGCCCCCCCCCCCGCTGGATGGTGGGGCCCATGGGCTGTGGATGGTTTGTGTACAACAGCCTGCAAATTGGTTTTACATGAAGGATGCTTGTACGCATAAATTATCACTTATTGCTAAAAAATGAAAAAAATCTGAGAGAAAGATGCAGGACAGTTATGGCAGAATGCATGATCTGGGATGGGGTGGGGTGGGGGGAAGGGAAAGGGAAATATGCCTGAACTGAATTGGAAAATGATGTATGAAATACACAAAGCATCAATAAAAAAACAAAGAAGAAATAATACAAATGACCCACTCAAAAGATGGAGCAAAGAGCTGAACAGAGTCTTCACAAGTGAAGAATTAGAGAAACACCTTAAGAAGTGTTCAACAACACTAATCATTAAGGAAATGCAAATCAAAACCACTTTAAGATATCATCTTACTCCAATAAGACTGGCTAGGATCAATAAAACAAATGATACCAAGTGCTGGAGAGGTTGTGTGGAAAGGGGAACACTCATCCACTGCCGGTGGGAATGTAAAATGCAGCACTATGGAAAGCAGTGTGGAAAACCCTTGGAAGACTTTGAATGAACTTGCCACCCGACCCAGCCATACCACTCCTAGGCATGTACCCCCCAAGACTAACCCCACCACAGAGAAACACGCACAGCTATGTTTATTTCAGCTCTTTTCACAATAGCAAGGAGCTGTTACCAACCCAAATGCCCCTCAACTGACGAGTGGATAGAGAAAATGTGGTACATGTACACAATCGAGTTCTATGCAGCAGTAAAGAAAGATGAGATCATGAGCTTTGCAGGAAAATGGATGGAACTAGAGGACATCATGCTGAGTAAAGTAACACAGTCCCAGAAAAACAAATGACGAATTGTATCTCTCATCTGTGGATGCTAGTGCCAATTACCTAGTTGTAAGTATTTCTTGTGTAGGACCCCCTGAGCTTTTGTCCAAGCAGTTGGGAGTGATGCATATTGGAAACAACAACAACAACAACAACAACAACAACAGAAAGGACTGCATCAAAGAACTGACTGAAACAGTGAACTTCTGCTCAAAACAGTCAACTTCCACATGGAGAATATCGAGAAAGACTGAGAAAGAGATGAAAAGCATGTTTGGAAGAATACATGAGCTCTGGTGGGGTGGGGGATAGGGTGGGGGACATGGGTCTAGTTTTGATAACCTTGTACAAAATATATATTTTAAAATATTTAATTACATATCAAGGCCTATCCTGCAGTAAGGCTCCACCTCCTAAACACTGCATAACCTTCCAAAGCAGCACCACCAGCAGAGAACCAAGTGTTCAATGTGTGGGCTTATGGGGAACATTTCATTCAAAGCATTACAACTTCCTGAGGACAAGTATTCTTGTCCACTCTTAGATTAATGCTGGAATACAGAGGCAGGCAGCTGAGGTTGTCCTATCAATTCCTATTTGATGTTTTTTCCTGATAACAGGCTGCCATTATTTCAAATGTCTGTTATTAATAACCCTTCATTTTGATACTCAACTCCAGTTGTGTTTAGGTATTTGCTTTTGTTTATATGTGATCTGGCTTATCAACCCATTTTGACAGGTTCTTCCTTCAGTGAGATTAGCATCAATCCAGGTATAGTGCAGCTTTTCAGCATTGTTAGCCTGTATCCTCATGGTCTATGAAGACCCATCAGATACTTAGCTGAACATTCAAGGTGAAACACTCTTTTGAAAATTTCCATGGGCCTCAAGAACCTCTTAATTTCTAATAAAAACACTTGCAAAAAATAATTAAGGATTCATACATAAGAAGTTTCTGATTTTATTTAAATATCCTGGAAAGATATCTCAGCAGTTATCACCACTGGCTGCTCTTTCAGAGGTCCTGGGTTCAGTTCCTATCACCCACATGATGCTGACAACTGTCGGTAATCTCCAGTTCCAGGGGGCACTTTCAATTTCTTCTGACCTCTGCTCGTATTACATGACACAGGATCACTTACATATAGGCAGTCAATGTACTCATGGACACAAAATAAAAATAATAAGAAATATTTACAAAAAGAAGAAAATGTTCTGATTTAGAAACCCAAACAAAAGTATAATTCAAAATTTTGTAATTGTTTTTCAGCTTTTGAATACTGATTTCTACTTATCTTTTAATAGATTTTAAACTTGATTTAATGAATTTTTAATGCTATAGTATATAACAAAGTATTTCCTTCATAGTATGAAAGAGAGTAATTGCAATATATGGTCCAGTTCACATTCAATTAGTAATATACCATTTCATACAAAAACTTGTGATGCTGCAAAATAATTTTATTTGTATTAACCATACTGTAATTGGATTTTATAATGTCAATTCTGAGATAAGGGAAAGGCAAAAAAAGTTTTATAGTTGCTATTAATTTCCCTTTAGAGAGGCATAATTAATTACTGAATCCATCAAATTCTAATCAGTTCAGAAGTCTCATTACTTTAACTACTTAATAATTATAAAGAATAATCTTAGGATTATTAATTTTCTTTTGTAAAGAAAACATATTTGATGTATAAACATAATGTGTTTGATAGAAATCCTAAACCTTTCATGAGACACTAAAGTATGAGGTGTCACAAATAAATGAAAACATTTCAAACAGAATTTGAAACCTTAAAATATGCTCACAAAAGTTATCCACAGAGGGCTAGAGAAATTGGTCGTCAGCTCAAAATGCTGTTCTTGAAAAGTGTCTGTCACCAGTGGCTTACTGGAGTCCAAAACTCTAGTACCAGGGGATGTAATGCCCTCTTCTGTTCTCTACAGGCATTGCATATACAGACATATTGGACAGTCATGTATGGAGGCAGAAAACCCATACAAATGAAATTTAACTTAAAAGAAAAATTAAAAATTATATATAGAACATTTTAAGGTGAACAATATAAAACTTTAATTTACAATTTTCAGTTTAAAATAATTTATAAATATACACTGCTGAGTTGAAGGGCATTGGCATCTCTTAGTTTTTCCAGTTTTTTTTTTATTAATTTTATTTATTTCTGCATGTGTATGAATGTACTGTCTGCATGCAAGTCTGTGCACCCGTGTCGTGCAACGCCGTGGAGGTCAGAAGAGGGTGTTGGATTCCCCTGGAACTGGAGTTCTCCTGGAACTGGAGTCCCAGACGGTTCTCGGCCGCCATGTGGGCGCTGGGAATCGAACCCGGGTCCTCTGCAAGAGCAGTCGGCGCTCTCAACCGCTAGGCCATCTCTCCAGCCCCAGTTTTTCCAGTTTTTAAGAGTAAAGAACATAAAGAATGCATTTCAAATATAGTAAACCCAGGGAAGTTGCTTTCTTTAATATGCATGAAATAGTTCTAAATCTAGTGTCCCCCACAATTTGAACAGGAATTGAAAAAGGCTCTGTTTTTAGAGGAAAAGGGTTAAGATGGATAGCAGTACTCCTAAATTTGTTGATAGAAATTTTATCTTATGGGAAAGTTGTACAATTTGCCTTAATTTGGGATTTATGAAACATTACCGGATTTTTCATTTGATATTTTAAAAAATCACTATGAATTTATAGAATTAAAATGTTTGTATAAGGTTAGCTTATCTGTGTGTTCATGTTTTGGTTAATTTCTTTATATATTTCCATGTTGCTGAAGTAGAGAAGACAAAGGAAAAACAGTCTATCTTTGTTTATGGCCTTGGAATACAGACACAGAACAATGCAGTTGAAACACACCATAGGACATGAATGTGAACCACATAAATGATTTTAAATTCTTTACCAGCTACTTTAAAAGTATGAAAGTAAACAGATTAAAGTTTATGTTTTTTAAAAAAAGTTATATTTTTATGTGGATGAGTGTTTTGCCTGCATGTGTATAAGTACATTACATGTGTGCAGTTCATGTGGAGGTCAGAAGAGGGCATAGGATCTCCTGGAACTCAAAGGTTGTTGGCCACTCTGCAGGTGCTGAGAATTGAACCTAGGTTTTCTGTAACAGTGTCTTAACTGCTGGGCCATCTTTCCAGACCAAAATTTTATGTTTTATGTAACCTATCATACCCTAAATAGTTGTCATCTCTACTTATAGTCGATGTAAAGTAATAAAATATACATATATTGACAATTTAAAAAATAATTTATAAATGGTGGCACATGCCTTTAATTCCAGCACTTCTGAGGCAGAGGCAGCTGGATCTCTATGAGTTCAAGGCCAGCCTGGTCTGCAGAGCAAGCTCCAGGCCAGCTGGGACTAAAGGGAGACGCTGTCTCAAAAAGACTAAAACAATTGTATATTTATGTAAGCAATTTGATCCTTACAAACCTCTCTAGATGTATGTGAGTGATAAATTTGTAAACCATTATAAATCTCAGCAAAACGTTGGTATAAAATAAGAGTTTAGTGAATAAATTGTTTTTTTCTTTCTTCATATTGAAAATATGTATTATATAGAATTACAATGTTCAAAATATGCAAAATAAAATAATGTAAAGATCATTCAATGTTTAACTACAATAATATAAGCTTCTGTGATTAAGGAAAACTAAAATAATCATGGTGTTTTATTGTAAAATAAATATGGAACTGTTTGAAGTAAAAGATGAAAAACTTTAAACTACAGCCAATGTTCTTAACAACAGCAAAAAGATCTAATATACAAGATTTATAAAATTTGCCCTGAAATAAGAGGTTGTCATATACAAGGAAATCAGTGATTAGAGAAAAATGAAATATTGTTTAATTGCAAAGCAAATGCCAATATAACCAACTAAATTATATTTAAGTACTTCCCTGAATTTAAATTAATTAAATTGATGCTCTTTTTTATACTTTTCCCTTTTAAAATTAGTTCTTTGATAATTTGATACAGTGTGTTTTATCACACACACACACACACACACACACACACACCTATTCTCAGTTCTTGCAGTGTATAACCCTCTTTTCCCCTACCCACCCAAAATTGTGTTGTTTTCAAAACTGGCATTGTAGTATATTTGAACTATAGAACTTTTCACAAATATTCCTAGAAAAACAATCTGAATAAAATTTAAAATTTTAATGTTTCTATACATTATTAATCTCTAGAACTATTATTTTACTATAATTATATGAAATCTTTCATCTAAAATAAGATATACTAGTAGAAAATTCAAAGCAAATGTTAATTGGAAAATATTTTAAAGGCTGGTTTCCACTTTTACCAATTATTATGGTAAAAATCATGAAATAATTACACAAAATAGCACATTAAACTTCATTTTTATGTGGTGTGGCATGCCTTAACTCATCACTCAGGAGACAGAGGCAGGTATGTCTCTGTGAGACTGAGGCCTGGTCTACTTTGCAGCCAATTCTGGCTCCAGGGAGATGCTGTCACACATAAAAATAAAAGTTGAAAAATAATTTAGTAGTGTATTTGGAGAAAATGTAAAAATGAAATGTTTTCTTTCTTTCTTTTTTCCTTCATTCCTTCATTCTTTTCTTTTTTCTTTCTTGTTTCTTTCTTTTGTTTTTGTTTGTTTGTTTGTGTGTGTGTGTGTGTGTGTGTGTGTGTGTGTGTGTGTATACAGTCTCACATTTTGAAGCCTACCTTAAAATCACTATGTAACTAGGGATGACCTTGAACTTACATTCCAGTTGTTAGCTCTGGAGTGCAGGGATTATAGGCTTGTGTGCTCACCCTGTTTATCCCCTGCTGGAGATTTAAGAGGGCCTCACACTTATGTGCAAATACTCTACCAATTGGGCTGCATTGCCAGTATGTCAGTGTATAGATTTTATGTATATTTTAATTAAGTTTCTGTTCATTTTGTACAATATATCTTAATCATATTAGGACCATTTTCATCCCTCACCCCACCTGGATTCCATGCATTCTGTCATATTTGTTAAAGTCTGTCTGGTAAAGCTTTTGAATCGATGTTCCTTCATGTAAGTTCCTCCACTGGAGAGTCTATCTAGTCTATCTAGAATCATTCCCTTAAAACAGATCATTAAAAACTCTCCCTCACCCAGCAGTAGTCAGTTGTCAGTTCTGCTCACTTCCCCAATTCCGTGCTGGGTTATTGTCTCACTGAGTCTGAATAGGTCTTCTGCATGTTGTACCTATTGGTGCAAATTCATATGAGCAACTTCCCAGAAACCTGAAAGTCCTGTTTCCCTAATTCATGTACCAACTTTCCTTCTTACAATTTTTCTGCCCCCTCTTCCCCAATGGTCCCTGAGCCATGGGTGGTTGAGGTTTCACACAGGAGTTCAATCCAGGAAAAGTACTGTACATTTTCTTATTGTCTCTTCTTTGGCCAGGTATGGCCTTCTGTGTACATCACACTCTGTTGCATGATGAAGCTCTTCTGCTGCAAGCTGTGAGATGTGATGCTATTCTCTGTACCACTTGATCCTTACGTGTAGAGGTTCCACTGTAGATGTATCACTTAGGGCTGAGCTTCACTCAAATACATACTCTGTGTGTGACCAGTTTTTGAACGTTGTAATAGTTCCAAAATAGTCCATCTCTTGCAAAAACAAACTTCTTGGATGAGTTGTGACAGGTATATGTGTCTTTAAATATAAGATAGCATGTTTATCATACAGTAAGAAAATTCATTTTTGTGGGGAGAGATATGACAGAGC
Organism: Rhizomys pruinosus; assembly: GCA_009823505.1. Classification (NCBI taxonomy): domain Eukaryota; kingdom Metazoa; phylum Chordata; class Mammalia; order Rodentia; family Spalacidae; genus Rhizomys; species Rhizomys pruinosus. The sequence continues at coordinate 809,139 of VZQC01014549.1, forward strand.
TAGGGAGCCATCTGTTATCAAAATTTCCTCAGTTGAAGCTGAGGTTTCCTACCCACTTCCCCACACCTATGCTGGGGCTTGATCTGGGTTAGATGATAGTATGCCCAATGAGACTTGGGCATACTATCACTCTTGCTGGGAGTTCAAATGGCTAACTGAACAGTTGTCTGGTAAACTCTGTTCCTGTGATTATCCACACACTCTGACTGCTAAAATAATTCAGCCCCTTCTTCCAGAATGATCCTTGAAATTTTCATACATGTTTATTTCATTATGTCCAAACCTTTTACTCACTTTTCACTATTCCTTTTATCCTCTCTTTAACCCAGTTCAAGTCCATGGCCTCTTCAGATATATATTTATGCCAGGTGTGGTGACTTACATCTTTAATCCTAACATTTAAGAGGCAGAGGCAAGCTGATCTCTGTGACTTCAAGACCAGCCAGTTCTACAAAGCCTATTCTGGGCCAGATAGGGCTACACAGGAAGACCCTGTCTCAAAAAAACAAAAAGACCACAAAAAGGAAAGAAATCCATGACTGGACAAAATCCAGAAAATATGTGAAGACCATGGCTTTCCCAGCCCCAGTTGGTATATCTAGAGTGTAAATTCTACACCTAAGTCTCAGAGAACATCGCAGAAAAGGGGGTAGAAAGTTTATCAGAGCCCAAAGAAGGTCATTTGCTGCTAGACATGTCTGCTGGACATGACAGGGATGCTGCTTCCAATAAATCTCAACAGGAAGGTTGTCTAGAAAGAACCTACAAAATGGCACTACACAGTGACAAGCCACAGTGAAAGGGTGACATTTAGCAAGGCCCCACAGCTAGATTCAGGACTATGGGCAGCCCATGGCTGCTAACAGAGACCGAGTCAGACTTAACTTTACATTTTATATGAAGAAATGTTTCTGTGTATTCAAAGTTGTAATTTAACACTGTTCTGAATAAATTGATGGCCCAAATCTGCTACAAAGAATTCTGTGGTTGGCATTGACTCTTCTCTCATAAGGCAAAATTATACACATGAAAGCTGGCAGTGTGTTGTTTCTAAGATCTGTTACTGAAAAGTGTTTTTATAAATTTTATTGATTATTTTTATTTTATATGTACGAGTATATGGGCTACTTGTGTGTAAGTGCAGACTAAGAATAGGGCATTTGGTCTTGGAACTTAAGTTATGTACAGCTATTAGCCACCATGTGGGTGCTGGGAGTCAAACCCAGGTCTTCTATGAGAGCAGCCAGTGGATCTAACCTCTGAGCCCTCTCTCCAGCCCCATGGAAACAGATTTTAAATAGACATTTTTATAAATAAAGCAAGAATAAAATATGAAGCAGGAAGCATGAAAAAATAAATGTGTGAGATTATTTTAATCATTGAATTGAAATTTTAGTCTCACTTTCAGACTTAACTAATTCCTGAAAGTGGAGAGTTGCTCCCTGTCTATACGTTTGTAATGTGGTTCACACAAGTACAATTTTAGCTACCACTAAACTCTAACTATGGAACTTATTTATGTTCTAATGAGGGTTACTAGGCAGTGCAATAGGATTTCTCAGAAGATACTTGCACATACACTGGACATTTGCATATTGCACAGTTCTTTACAGATTCATCATTCCATTAATGATAGAGACAGGAATTCTATCACCATTATGTTCCCACTAACCAAATTGGTTAGTTCCTTGTTCATTCTCCTACATTATAAATGCTATTTGCTCCTTTTATATTTTCAATAATTGATTTAGTGTACAAAATAATGTTAAATTATATACATATATATGTATATATAATCTGCCTATTCTTATTAAGAAGAATATACTGACTGAGACCTCAGAATTTTAAAATATGTTTTTACTATTTTTAAATTTTCATCAAGATGCAGATCTTTGTAACTACTACTAAATTTATTGTACTTTATTCTTCAAACAATAATAGAGTTTGAAGTCTTTTAGAAATGTATTTAAAATAATCATAAATTTGAAATTTCTGAGAATTCCTGGGCCTACTTATTTATCGTACTTGTGCTTCAAAAAATAACAGGTGAAGAATTTGGGAAAAAAAAAAAACAGTAAATTTGATTTTTCATTGTATTTTCTAATTCTAAACCATATAATCACTTATGAATACATGTAAATTATATTTTTAAAAAGGAGAAATTATGAAAAGAAAAATAAAATCTTGACCTTGCAAGATGGATCCTCAAGTAAGGGCACTTGGTACTAAAGCAATGACTTAGGTTCCTTCACTGCAACCTATATGGTAGAAATAAAGAACCAAATGACCCATGTTTCACTCTGAACTCTCTGCATGCTCTCCATAGCACAGTTGAGACCAAGTGTGCACATGTACATGCGAATGCATACACAGACACCGTACAATGAAAGTAATCAAAATGAAGAAGTGTTGCTGTCAGTGTTACAGAAAGCTTTTCCAAATATCTGAGACTCTGATTTAAAGCAAAAGTGAATCTCTGTGTGAGAGCTGCTGAGCCAATTTGCAAAAATCAGTACTCCATCCATGCAAGAAATCTGAAAGTTCTGGTTTCATTTATTCACTAAAAAGGGAACGAACTCCCTATATTTATTTGACATTCTGAACGCATGACAAGAAATCTTTTTATTCTCAGTGTGCGTAAAACTTCTAAGAGTGTCTATCAATACTACGTTTTCCTTTATTGCCCGTTCTTAATAATATTGGTACTGAGACATCTAGTAAAACTTGAAATTGGTGTAATCAATGCAAACATAGAGATTAACTGCTTTATATTGATAGTTTTTCATACTTCTAATGATGTTTATTGCAACTCATCAAGGTGAATATAAAATTCTATTCATATAATCATAATTCAAAATGAGTTCATAAACAATGGAAGATGATTTTTGAGAGTACTTTATTTTATACATACTAAAAACAAAGATTTCAATAAGTTTAATTACTTAAAAGTGTCTCAATTTATAAATGTCATGAAAAGTGTCAAACTCTGATTTTGATCATTCACTACTGCCACTTGATGCCAAACTTTAAGAGAACAAAGTCAGAACTTTTAAGTATTTATAACGTTTTAAAAATGTGATGAATATATTTTCTCTATTATTTCTAAGCTAAAATAAGTTTAACTATGGGCTTTCCATAAAAATATTGTAATTAATAACAAGCTGTATTTAAATTGATTTTCTCTAATTCATTTAGCTTTCAATGTTTACATATGAATATTGCAAGGAATTGGCCCATGTACTTGCAAGTAGATCTGTATTTGTTCATGTGTGAATGAGGGTACATACATTGGGCAGACACGTCCTAGGATGTAGGGTCTCCTGTTCCCCACTTCTATCTGGCCCTCAATGTTCTGGATTTGTTCCTATTTCCATGTTCCTTCTTGCCAGAAGACAACTGGAGGTGCTGCTGTGTGTAGTTACTATGCACAGCGTTTCTTGGATCCTGGGGATACAATCACAGGTTCTCACACTTATAAGATTGTTATTCATGCAGTCATCTCCTCAGTCCATAAGGAGATTTCTTTATCATGGTAAACAATATATAGCATAAAATCGACATCCTGGCTGCAGTCTTCCTATTTTATTTTATTTTATTTTATTTTATTTATTTATGTATGAATGTACCATCTGCACGTAGGTTTGTGCACCCATGTTGTGAAATGCCGCAGAGGTCAGAAGAGGGTGTTGGATTCCCCTGGAACTGGAGATATAGACAGTTCTCAGCCGCCTTGTGGGTGCTGGGGCTCAAACTCTGGTCCTCTGCAAGAGCAGTCAGTGCTCTTAACTGCTAAGCCATCTCTCCAGCCCCAGTCCTCCTCCTTTTATATCCCAGACTCAGCCTCTGGGTGGGAACTGTTCGAATCTCATCATGCCCATCTCCCTATGTTAAAGCCATCGTCAGTTCTTCCTACTACTCCAAACCATAGGCTTCCCTGTAGGCTAGCTGGCAGAGATCAGCATAGTTGTATACCATCTCCTCTCCTTGGAACTTGGCCCTATTCCTCAGAGGCGCTACTAAAGTGCACTGAACATCACTGGGCGTCTGTCAGGTCCCTCCAATAGAAAATCAAAAGAGAGAATCTGAAGCCTAAACCAACTACCTTTTCTTTTCTTTTTTATTATTACTATTTATTTTTTATTGTCATTAAAGTTTTTCCATAAATCATACATCATTTCTCAATCAAATTTTGAGTGACTTTCCTTTCCATGCCCCCCAACCCACCTGAGTCCCTGCACTCTGCCATATATGTCTTGCATCTTTTTCTGAGTCTTTCCAGAGTCTTTTTTTTTCCAGTTCTTTGTTGTTGTTTTTGTTCTCTCTAACTTGGATTGCTTCTATATGTGTACATGCATATTTATATATACATAAATACATTCATACATACACATATCACCTAAGTTGGAGGATTTTTGTTTTTTTTTTTCTTTTGCTAAAAGATGTCATATTTTCCTTAAGGAAGTGCTCAAGGGTTCCTCCTTGGCGAACCCAAACAACCTTCTTTTCATATTCAATCAGAAACAACCAAGTAACAGCAATAATGCAAATAGAACCAGTCTTCAAATCAACAAAGGCAGGTTTGAGTTTCATTCCAGAATTATAAACCAGAAAAGATATCCTCATGCCAAAACCAGAAACAAATATTGATATGAAAAACCAAAATAATATCCACGCTAAACATCACTCATGCTATTAAAGAGTTCTATGATCAGAATTTTCTAGCAGTTACCCAGGATGCAAAACTTAAAAAAAATTATAAACATGACCAAAGAGTACAATTAATTTAAAGAATCCACAAACAACAAACTAAAAGAGGATAGTGATTAACTGCTGACTGAATTTGCATGAGATAGAAATATTGAAGAAAACATACGATTAAATAAAGGAAGTGAAAAACTCTATAAACCAATTTGAAAAGACATAATAAAGCCAGCAGAATGAATAAAATGGAAAACAGAATATCAAGTCTGATTATGGGGAGCTGGAGAGATGGCTCAGAGGTTAACAGCACCAACTGCTCTTGCAGTGGACCTGGATTCGATTCCTAGCACCCACATGGCAGCTAAGAACCATCTTTGACTCCAGTTCCAGGATAATCCAACACCCTCTTCTGACCTCTGTGGCATTGCATGACCTGGGTGCACCAACCTACATGTAGATAGTACACTTATACACATAAAAAAAAAGACTGATGATGAAGGAGAAGAAATGGAATGTTCATGTGAGGAACATGATTTTTTCAAAAAACAGAATAATGGAACATGCAGGAAATGTGGGCCAACATAAAAAGGCTTAATTCTTGCATCATAAGCATAGAAGTAGAATAATCCCATAGAAATGGCATTGACCAGATCTTCACTGGAATTGTAGATATATTTTTCCTAAATTAAGGATAGATATACCCAAATAAGTACAAGAACAACATAGAACCACAAATAGACATACCTGAAAAGAAAGTCCCTGCATCAAAACAGTAAAACCATTAAATATGCAGAATAAAGATAGAATGTTGACTAGACAGATCACAAAGACTACTTGAACCAATAAAAATGACTGGTGGTGCACACCTTTAATCCAAGCACTTGGGAGGCAGAGGCAGGCAGATCCTTGTGAGTTCAAGGCCAGCCTGGTTTACAGAGCAAATTCCAGGACAGCTGGGGCTACAGGGAGACCCTGTCTCAAAAATAAATGAAGGTAAAATTGTGGAAACACAAAATTGGATGAAGAATGCCAAAAGAAATTAAAATAACATCTACCAATACAAATTTCCATAATAATTTTGGTTCTCAATGGCTTCAACTCCACAAAGACACAAGCTGTTGGAATGGATTAAGAAAGGAAAATGATGTACGAAATGCACAAAGCATCAATAAAAATTAAATTAAAAAAAAAGAAATGAAAGTGTTTGGGCTGTGGGGGTTTGGGCACAACAGCCTGCAAATTGGTTTTACATGAAGGATGCTTGTACTCATGGATTATCACTTATAGCTAAAAAATGAAAAAAAAAAAAACAAAGAGAAAGATGCAGGACAGTTATGGCAGAATGCATGATCTGGGATGGGGTGGGGGTGGGGGGGAAGGGAAAGGGAAATATGCCTGAACTGAATTGGAAAATGATGTATGAAATGCACAAAGCATCAATAAAAAATGTTTAAAAAAAAGAAAGAAATGAAAGTATTGGGGCTGGAGAGATGGCCTAGTGGTTAAGAGTGCTGACTGCTCTTGCAGAAGACCAGGGTTCGATCCCCAGCACCCACATGGCAGCTGAGAACCATTTTTACCTCCAGCTCTAAGGGAATCCGACACCCTCTTCTGACCTCTACAGCATTGCATGACACAGGTGCACCAACCTACATGCAGACAGTACATTCATACACATAAAAAATTTTAAAAAAAGGAAATGAAAGTGTTGTCTGAAAGAAGCACATCTCACCTTCAAGGACAGGCACTATCTTAGGCAAAGGAATGGAAAAGAATATTTCAAGCAAATGCCACTAAAAATGACTGGGTGTTGCAATTCTAATATGCAATAAAATAGGCTTCAAATTAAAATTAATCGGAGCAGATAAAAAAAAGGGTGACTTCCCTCTGATCAAAGGGATAATTGACCAAGACAATATTAAAGTCATGAATATATATGTACCAAACTCTGGCATACCCAATTTCATCAAAAAACTACTACAGGACTTAAAGACACAGATTAACCTCAATTCAGTAATAGATGCTGACATCAATGCCCCACTCTTTCTGATAGACATGTGAATCAGACAAGGTATAAATAGACTGAATTAAATACCATACATCAAATAACATAACAAATATTCAACTCAAGCACCAAAGAATACATATTCTAGTCAGAATCCCATTGATGTTTCTCTAAAAACTGATTGATCACATACTGGGTCACAAAACAAACTTCAATTAAAAAAAAAAAAAACAGAATTAGTTCCATGCATACTATAATATCCTGATGCAATAAAGCTTAAATTCAGCAGAAAAACTCTTAGAGATTAAAACAATACATTCCTGTATATGAATACGTCAAAAGAAGAAATTTTAATCAGAAAAGAAGTTAAGCTATCTCTTTTTGCAGATGATGATAGCTTATGGAAGGGATGCTTAAAACTCCACCAGAAAACTTCTAGAAATGATTAAGAGTTTGAGTAAAGTGTCAGGCTACAAAATTAACCTAGAAAAATTAGTAGCCTTTCTTTACACCAACAATAAACAAGTGGAAAAGGAATATAAGAAGACCTTCCCACTCACAAAAGCCTCAAAAATAATAAGATACTCGGAAACAAACCTAACCAAAGATGCCAAAGACCTCTACAATAAAAATTTTAAACCCCTGAAAAAGGAGATTGAAAATGACATCAAAAGATGGAAAGATCTCCCATGCTCATGGATTGGGAAAATTAATATAGTAAAAATATCCATTTTACCCAAATTGATATATAGATTCAACACAATCCCAATCAAAATCCCTATGAGCTTCTTCACAGACTTAGAAAAAAATCCTTAAATTTATATGGAAAAACAAAAGACCCCGAATAGCTAAAACAACCCTGAGTGAAAAATGGACAGGGGGGGATTGCCCTACCAGACTTCAAACTACATTCCAGGGCCATAGTAAAGAAGACAGCCTGGTACTGGCACAAACAGACCTGTTGACCAATGGAACAAAACTGAAGATCCAAACTTGAGCTCATGCAATTTCAGCCACTTCATATTTGACAAATTTGCAAAAATCCCTCAATGGAGGAAGGATAAAATCTTCAGCAAATGGTGCTGAAAAATTGGATCATCATCTGTAGAAGAATAAAATTAAACCCCTACCTCTCACCCTGTACAAAAATCAACTCCAAGTGGATCAAAGATCTCAACATGAAACCTGAAACCGTGAAGGTGATAGAAGAAAAAGTTGGCAACAACCTAAAACACATAGGTGTAGGAAAAGACTTTCTAAATCAGACAGCAGCTGCACAGGAAGTAAGGTCAGCAGTAGACAAATGGGACCTCATAAAACTCAAAATCTTTTGTACAGCGAAAGAAACAATCAATAGGTGAAGAGAAAATCCACAGAGTGGGAGGAAATCTTTACCCGTGACACATCTGAGAGAGCATTAATGTCAAGAATATATAAACTACTCAAATAACAAAGAAGTAAGAAGACAAATGACCTACTCAAAAGATGGAGTAGGGCTGGAGAGATGGCCTAGCGGTTACGAGCGCCGACCGCTCTTGCAGAGGACCCGGGTTCGATCCCCAGCACCCACATGGCGGCTGAGAACCGTCTGAAGCTCCAAATCCAGGTGAACTCCAGTTCCAGGGGAATCCGAGACCCTCTTCTGAACTCCGCGGCGTTGCACGACACGGGTGCACAGACTTGCATGCAGACAGTACATTCATACACATACAGAAATAAATAAAAATTAATAAAAAAAATTTTAAAAGATGGAGTAAAGAGCAGAACAGAGGCTTCACCAGTGAGGAAGGAAAGATGGCTGAGAAACATCTTAAAAAGGGTTCAACATCATTAATAACGAAATGCAAATTAAAACCACTCTCAGATATCATCTCACTCCAGTATGGCTGGCTAAGATAAAGAAAACAAAAGACAACAGATGCTGGAGGGGTTGTGGGGAAAGGGGAACACTCATCCACTGCTGGTGGGAATGTAAACTTGTACAACCACTATGGAAAGCAGTGTGAAGAACCCTTAAAAGACTCAGAATGAGCCTACCACCTGACCCAGTCACACCACTCCTGAGTATATACCCCAAAGACTCATTCTACCTCAAAGATACATGCACATCCTTGTTTATAGCAGCTCTTTTCACAATAGTGAAGAGCTGGAACCAACACAAATGCCCCTCAACAGACAAGTAGATGACAAAATGTGGTACATCTACACAATGGAGTACTATTCAGCACTAAAGAAAGATGTCATTATGACCTTTGCAGGTAAATGGATGGAGCTTGAAGCCATTATTCTGAGTGAAGTAACACAGTCCCAGAAAGACAAATGGAGATTGGTTTGCCTCATTTGTGGATGCTAACACCAAATCCCCCAGACGAAAGGCAAGCTGAATGACATTTTGGGTATATTTCTGTTTATCTGAAAGCAAATATATTGTTACAATGTGAATCTCCCAACAGGCTCTAGAATCCACCAGCCAATTATTTTCAGACTCTGTAATTACTGTATATGGGTGGAGAGTATGTATCCATACTTTAAAGTAATATAAAATTAATGGAGGAAAATGTGAATTCCTAAACATAAAAAAGAGACTGGGAGAATGATGCAGATGCAGGACAGTGATGGCGGAATGCATGATCTGGGATGGGGTGTTGTGGGGTGGAGGTAGGGAAGGGGGAATATGCCTGAACTGAATTGAAAAATGATGTATGAAATACACAAAACATCAATGAAAAAATAAATAAATAAAAAGAGTACTAATCAGGAAAAAAAGAGAAACATCCCTAATTTAAGATGATTTGTTAATATGCATATGAAGATCCCAAATATTTTACCAGGAGACTCCTAGAAATGGTCAACTCTTTCAGCAAAGTGGCAGTTACCAAATCAATTAAAAAAATCAATAATCTTTACATATGTACATAACAAACAATCCAAGAAAAAGTACACAGAAACTTTCCTGCTCATAATAACTTCAAAAGAATAAAATGTCTAAGAATAAACCCAACCAAAGACATTAAAGATCTCTACTAAAATGAAACTTTTATAAATTTCAGATGAAAGAGATTGAAGAAGACACTACGTGTTGTAAACATCTCCCATGCTCATGGATTGGTTGAATTAATATTCAGAAAATGAATATACTAGCAAAAGCATATAGATTCAATTAAGGGCCAATTAAAATCTCCATGATGTCCTTAACAGAATTAGAAAAAAATTATTACTGAAGTTCATATGGATTTACAAAAGACCTTGGCTAGACAAAACTCTCAAACATAAAGAGCAATTCTGGATGAACACCATACAAAGTCTCATACTATATCACAGAATTAAACTCATAAAGAAATGTGGTACTGGCACAAAAACATAGATCATTGGAACATAACTGAAGATCCAAACATGAGTACATGCAATTTTAGTAACCCGATATTTGACAAAGGTGCCAAGAACACACACTGGAAGAAAGGCAGCACCTTTAACAAATGGTGCTGGCAAAACTGGATCTCCACCTGTTTAAAAATGAAATTAGATCCTTATGATTCACTTTGCAAAAACATAAACCCCAAATGTATCAGATACCTCAAAGTGAAACCTGAAACTGTATAACTGGTAAAATGAATCATAGGTACTGCCCTACAAGATATAGATGTAGGAAATGGCTTTCTATTTAGGACATCAGTTGCTCAGGAATTAAGGTCAACAATTAACAAGTAGGACTTCATTTAAACAGAAAGCTGTTGTTCAGCCAAGGAAACAACCAAGAAAGTAAAGAGGATACCCACTGATTAGGAGGAAATCTTAACCGCCTAAACATCTGACATAGAATTTGTATCTAGAATATATCAAGAACTAAAAAAAAAGGGGGGGATGAATCAAGGAAACCACCCAATTAAAATATGGGGTATGAATCTGAAAAGACAGTACTCAAAAGAAGAAAAAAGAAATGGCTAAGTACTGCCTTAAATGTGTTCAGCATCCTTAGTAATTAGCAAAATGTAAATCAAAGCTACTTTAAGATTTTAAATTACACTAGGCATAGTGGTGCAGGCCTTTTATCTCAGCATTCTTGAAGGTGGCAGAGGCAAGTGAATCTCTGTGAGTTCAAGGCCAGCCTGGTCTACATAGTGAGTACCAGATCAACTGGGGCTACAAGGAGACCCTGTCTCAAAAAGAAAAAAAAACCCCAACAACAACAGATTTTAACTTACTCTAATCTAACCCATCTAAAGATGGGTTAACCTTTAGAGAACAAATGATATTCCAGATATTAGCTTGTAATTAGTTTAGAGATTTTTTATAGTAAAGTTAGCAATCATCATACAAATGGGAAAGAGCACATGAGGTCCATCTTGCATGAAGGTAAGAACACAACTATACATAAAACAGAAACTAACATTCCAAGTGAGTTGTTAACAGATTAAATTGGGAAACACTCAAGGAAATGCCATCTGGTCTCTTCAATATTGATTATATCAGCATGAAAGAAAGGTAGGGAGTTTTTCTGTTTATTTTTTTTCTAATGCCAGTCCCATAAATATCAACAATTCACTTAATAAAGCTAATATAATTAAAGGGAAAGATGCAACTATATTGTCTAAAACATAATAGAAAATATGTTCATATGGATAACGACATGCACATGAAAATTCATGACTTACTGATATGTGACTCTACAAAGGTGAAAGTCGAAGACGAAAATTTGAAGTGTTTGGAAAGCTCTGAAAAGTAGGAAACAGAAAGATGATAAATCAAACTTTCTTTTGGGTTGGACAGGTTCCAGTGATTGGCTTTGTTTAATAACTTTGATTTGTATACTTGAAATTAGCAAATAGTGTAGATTTGAAGTCAGAACTAATATGTGAATTAACTCCTTACTGTTAATAACCATGTTGTAATGTATGCATTCATTAAAACATCTCATATATCTTCAGTATATACAATTTTGATTTGTTGGTCATACCTCAATAAACTGGAAAAATGAAATAAAAAGTTGACCCTGACAATTTTAAAAGCAGGTGAGTTGGGTGATTGCATCTAAATTTCATGTAATTTTATTTATTTCCAAATGTTTTCTTCATTGCAACCAGGAATTATATCTGCATTAAGCAGTGATGTCTTATTATCTGCTACTGTATTCTGCTGATTTTCAATTTTTGGACCATTTTCTATCAGCTTGTTTCTTCTAATGAGTTCAAAATATGCTGTGTTTTGTGTAGGCTTATTTTATTAAAGGTAAAAGTTTGTGAATTATATCCATGTAGCAACTTGCATGAGAATGTATCTCCTTAATAACTGAATAAGAAGTTTAGGGTAAATATGAAAATGCATGCTGATTTTAATGTATTGTTTATCCATTGCTATATTTATGAACACATTATCTTCCTGCCATTTAAATAGTATGAATCATTCTGTATTAAAAATTTTATATATTTTAAACTTTCTTTTGATTGTTTCCATATCTTCTACTGAAATTACTTTAGCAAAAGATAACAATCTTAATATATGCTGGTTAACTAAACTGCATTTCCTAATGGCCCCACTTTATTGTAAGCCAGAGACAGAGGACAAAGCATCCTGACCTCTCCCCACTGTCACCAACATTTGCTAATGTTTTTATGAGGATGGTGTCAGACAGTCTAAAACATGCAAATGAGTACCTCTATGCTTTGGTTTGCATCTCTCCAATGAATAAGGCTGTTAGCATTTTAATATAAATATTTGAAACTTTTAATTCTTTTGGAAGAAATACATATTGAATGAGTTAACCTAATTTCTTTCATGAGATATATTTTTGTTCTTCACTTTATTCTGGATATTAAATCTTTATCAGATATGTATGATTGACAACATTTTCCATTCTCTAGATTACATATTCCATATAGTTTTGATATTGTTTTTATTCTATAAAAATGTACATGAAACTTTCCTTTTATTTAAAAAATAGTTTTACTTACCTATTTTTATTTTATTTGTATGAGTCTTATAGCTGCATATATGTAACTGCACCCATCCATGCAATACTCATTCAGGCAAGAAGAGGACATAAGTTTCCTTAGAACTAGAATTATATTTGGTGTTTAGCCACCATGTGGGTGCTGAGAACCAAGCCCCATTCCTGAGATTTACTTTTTAATAAAGACAGAAACAGGGCTGGCAAAAAGTATCAGTGGATAAAAGCATTTGACCAACAAGCCTGATGACCTGAATTCAATTCCCAATCCTAGGAGTAAATGAGAGAACTAGTTCCCAAAAGTTGTTTGAAAACCTCCATACATTGGCTGGACCATATGTCCGCCTATTCACACACACACACACACACACACACACACACACACACACACGCACACACACATACACATAATCAGCACTGTTATGACTAGATTAAATAGCTTTAAAATGGCATATAGAAGTACGAAATAAAGGTAAGTTATTGAACTTGTGTAAATACAGAATCTATAGGAATTATTGACAAAAACACAGGTCACAGTTATCATTCTTCTTAGTCATTCATTATTAAATATGACAGTTCAAACATTCAAATATTATGAACAACAATTGAACAATGATCTCATCACACCATTTGATACTTGAAATCCTACTTGGTAAAATAAATGCTACATATACATACAACATTTGGCCGGAGAAACAGGCAAGCGTTTACCAGCTTGTTTTAAAGTTTTAAAGACTTTTTCTTTCTTTTTTTTTTTTTTTTTTTTTTACATCGTCTTCCAGAGCTGGCCAGGAACTCCCTGCATAAACCAGGCAGGCCTTGATCTCACAGAGATCTGTCTATCTGCACCTCTGTGCTTCCAGAATCTGGGTACTAATGGCATGTGCCACCACACCTGACTAGACTCTCTTTCCTATTATGGTGATTAATATGTCAAAAAATGATCATAAAATTCTTTTGTTGAATAAAATAATGTTAGAAATACTAAGGTTAAACCAGCAGCAATATTCTACCAGTTAGTCTAACTAATATTTAGCATGAAGTCTGATCTATCAAGTGAGTAATAAAAAGTAGAGATGAGAAATTATCGAACAAAATATTACTATCTGCAAATTAGAACTCTCTACACAAAAATCCAGAGAATTTATGGAATAATAACTGTGACTCATAATTGAGTTCAACAATTCAGCCTCAGATAAAACTCAGTATTGAAATCAATTATATTCCCACATAACTATAAAAACTGGAAAGTTAATTACAAATATAAATCTATTATTTATATTAGAATAGAAATCATAAACTACATAATAATAAGTTCAGCAAGTAACAGTAATAATTTCATGAGCAAATAATTAACATTGTTAAAAATGAAACTGGGAATAAGCTAACAGAATATAGTCAGGTAGTACTTTAGGAAAACTGACAAAACATTAAACACTTCACATTTTAGAAATTAATTTGACACAAAATAGATTCTCATAACTTTGCATTAAACCTATCTGCGTATCATTAATTTTGTTAAAGTTTAAGTATGGCACTAGCTCCATTTTATTGTCTTTTTTCTTTCATGTTAGTGTGCTGAAATCATACCAAAAACATAGATGGCCATGCCAAACCATTTGATGTGATAATAATATAAACTCCAAAAATCATAAAATATTGATTGAACACATGCTCCCTGGGAAATTAGTGTGTCAATTAGGTTACTTCTTATAATCTGAAAATTGTGTTTCTAAGTTCAGTGAAATATTCCAAGTATATGCTAGAGGACCAAGTTGAAGTCTTGAACCCCCACAGGTTAATAATGTCTTGAACCCCCACAGGAAACTAATGGCAATGGCTTCATACACAGAACAAAGCCCCCAAATTATCCTTAACCTGCATCGTTTATGGCTCCTCACTACCCATGAGTGAGGAAACCCTTCTCTGAGCTACATTTTTAAATATGCTGTTGAATCATGAGCAGTTTGCACAGTTATAATTTTAATGGAGAATAATAAATGAAGCCTGAAAAGGTAATTAACCGGGAACTATAGTTAAGCACATGCTTAAATAGAAAATTCCTAAATGTAAATCACACCTGGGGAATGCACCCACCATCATCGCTTGCTGTGTCACTTCCCCATCACTGGAGTAGAAAGAAGACATGATAAGAAGAAAGCATCATAGACATGGGCATTTACAATGTCTGGACCAAATAATCTCTTAATGCTTATGTCATTAAAGCAAAAGTTATCAAGATAAAATAAAGTTCCCACTTTAGCTTAAAGATTGCCTTTATGCAGTATATTCAAAAAGGCAACATAATTAAATATCTTGATAATAACAAGTATCTTATTCACAGCATTCTACTGATTTACATATTTCTCCTGACCTAAATGCTCTTTGAAAATTCAATATAATGATTACATCCTAACCAAAGATGAACCAGTCTATTTAATGTAATATTAGATAATCTAGAAATTGGGAAATGAGCTCAGATTGATGAGAACTTTGAGAAAAAAATAATTAATGGAAAAAATTCACTAAATATATATGACTAATGAGAATATAATGTCATCCCTGTGCTTGGCAAAATGTAGTATTTTATAGTGAAAAGGAATTCAAACAAATACCAACTTATCTCTACAAATTGTGTTTAACATGAAGCTAAATATTTTAATGAAATTGTTCTTAGGAAATTCATGTGTGGAACTGTAAATATAGCCAAATACATATTGGAGTGGTAATAAATCTTAGAGAAAAACCTATGCCTATAACATTCCTAGAAAAATGTACTTTCTTACTGTATGCTAAATATGTATCCTGTATTTACATACAAGTATACCCCTCTCCACTCAGCAAAGAAGATGCTGTTTGCAAAACATTGTGACTACCACAGAGTTCCGCAACTATTCAAACACAGAGAGTAAGTGTCTGTGAGATGCCCAGCCCTAAGTGACATATCTACAGTGGAACCTCTACACCTAAAGCTCAGGGAACATAGCAAAATGGGGGGCTGGCGAATAAGAGACCACAGAGTATATGTCCCTGCATTGGAGTCCTATATTTAAACTGCCACCAGGGCTCAAGGACCTTTGGAGAATAGGGGTAGAAAGACAGACAGAGCCAGAGGTGGTGGAAGATCAAAGGAAACAGTTTCCTAGGCAGCTGGGAACTTGCTTCTATGAATCCAGAGCAGTGGCGACAGCATGCACAAGGCCCCTCGAAATTCCAACCAGAAAAATCCCACCTACAAGTAGGAAAACTGGTAGGAAGCTATTAACTTAGCTGAGAATCTATTAAAAACCGTATTACTGTTGGGTGAAATAGAGTTTGATTTTGGTAAGAGGGTAAGACTATGTTGACCAGGGTCCAAGGGGTGGACTCACAGTGAATGACATTTGGGAACGTAAGTTGACTCAATAGACCTTCACATGTACGACAGAATGCACGAAATCTGGTGGGGTGGAGGGCTATATAGTGGAGCATTGGGAGGAGATCGAAATATGGTCAATGCGTGTTTTATACAGTGCAAATAAAATTCAACAAAAAGTTACAAATATGTTTTTATGTTTTTACTTTAACTTACATTTCCTACTTTAATGATATGTTTTTTATTCTTTCTAACTAGTCACTTCAATTTCTAATGTAATAATATTTATCACGTAATAAAAAGTGCTATTACAACCAAGTGCCTATGCATTGTCTGGCATATTTCCATGGTGAAATTTAAAAGACAAGGTAAAAATTATGCTGTATAACTTCTATGGATCCTCAGGCACTCAAGTTTTAATGTGTTTATCAATTATTAATATGGATTTAGAATACCAACCAGAAAGTCTTCAGAAACACAGAAATTTCTGACCCATGCCTATTTATGCATATGAGCCTATGAAATAAAATCAGTTCTTTACTCATTTAATAGGAAATACAAATTTACTGCCCTTGAAAAAAATCTATAGCTATGCCACCATGATAAAATACTTTATTAATATCACCCATAAAAGGTGAAGGATGGCAGTAAGAGGAGAAAGGTAAATCATTGTGTATTAGAAATTCAAAGACATACTATTATTTTTGCTGGTGAAATGGCTTTCAATAGTGGAAAGAGTGCTCCTCTAGGGCCATTCACAATATAGAGCTGCTCGATTGTTCTACTATGAGGGTCTTATGGCACACCCAGGATGCACACCTACAATGCACAGGAGAGTTCTCTCTGTCATGTTAAAATTTGGTCAAAAATGTAAATATCATGAAGTTGAGAAAATCCACTGCTCAAAATATTGGCAAAAGAAAAGATAGCTCAGCCAGTCAAAGTGCTTGCCTGCCTGCATGAAAACTAGAGTTTACGGTGGAAGCAGAAGGCTGTCTCCTACAAGTAGTAGTACTCTACCTCCAGATATTTACCAAGGAGTGTATACAAACACACAAAATCAGTCAATCTATCATATAATAAATAAATAAATAAAATTAGAATATTTTAAGTGGTAGAGAGTACTCCAAATGTTTGTTTAACATTATTAGTAATAATACTATCTCAGCTTTGTTCATCAGCTAGCAATTGGAATTCATCTAGTCCAGGTAAATCTCTCTCAGGTACAATTGACATATAATAGCTGGTTTGGCAGTAAAATAAGTCTGCAGATGGACGTGAAAACTCCAACCCCTAATGCAGAATTAGTGCAGAAATTTGAAACTCTATCATTCACAAGAAGTTTCGGAGAGCATTCAACTTTCCAGTGTTTGGGAACTTGACATTGAATTCATTTATAAATGCAATGATGGAAGCCTGAAAATGAAAGGACAGGAATCAATGTAAAGAAAAATGGGTACTGTGCAATAGAGGGAATTCTCTTTTGCATCATTAAATTTTGAAGTAGCAGTCCTCACCTTTTAACATATTTTAAATAAATCAAAATTATAGAAAAGTTATGAATTAATTAAATACATTTGCATAAATTATTTGAAGGAGCAGATGCAGTTATCATTTAAATTACTGAAATCTACTAAGTTTGATGAATTACACAAATAACTATTTATTTGTAAATGTATCAAATAATGAATGTATGTTGTTCATATGATTACAGGAATTTTAGTCTATAACTCTAAAGTTGTGGATCAAGGGATATTAATTGATTTTTGCCAGTCATATTCTTTGAAAGAGAGCTCTCACCCAAATTTAAATCCTATAAATTTTCATCTTTAGAACATTCTATTCTTTCATTGGCAAGAAAGAGTAATGAGATGGAAAAGTCTAATTAAGTTTTATATATATATATATATATATATATATATGAAGAATGGAATGAGCTCAGAATGCTAGTAAAGAAAACCCAATTAATTTTTATGAGTATTCTAAAATTTCAATTTTACCTGATTATTTTCAGAGCAATGTGTAAATGTTATTTTATACATTGTATAGTCACAGATGGACTCTTTTAAAACCTCAAAATCTGCATATAGATTTAATGTAAATTTGCTAATATTCACTTAAAATTCCTTGTTTCGATCAGCAATCTAAATAGAGTCCAACTATAGGCACAGAGAAATACCTATGCCTCAAAGAATTAATTCTCAAAGGACATTCTTGACTCTCATTGCTTCAGATAACACATAGTTCAATTATCACATCCCATACTTAAAATAGAATGCAAGGTTGATTATTTTCTCTTTTTTGTAAAAACAATCATTATCTTCTGCATCAATCAGTACAGGACCTAAGAAAATGAATACATATAGTACATTTGTTAACTTGTGTGTATCAAATGATTCTATTAATTTCTGTAAATCTAGGAAACTAACTTTATTTTCCATTTAACCAATGTTGAAGAAAAAAATACTCTTTTCCATTATACAGTTTTGAATGCATTTTCTGAGTATCTGAGATTTTTCATTTATTACTTTAATCACTTTTAGATATTTAACATAATTGTTTTGACTTTCCTTCAGAAGAGACTGTGAAAGATAAATTATCAACATAAGGAATATTTTAATGAATATTTTTGAGAAGTTAAATTATGCCTTTAATCATAATACTTTCAAAGTTAATATGACCCATGCGCTATTGATACATCAGCTACAGGAAGGAAGATTCCACACTCTGGTGTAGTGTAAGCACAGAGGACATCCACATCCAGATCCTCAGTCCCCATCTGCTGGGAACTTTGAAGTGTTGAATATCTGACATACACAAAACTGTTAGAGAAGCTATCAAAGTAAAGCATATCTTCTGGTTTATTCTGTGTGTGGTCTTGACACATAAACTTTTACAGGCAAAGATATCAGTCAGGGTTTCCAAAAGCACCCAGTTTGGGTGGCAGTCAGCACTGAGTTGGTATATGTTTGATGTCCACCTACATTGTGATGCCGATCCTCTCTGCAGTAACTAAAGTTTAATTTCTATTTTTTGCCTAGAATAAACAAAATATGAACAAAAAATTCCATCATTAACTGAACTATGGGAAAATTAATGTATACTACAGTCAGATACTATACTTTCAGGATAACACATACATAGTGGATGCAATTAAAAAATAATGACTAAACCTATCATTTGGTTTATGAGTCTCCTTTTCTCTCATTATTTTCTAATGTGTTATTCTCAAACCATTTAAGGTTTATCTGAACTGGTTTCTTAATCAATAGATTTCTTCTTGCCCATATATGAAACTTTCCAGAATATCTAGCTACCTTGTGGGAGAATTCATCTTTAGCTGTTGTTATGCCTTGACGTATACAATATGTCCCCATTCCACTTGTGATGCTGTAATGTGAATCCCAGGTTGTCCCTTGAGTGTCATCTCATAGTTTTGTATTCCTGCAGAGGCTGAAGGGATCCATATAGTTTCATTGTCACCATATAATTCACAAGGATGAGAGCTGGAGAGTAGATGGAATAGGTTTTGATTCTTTCCATCAAAATAAAAGTGAAATTTTGTTAGGAAATTAGATCTTAGAGTAGCATTACTTTCACATAAACATGGTGCAGAAACTACAGATTTCTTTATCCAAAGAAGTTTTGTTCCAAGATCCTTGCAAATTCCAAAATATATATATTCCTATTCATATAAAATTGCAATATTTCATGTGATATACCCAATTCTTGTTATACAATGAAATCATTCTTAGAAATCTTATGGTAGCTATTATGGAAAAATGCTGTAGCAATATTTTTATAATTCAACATTTATGGAAAATGTCTGATTTCTATTTTACAGCAAGAGCAATACCAATATTTCTTCTCAATTTGTATTGCAAATAGTATGACACTTCCAACCTGATTTCTAGGAATATTTTACAGTTCTGAACCATGCTTTGAAAATGTTTCCAGGAGTCTGTGCAGGCTATTTTATCATTTGCAAGAATTGCACTTAGTGCAGATGGAACTTTAAATTCTTCTGCTTTGAACTTGAAGACTGCTGTGAAAGCTGGACTTTTTGGAACTGAAAACTTTGTACTCCAGCTGCTGGGGACTTTTTGGAACTGAAAACTTTGTACTCCAGCATCAGTATGATCCTAAATGAACCTTCAGCCTGATGGAGCTACCACAAAGACCCCTTACCAAGCAGCCAGCAGCACTCCCACTCCAGATAAAATTTCTTTAAAAAATGTTGCCATTTCATGAGTGGCTAACTATAACAAGGAAGAAATGTCAGGTACACAGGGCCAACTGTATCCTGGAAACAAATGGTCTCACTATCAATATCTTTCAATAGACTGTGTTTAAGAAAGGCTGTGATGACATCATGAACTTTGCAGATAAATGAACAGAACTAGAAGATATTATGCTAAGTAAGGTAACATAGTCCCAGATAAACAAATTGATGAATGGTATCCCTCATTTGTGGATGCTAGCATCAAGTATGGCAAACTGAGTGGCATTAATGTTATATTTCTCTTTATCTAAAAGCAACTGTGCTCTTAGAATGTGAATCCCTTAATGGGCTCTAGAATTAACCTACTATTTATTTTCAGACTTTATAATTTTGGTACAGGGTGGAGGGTATGTTTGCATATTTTAGAGCAATATAAAATTAAAAGGGAACAAATGTGACTCCTGAAATATAATTTGGAAATAACATACAGTTTATTTTCAGATAACATGATTTTAGTATATGTGTGACATATAAATGCATATGTTGAGACAATATGGATTGGAGGGAAAATGACAACAGAAGAACTGAGACAGGGAATTGATTGAAGCAGTAGAGCCCCCCCCCAAAAAAAAAAAACTAATCTTCTGTTTTGAAAAACTTTGAAAAGACTCAGAAGGGGACACAGGACATGTATGGCAGACTGCATGAACATGGGAGGGGCAGGGGGCATGGAGGGGAAATGAGACTGGATTGAACTAAGTGATGTATGAAATGCATAAAACTTCAATAAAAGATAAAAAAAGAAATGCAAATTCCTTTTCAATTTACAAATATTTAATAAATTGAGAGATTTTATTATTTCTAAATTGTGTTGTAAATCTAATATAAATAAATTGATTGTGAAGTAAAAATAAAAGAAAGGCTGTGAACTACAGTGGCACACTGCTATCACAAACACATTAGCGTTGACTATGTACTATGCACTGTGAGTATTTTAGTGATTATATATTGACATCTATACATTATTGTAACATCAAACAGAGTAGCTTTCTCACTTTAAAAGGGAGCCAATTTCCTTCTTTTCACCTCAGACTTTTCTATAATTCATGCCAAGCACTCACCATTTTTGCTACATTTTTGTGTTTTTTTTTCCTTTGCAGCATAACATATGGCTTTTGAATTGGCTTCTAATTCAAAATATACACTGAAATTTTGTCTGAGTCTTATTAGTGGGTACCTCTTTCCTTTTAAGCACCCACCAAAGAATATTTTGTCTTTTTTATATGTACTAGTTTAATTATCTTCTGAAACATCAAAGGACTTCTTGGTTGCTTCCAAGTTTTTCTGGTTAATCTTGTTAACTGCATTAGTGAAACACACTTCTGATGCTTGGGAGGATGTTTCTTGAGAACATTAAGTAGCAGGAGAATTGTTCTGAAATGGGCAGGATCATAAAATGGACTAGGGCCCAGTAGGAACAACAGGGGAGTAATTAGGCTTGCCATGACAGCATCCTTTGATGTGAATAGAGCACCTTCTCCATTATGTGCTGTCTCACCATAGGCTTAGAAACAGGGGAACAATCAACTGCATACTGGGGCCTTTGGAATTTTGAGCCAAAAGAATGCCTTCCTCTGTTCTGAACATGTAGTAATTTTACTCCTAAGATTACTTCACTTAGTATAATCATTTCCAATTCTATCCATTTGCTATAAATGTGCTGACTTCATTTCCCTTACAACTGGATATAATTATGTTACGTGTATGTATCCCATGCTCCTATCCATTTGTTTGTTGATCAACATCTGGACTGGTTCCCTTTCTTAGCTATTGTGAATATTGCAGCAATTACCATGGTTGTGTAAGTATTTCTGTTAATACTGGCTTACAGTCCCCTGACTACATACCAAAGAGTGGTATCCCTGTGTCATAGGGCAGTTCTAATTTTTATTTTTAGAAACCTCCATGCTGATACTGAGAGTTTCTGTTGGCTTTCTTTTGTGAGATAGGCTTCTTCCACTTCTTTGTCTGACCTGGTTGCTTATCAGTGCAGAAGACATCGAGTTTGTGTAGAAGCCCTTGAGACATAGTAAAACACAGTGGTTTGGAAGAGATTATTCTCAGGCAAAGCTTTTCTGGAAAGTGTGCAAATGTGTGTGTGGTGTGTGTGTGTGTGGTGTGTGTGTGTGGTGTGTGTGTGTGTGGTGTGTGTGTTGTGCGTGTGTGTGTGTGTGTGTGTGTGCGTGCATGTGTGTGTGTGTGTGTGTGTGTGTGTGTAACAAGCACGTGGGTTCCATGACTAACATGAGGAAGCCACAGAACAGCTGGGGGTATTCAATTCTCTTCTTCCACCATGTACGTTGTGGAGTTGGAACTCAGGTCTTCGGGAATGACAGAAGGAACTTTCAACCCTAAGACAACTTTCCATAATACGACACTTTGTTTACACTTATGAGTAATAGCATTGCACAAGTATCATTAGGTTGCTGTTCGTTTTAGGAAACTTCATAATATTCACAACAAAAACAGATATCACATATTGTGAAATAATAGAGGTTCATTTTATCAGAGATAGAAACTGATCATTTAAAGGACTTTTTTTTAATTAAATTAGTTTTATTGATATTGTGCATTTCATAATTTTTTTCCAATTCAGTTCAGGCTTATTTCCCTTTCCCTTCCCCCCCACCCAACCCCATCCCAGATCATGCATTCTGCCATAACTGTCCTGATCTTCTACTATTTTTTTTTTTTTCATTTTTAGCTATAAGTGATAATCCATGAGTACAAGCATCCTCTGCAAAAACCTTCTGCAGGCTGTGTGCCCAAACACCTACAGCCCACCATCCAGTGGGGGGGTGGACAGGTTTTGTTCAATCAAGTTGATTCAAATGGTGTCCAGTTACATTGCTGTAGTTTCACCATTCACCCCAATCGCAGCCCTTACATTCTACCCACGCGCCCCTCTCCGCAGGTTGTTCCCTAGGCTAGGAAAAGGGGCACAGGTGGTTGAAGGTAAAACAGTCCCACTCTCTCTGGAGGATACTTGGACTCTGGTCAATTTGGTGTTTCCTTTCATGGGCTGACAGTTTGTCCAGGAATAACCTTCGATCCTACTAATGAAGAACAAGCAATTAGATATATAGGTATTTAAGCAGCACTAATAGTATGGTAGGTTACTTTAGCATAACACATGTTTGGATATGTTAATCCATGAATTACAATTTTCCCCCTGTTAAAATATAGACAGGCTTACTGTGGCTTAACATCTCCTAACCTGTAGAGGAAGTGCTTGGCATCAGCCATGGGTTATTTTCCAGGGGAGAGCCAATAGCCAATTAGATTTGGGAACAGGCCACATGGCGCCTCTGCTGCACAGTATTTCCAGGCAGGTGAGGTTGAGGCTCAGCACAGTACCCAGTTTCGCCCTAGACATGTCTACAGGACACATGGTGTTTGTTTTAGGACTTAGGTAAAAGTAAACGTGTTTATAAAGCAACATTGGTTTACAGAATTAATAATGGAATGCATCTGAATTAAATGGAGATATAATTCGCTGTTGCCACATTTGCTTTACATAAAAATCTGTAGAGCCAAGAAACTTTGCGGGATAGTGACACATACAAAAATTCATCTTATGAATGTTCGCCTGTTGTACAGTTACCTTGTAGATTCTCTTTAAGATGATTTAACTAAAACATTAAGTATGCCTTCCCAAGTTAATCATATATAGTCCCCAAAACAACATGGGTGAATTTGATGAAATTGGTGCCTTGACTCCACCCTATAGTCATGTATAATTCAACTGTCTTTTTCTGCGAGTTACTCATACGCTAAAAATAAAGGGGGGGATACAGAAAGACATGAAACCTTTTCATCAAACCCTTGCAATTCAAATCTTAAAACTAACTATGGGAAAAGATTTGTTTGTTCCAACAGGACAAAACGTCACCAACTTAACGGCTGAGAAAGAAAAGATACAGGTTTGCATTGAGTAGGATGTACCAAAAAGTGGCAACGGAAAGGCTGACCCGTCTGAACATTCAAAGGAAGAAAAGCCTCAGATTGCCATAAACATCGAACCCCTCTGTGGATCCTACATGTAACAACTAGTTATAATGAGTCCTAATGAAACTTACCTTCTAGGTGCCACAAAGGTTCTGATATGAGAGACTTCCTTGCCTTCCCACCCATAGAACAAGGAGAAATATGACAATGATGAGGTCGCTCCCCAACTGTAAATTGGAGACAACTATTGTAGAGGTAATCTCTTATAAAACCGGTAAAACTGCTTTCTTTAATTGACTACTAGACATGGGAACTGTGGAAGGGATTACTCTCTGTTCAGAACCAAATATAATACTAAAGTCCTAGGGCTATGCACTCAGGCAAAATATATTAATACAGGAGCTCTGACATCAGCAATGGATTGTTCTACCAGGTGGATGTTGGCCAGGGGATCCAAGGCCCCACAAAAAGTAAGGGCTCCTTGCCTCTAAGTTGGGATACCTACAGGAGGAGAGGCAATAAGACCCTGCTGCCGAAGACCTGACGTTAACATGGGAGGGATGTATTGAGACCACACATGCAAGTGTACAGATGGCCTCTGGAATGCCAGAGAGTGTTACCAAAGGCCACTAAACCAATAAAGCAAATATGGGTCTCCCTGAGTCAAGCAAGACTCCACCGTCAGCACCAGCTACACCTCACCTGCCTGGAAATTTAAAGGACTTTTAAGCAAGTCAATACAGTCAACACTAACTTCACTAGTAAAAATCCTAACAAATAAAACTTATCTGAAATTTTCATGGAATTAATATTCTCAATAAAATATGAACTCTTTGTTCCCAGACAGTTCTTTGCAAGTTTTAGTCTTAGATAAACAGTTTAAGAAAACTTTATTGGGGGGTGGAGAGATGGCTCAGCGGTTAAGAGCACCGACTGCTCTTGCAGAGGACCTGGGTTTGATTCCCAGCACCCACATGGTTGCTAAGAACTGTCTTTAATTCCAGTTCCAGGGGAATCCGACGCCCTCTTCTGACCTCTGCGGCATTGCAGGACACGGGTGCACCAACCTTCATGCAGACAGTACACTCATACACATAAAAAATGATAAATAAATAAATTAAATTATAAAAAGAAAACTTTGTTGCTTTAACATTGAAAACTGTTTCTGTCCTGTATCAGGTCATTAAATCTTGATCTTAGAAATTTAGCCTCTTAGGTTATTCCCAGATAAATCTCACAAAAAATGTATGACAAAATATTTGTTTTCTTCAAATTTTCTGTGACTAGACTTGATGCCTTGTGACTGATGGCCTGTTTGCAGCCTTCGGAGATGTTCTTCCTCTCTGGACCAGAGCTCACAGCTTCCTGGGACTGCAAGTGCTCAGATCCTTCCAGCCAGCAGCCTATGACCTGGGTCTTAGCCCTGGTAGAGACGGGGAGGAGATAGGAAGTGAAGCTCTGTGAAAGAAAGAGAAAGAGAAAGAATAAGGAAAGGACGGACTCATAAAACAGACCGGGAGGAATTCCGGGAGGGAATAACATGGTTTATTGTTGTAATCTGGGGTATTTATACTGGATCTTCTGGGGGTTGGGGCATGCAGGATTTCACACCATATACTCCACATCACTACAGGAATGTGACACTCCTTTGCCCAAAGCATCAAACACAGTTGGTGCCAGGCAGGTTTCAAAGGCAAGCAGGAGATAAGCAGGACTGTCAACTGGAATACCCACATGGAATAGACCCTCAAGGATTTTAATACCTTTAGTTGTCTTATATTTGTTTAAAAATGTGGTCATTTTATTTTAGGGAAACTATGCTACTACACTTCATAGAATCATTTTTGTATAAAAAACATTTTCCAAATACATATTCTTATATTTAGAATAGTTTGCATTACATTTTAGCTGATAATTTCTGCCTTTTTTATTGTTTTTTAATGTATATCATATAACAATGTTTATCATTTTTAAATTAATTTTCATTTTTTATTGATGCTTTGTGTATTTCATACATCATTTTCCAATTCACTTCAGGCATATTTCCCTTTCCCTTCCCCCCACCCCACTCCACCCCATACCAGATCATGCATTCTGCCATAACTGTCCTGCATCTTTCTCTCAGATTTTTTTCATTTTTTAACAATAAGTAATAATTTATGAGTACAAGCATCCTTCATGTAAAACTGATTTGCAAGCAGTTGTGCCCAAACCCACACAGCCCATGGATCCCACCATCCAGCAGGGGGGGCTTGTATGTTCAATCAAGTTGATCAAATGAGTGTCCAGATTATATTGCTGTAGTTTAACCATTCACCCCAATCGCAGCCCTTACATTCTACCACGCCTCCTCTTCCACAGATTGTTCCCTAGGCTTAGAAAAGGGGCACAGGTAGATGAGAAGCAAAACAGTCTACTTTCTCTGGAGCTGTTGTCTTGGTCTCTGGTCAATTCTGGCTGTTTCCATTCATGGGCTGACAGTTTGTCCAGGGATAACTTTTCGATCCTACTAATGAAGCACAAACAATTAGATATATAGATATTTAAACAGTACTAGTTGTTATGGTAGGTTACTTTGGTATAGCCACAGATGTTTGGATGGTATGTTAATACATGAATTATGTTGTTTTTCTGTAAAATATGACAGGATCTTACTGTGGTTTATAACGTCTCCTAACCATTAGAGGATGTAAGCTTGTGGCATCAGCCGTGGGTTATTCCTCCAAGGAGAGAGCCAATAGCCAATTAGATTTGGGATATACGGACATATGGCTGCCACTGCTGCACAGTATTTCCAGGCAGGTGAGGTGTAGCTGATGCTGATGGAGGAGTCTTGCTTGACTCAAGGAGACCCATATTTGCTTTATTGGTTTAGTGGCCTTTGGTAACACTCCCTGGTATTCCAGAGACCAACTGTCCACTTGCAAGTGTGGTCTCAATGCATCTTTCCCATGCTTATATCAGGTCTTCGACAGGAGGACCTTATCACCTCTTTTCTTGCAGGTATCCCAGTTTACAGGCAAGAAGCCTTTACCTTTTGAGGGGGGCTTGGATCCCCTGGCCAACATCTCCTTGGTACAATAATCCATTTCTGATGTCAGAGCTCCTGTATTAAAATATTTTGCTTAAGTGCATAGCTTAAGGAGACTTTAGTATTATATTTGGTTCTGAATAGAGAATAATCCTTTTCACAGTTCCTATGTCTATTAGTCAATTAAAGAAGGCAGTTTTACTGGTTTTATAAGAGATTACCTCTATAACAGGAAATTATAATCCCAGCTCTCCCCTTTACAAAAGTCAATCTCCAGATGGATCAAAGACCTCAACGTGAAATCCAAAACTCTGGAGGGATAGAAGAGAACTTGGCAGCAGACCTAAGACATAGGCATAGAAAAGACTTCCTAAATCAAACAATGTTTATCATTTAAAAAATTATCCAATTGTTTTCATAAAAATACTCTATCATTATTAGAAAATGGCTAAAAATTTCTATACTTTTTATACTGCATTGCATGTTAATGGGATATTTAACTCTTACTGATTTTAACTGAAGACCCAACAATTAACCTGCTGAAATTATTGTCATATATCAATAATTTATTAAATACATTCAATGTTCAACCATGCCTTAACCTATTATAAAATTTATAGACTCAAGAGAACTTTCATTTTAATTAACATTTGAATTCTCACTTTACTCAGATTTCTATCATATATTTTTAAACATTTAACTTGTGCATGGTAGCACACACCTTTAATCCTAGCACCTGGGAGGCAGAGGCAGGTGATCTTTGTGAGTTCAAGGCAAGCCTGGGTCACAGAGTGAGTTCCAGTACAGCTGGGGTTTCAAGGAGACCTGTCTCCAAAAGACCAAAAATAAAAATAAAAAATAAAACAAAAAATTATTATATCCATTTTTTCTTAAGTTACTACTAGATTTTAATATTATTAATATAATATAGTTATATATCACGTGTTATTGATCTTATGTTTCTCAAGCAAATATACTATTTGAGATCAGCTATCAAAGCAGTGCTAACTCCTTATATATATATATTAATATATATATATTATATATATATATCTGTGTGTGTGTGTGTGTGTATGTGTTGTGTGTGTTTTGTGTGCCACACAGTGCATAATATTTTATGAACCTTTGTCAATTGCATCAAAATATACTACAATGCCCTGTTTATATTTATTAAAGCTTTTACAGTGTGTGTCACAGATCCCACAATTTGCACAATTTTAAAATCTCTTTACATTGTACATTTATTAAAATGTTTTTCAAATTATAATAATTTTCAGAATCACTTAAGGAACTTGTTAAAAACATGGGTTCTTTGGTTCCACTTCATAAGGAATGCAATTTAGAGAAGTACAATAAAGCTACACTGAAGCTAATGAGTGATAAATACTCCACACACTGAGAAATAATCTGGTGTCCACAATTGCTGGCTGCATAGACCTATGCAGTGTGAAGACAGAAACACAAGCCTGGTTCAGGGGACTGGTTACAAGTGAAGCTATAGTTTGTTCCAAAAATTCTATATAAGCAAGCTGAGTGGATTTTAATGTATTTTTATTGAGTTTTATGTATTTCATATATTAGATATTAATCACATTTAAATACCCTCTGGATCTCTAGAAAGAGGGTTGTATATGACAATTGACTCCACTCCAGCTCCTTGCTGCCCTATGGGACAGGCACTTTCAGTGTTACCAGCAATTACCTAGTGGTTTGTAGAAATTATGAGAGAATACATGCTGGCAACACAACTGTTTCAGTAGACTTTTAGATAAAGTTATTGAGATCACCCAACAGCCCTGATTTTTAAACATAAATGTAATGTAGGCAAATAAATAAATTCTAATTCCTATTTTCTCACAAGGCAAACTGTGTAAAGTTCCACAAAGTCCTTGTATTTAGTACAGCAAACAGCTAGGTTATGTTTTTATCTCCCAGTTCCTAGCAGACAAGATAAGGCAACCAGAGACCCATGCCTGGACCACAACTCTGGCTTGGTTCAGCTCCTGCTCAGCTCCAGGCAGCTCCAGTTCTGGCTCCTGACCAGTGAAAAAAAGCCCCCCCACCAATCCTGAGGCCAGACTCCCAGAGGAACTGAGGCCAGACTCCCAGAGGAACAATTCGGCTCCCAGAAGGTAAGAAAGAAGCCCAGAGGTCAATATGGCTTTGCTCCAGCTATATTCCAGAATCCCAACCCATTAGCTAGGAACACCTCCGACCAGTCCACTAGCTCCAGATTTCACTTTCCTTGCCCTGGACCCATCATCAGATGCTTATAGCCAGCCCAGGGAAACCAGATGCTCACCTCACTATATATAGCAAAGTTCAAGCTGAACTAATTACCTGTCCTGGGCCTCTGGTGAAGCTCCAAAATAGAAGGGCCAGAACTAGCTTGTCCCCTCAGTAAAAAATCAGAAATGAAAACCTAAATCCTAGATCATCCAGACCTTCATAACTAATAAGAGGACAACTAAAGGCATCTGAAGAAAACAAGCAAGTCATCTTCGCTCAAAAGAAAACCTTTGGTTTATAACAGATACAAACCACAAAACAAATCCACATGCCAAAATCACAATGAAAAACACAATAACATGAAACATCCAATAATAAGTCCCCCCTAAATACTACCAGTCTAATAGAAGAACCCCTACAATGATGACTCCCCTGAAGTAACCCAGGACACGATCTTCAAAAGAACTATCATAAAACAAACTAAAAGAATTCAAAGGAAATTTTAAAACAGACAAACAAACTAATCAAAGAACTAGAAAGAGGAAGAGATAGTCTAAAAGAAGAGAATTTGATAAACTTTGGAGGAGGTGGAACTATGAAGAAAACACCGGCTAAAAATGAAAAAGGAAGTGAACACTCATCCACGTAACAGGAAAGAGGGAAAAAGCCTCATAACAAGAATGACTGAAGTAGAAAATAGCATATCAGCACTGGAAGATAACATGGAAGAATTGAAATGCTCGATCAAACACAAGAGTAAAAGAATCAGGGAATGTGGGATATCATAAAAAACCAAACTTATTGCATCATAGGTATAGAATAAGGAGAAGAAACCCAGGATAATATATTGACTACACCTTTAACAGAATTATGAAGAAACATTTCCCCAAATTGAATACATACCTATACAAATACAAGAAGCATATAGAATACCAATAGACAAGACCAGGAAAGAAATTGCCTAAGTCATATCATAATAAAAGCACCAGATGCTCACAACAAAGACTTTTTTCTTTTTCTTCTTTTTCTTTTTTTTTTTTTTTTTTTTTTTTTTTTTTTTTTTTTCTTTTTTTTTTTTCTCCCTTTTCTCTTCCAGGATATTGAGAACCTCAAGAGAAAAAAAAACAAATCACATTATAAAGGAAACACCCATCACCTTCAAGTACTGGCATTATCTTAAGATGAAAGGATGGAAAAAATCCAAGTGAATGTCACCAAGAAGCAAGCAGGAGTTGCTATTCTATATCAGACAGAATAGACTTCAAATTTAAAATAATCAGAAGAAGAGATAAACAGGATAACTACATTCTTATCAAGGCAACAATTAACCTGAAAGACTTCACAATCATGAACATATAAGCACCCAACACTGGTGCTTCAATATTCTCTCAAACACAATACTACAGGAATTTAAGGCACAGATTAATCCCAACACATAATGTAGTAGGAGACTTCAATACAACCCTGTGACCATGTTAGCCAGGTCAACTGGGATCAACAAACAAACAAATCAACATCTGAATGATACATACATAACCACCAAATGGACCTAACAGTCACCTCCATACTGGATTAATTCCTCACCCAAAGACCAAAGAATATATTTTTACTCCTCAGCACCCATGTGAACATTCTCCAAAAATTGACCACATTTACTGGGATACAGAACAAACTTCAACAGATAAAAAATAAAAATTTTTAAACAATGACCGTGCATCTGTCAGACCACAATGAAATAAAGCTTAATCTGAACACAAAATTAATATTTCATAAATATTCTAAAAGATGTAATTAAAGTTTTGCCAGGCGTGGTGGCGCCTGGCCTTTAATCTAGCACTTGGAGAGCAGGAGGGCAGGCGGATCTTTCTGAGTTCCAAGGCCCAGCCTTGTCTACAGAGCGAGTTCCAGGACAGCTGGGCTACAGGAGACCGGTTGTCTTTCAAAAAGGACCAAAAAGAAAAAAAAAATATGTATAAAATTTTTCCATATAAAGAGAGAGATGTAGGAAGGTTTCTCAGTATCTGGGAAGGTAAACTTCTTAGGGCCATTATAAACATGTTAACTCCAATAGATATTCAGAGAGCATGCTCTAGTGTTCCGTGACTCACCTCTGAGAGCTCCTCTTCTTTAGATGTTCAGATGGTAACCCTCTGCTGCATTTCCAGTCCATCCTGCTCAGCCATAAGTTGTATGTTTTCAGCCATTTAGCTTTGTGATCTTTTACCTGTTGGAACAAAAATTTCCTTCCCATTGTTAGTTTCAATGACTCAAAAAATTGAAAATTAATCAATAGGATTGGAACACAGAGTTTTCCATTTGGATCCCAGAAGGGATAGTACCCCACCTCCCACCTCCCTCTTTGTTTTTTTATTTTTTTTTTTTTTTTAGTTTTTATGTGTTTGACATATAGATGCCTAAGTTGTATTACTCATACCCATAAACAGGATCCGAGGCATAAGCTTTCATTAATTTACCCAAACTGTATCTCATTATGTTCTATCTATTTGGGAAGTAAAGTTTAAACTTAGTTCTTTTAAATTTTCTACGAGTAAAAGAAAGTTTATAATGTGATGTTGTATATTCAGAAAAAATTATAGATGCCACTTTATACCTTAACCCAATACAAATTATAACATAAATCAATTAACATTTTATATTCCCAATTAGTTCAATGTATTACCATTTCACCAAAAACCTACACCTAAATTTAACCAATCTAATCAATTCACTAAGCCTTAAGATATGCTATAATATGTGGAAAGCTTGGGCAGAGTTGAGCAACTGACAAATAATTTTACCCAATAAACACTTTGCTCTTTAAAGCTATATGCATGGACTATGACTGTGCTACTTATTTGGGAAGTAAAATTTAAGTTTAGTTCCTATAAATTGTCTACAAGTAAAAGAAAGTGTTACACTGTTATGTTGTATAATCAGAAAAATATAGAGACAGCAACTGCATACAAACTATAAATAAAACAACTAGCATTTTATATGCAGTTAGTTCAAATGTCAGTATCTAGCGCCTTTTTTTTTTTTAGCCTACCTCCCTCCAGCACTCTGGATGAAACGAAGTGCCAGGTACCGCAAAAGGCGGAGGGGGTCCCGGGGCCATCGGCAGTAGCGGAGGTCCCGGGCCTGCTGGCTGTATACTAACCTTCACTTGCTCCATGCTTTCTACCAAACTCTCTACCTCATCAGCCGACATATCCTGCTCTTCGTCCTCAAGTTCACTCTGATCTGAATCTGAACTTTCAAGATGGGTCACTTCCTTCTCTACCGTTTGACTATCTCCTTTTGATCTTTCTTCCTGTAATTGCTCCAAGGCTGCCTGCCCTCTTTCCAATGCTGGGCAGCACTTTTGATCCCCCACACAGGCACGCACCAGCCTCCATATCGGGCGGATGCCAGCTTTAAGCATGCCTTGCTCCCACGCAAAATCAAGATCTCTCCCCAATTTATCCCAGCTTGTTACTGTCAAACTCCCTGACACTAAGAACCAGGGGGCAATAAGATCACATTCTGTTGAAAAATTAATCAATGTTTCCTTTTTAAGTTTTAGCCCCTTTGCCTTAAGCAAGTCTTTGAGGACATAAAAAATTGGGTGGGTCGGTGAGTTCCCCATGTTAACTCCTTTGGGACATGCCCTGAAGAATACTAAGAAAACAATCACCCCAAAAAGAAAACTAACAAACAGACTCCAAGCAAGAAGTAGATATACTTCCATCTACCGATCTTGGCTCGCAAATCCACGAGTTTTCACTTTTTATTTGCCAAACAGTGAATTTATCCTTGCTGCTTTACTGCAGTCTTTGACTTGTCACTCACCATGACCTGTATCGTCCCTCCTTACCCGGGGACTTACCGGTGCTGCCCCAACTGCTTGAGGTTCTGATCAGAAGCAATGATCCCCGTACTGGGCCACCACTTGTCATGTCCCTGTTCGTCCAGCGAAAGAAGACACGACACAAGAGCGATCTTCCTCAAGCAGTTTATTTGGGTACCCTTACATCCACTCTCTCTCTCTCCCTTCCCGGTTCACCACCTATAAGGCCTGCCACAACCAATCGACTTCCACCACGTGGGTCTCAAGGATAGGATATCTCTATGCGGAACAGAAGGCTTCAGCAAGGCCAAACCAAATAAGGACATGTTTGCTGCATGGAGTGCTCACCCCCGTGGGGGTGGGAGGTGGAAACCGGCACCATCTTTGAGGCGTGGCACTCCGCAGCTCCCAACACAGCATCACGCTACTACCAAAACCAGGTAAAGATACAATCAAAAAGGAGAAGTACAGACCCATCTGCCTAATGAACACAGATGCCAAAATCCTAAACAGGATACTGGCAAATCACATACAGAACCACATCAAGAAGATCATCCATCATGACCAAGTCATATTCATACCAGAGAGGCAGGGATGGTTCAACATACGAAAATCAATAAATATCATCAAACATATAAATGGACTAAAAGACAAAAAACACACCATCATCTCCATTGAGGCAGAGAAAGCCTTTGACAAAATCCAGCATCCCTTCATGTTTAAAGTACTAGAGGGAATCGGGCTGGAGGGATCATTTCTCAATGTAAACAAAGCCATATAGAGGAAAACCACAGCCAATATCATCCTAAATGGGGAAATGACAGAAACATTCTCCTTAAAGGTAGGAACTTGACAAGGCTGCCCCCTGTCACCACTCCTCCGCCATATAGTGCTTGAAACCCTTGCTAGGGCAATAAGGCAAGAAAAGGAAATTAAAGGAGTTTTAATTGGAAAAGAGGAAGTCAACCTATCTCTTTTTGCAGATGATATGATTGTCTACCTAATGGATGCTAAGAACTCCACCAGAAAACTCCTAGATAC
Organism: Rhizomys pruinosus; assembly: GCA_009823505.1. NCBI lineage: Eukaryota > Metazoa > Chordata > Mammalia > Rodentia > Spalacidae > Rhizomys > Rhizomys pruinosus. Next base: position 843,501 of record VZQC01014549.1, read on the forward strand.
GATTAAGAGCTTCAGTAAAGTGGCAGGATACAAAATAAATCTAGAAAAATCAGTAGCCTTTCTTTACACCAACAACAAGCAACTGAAGAAGGACTACAAGGAGACCTTCCCACTCACAATAGCCTCAAAAACAATAAAATACCTAGGAACAAACCTAACCAAAGACACCAAGGATCTCTACAACAAAAATTTTAAACCCCTGAAGTAGGCAATTGAGGAAGACATTAGAAGATGGACAAACCACCCATGTTCATGGATTGGGAAAATAAATATAGAAAAAATGTCCATCTTACCCAAATTTGTGTACAAATTTAATGCAATACCACTCAAAATCCCCAAGAGCTTCTTCACAGGCTTGGAAAAAAAATCCTCAATTTCATTTGGAAAAAACAAAAGACCCTGAATAGCCAAAGCAACCCTGGGCAAAAAGAGCAATACAGGGGGGATCGCTCTACCAGACATCAAACTATACTACAGGGCAATAGTCATAAAAACTGCTTGGTACTGTCACAAAAACAGACAAACTGACCAATAGAAAACTGAAGATCCAAACCTGAGCACATACTATTTCAGCTATCTCATATTTGACAAGGGGGCCAAGAAGACACATTGGAGGAAAGACAGCATCTTCAGCAAGTGGTGTTGGCAAAACTGGAACACCATTTGTAGAAGAATGAAATTAAATCCCAGCTCTCACCCTGTACAAAAGTCAATTCCAGATGGATCAAAGACCTCAACGTGAAATCCAAAACTCTGGAGGTGATAGAAGAGAAACTTGGCAGCAGACTATAAGACATAGGCATAGGAAAAGACTTCCTAAATCAAACAATGTTTATCATTTAAAAAATTATCCAAATTGTTTTCATAAAAATACTCTATCATTTATTAGAAAATGGCTAAAAATTTCTATACTTTTTATACTGCATTGCATGTTAATGGGATATTTAACTCTTACTGATTTTAACTGAAGACCCAACAATTAACCTGCTGAAATTATTGTCATATATCAATAATTTATTAAATACATTCAATGTTCAACCATGCCTTAACCTATTATAAAATTTATAGACTCAAGAGAACTTTCATTTATAATTAACATTTGAATTCTCACTTTGACTCAGATTCTCTATCATATATATTTTTAAAACATTAACTTAGGGCATGGAGCAACACACCTTTAATCCTAGCACCTGGGAGGCAGAGGCAGGTGAATCTTTGTGAGTTCAAGGCCAGCCTGGTCTACAGAGTGAGTTCCAGTACAGCTGGGGTTTCAAGGAGACCCTGTCTCCAAAAGACCAAAAATAAAAATAAAAAATAAAACAAAAAAACTTAATTTATATCCATTTTATTCATTAAAGTTACTACTAGATTATATATATATATATATAATATATATATATCACTGTTATGATCTTATGTTTTCTCCAAGGAACATAACGCCAAAATAACCTATCTTGAAAGATGAACATGTACTCCAAAGCAAACTGGGATAACCCACCCATAGTAAAGTAGAGTATACCTTCTATACTATTTAGTGCGGTATCTAGTAAGGGATACAACCTGAATAGAGGATACTGAGGAGTAGGCTTATTCTTAAGACAACTGATTAAAAGGGTTTGAGGATAGGGTATAGGTTGAACTACTAATATAGAATGTGGTAGTGATGTTAGTGTGGATGTGTAAGACTTATCAATGCTGCCGGTTTCAGCCAAATGTTTAATGGAGTGAAGACACTTTGCGTGTGTGTTTGTGTGCACACAGTGCATAATATTTTATGAACCTTTGTCAATTGCATCAAAATATACTACAATGCCCTGTTTATATTTATTAAAGCTTTTACAGTGTGTGTCAACAGATCCCACAATTTGACACATTTTAAAATCTCTTTAACATTGTCATTTAATTAAAATGTTTTTCAAATTATAATAATTTTCAGAATCACTTAAGGAACTTGTTAAAAACATGGGTTCTTTGGTTCCACTTCATAAGGAATGCAATTTAGAGAAGTACAATAAAGCTACACTGAAGCTAATGAGTGATAAATACTCCACACACTGAGAAATAATCTGGTGTCCACAATTGCTGGCTGCATAGACCTATGCAGTGTGAAGACAGAAACACAAGCCTGGTTCAGGGGACTGGTTACAAGTGAAGCTATAGTTTGTTCCAAAAATTCTATATAAGCAAGCTGAGTGGATTTTAATGTATTTTATTGAGTTTTATGTATTTCATATATTAGATATTAATCACATTTAAATACCCTCTGGATCTCTAGAAAGAGGGTTGTATATGACAATTGACTCCACTCCAGCTCCTTGCTGCCCTATGGGACAGGCACTTTCAGTGTTACCAGCAATTACCTAGTGGTTTGTAGAAATTATGAGAGAATACATGCTGGCAACACAACTGTTTCAGTAGACTTTTAGATAAAGTTATTGAGATCACCCAACAGCCCTGATTTTTAAGACATAAATGTAATGCTAGGCAAATAAATAAATTCTAATTCCTATTTTCTCACAAGGCAAACTGTGTAAAGTTCCACAAAGTCCTTGTATTTAGTACAGCAAACAGCTAGGTTATGTTTTTATCTCCCAGTTCCTAGCAGACAAGATAAGGCAACCAGAGACCCATGCCTGGACCACAACTCTGGCTTGGTTCAGCTCCTGCTCAGCTCCAGGCAGCTCCAGTTCTGGCTCCTGACCAGTGAAAAAAAGCCCCCCCACCAATCCTGAGGCCAGACTCCCAGAGGAACTGAGGCCAGACTCCCAGAGGAACAATTCGGCTCCCAGAAGGTAAGAAAGAAGCCCAGAGGTCAATATGGCTTTGCTCCAGCTATATTCCAGAATCCCAACCCATTAGCTAGGGAACACCTCAGACCAGTCCACTAGCTCCAGATTTCACTTTCCTTGCCCTGGACCCATCATCAGATGCTTATAGCCAGCCCAGGGAAACCAGAATGCTCACCTCACTATATATAGCAAAGTTCAAGCTGAACTAATTACCTGTCCTGGGCCTCTGGTGAAGCTCCAAAATAGAAGGGCCAGAACTAGCTTGTCCCTCCAGTAAAAAATCAGAAATGAAAACCTAAATCCTAGATCATCCAGACCTTCATAACTAATAAGAGGACAACAAAGGCATCTGAAGAAAACAAGCAAAGTCAGTCTTCAGCTCAATTAAGAAACACTTTGGATTCATAACAGAATACAAACCACAAAACAAATCCACATGCCAAAATCACAATGAAAAAACAATAACATGAAACACCCAATAATAAGTCCCCCCTAAATACTACCAGTCTAATAGAAGAACCCCTACAATGATGACTCCCCTGAAGTAACCCAGGACACAGATCTTAAAAGAACTATCATAAACAAACTAAAAGAATTCAAGGAATTTAAAAACAGACAAACAAACTAATCAAAGAACTAGAAAGAGAAAGAGATAGTCTAAAAGAAGAGAATGATAAACTTTGGAATGAGGTGGAACTACTGAAGAAAACACAGGCTAAAATGAAAAAGGAAGCTGAACACTCATCCAGTAAACAGTAAAGGAAGGGAAAAAGCCTCAGTAACAGAATGACTGAAGTAGAAAATAGCATATCAGCACTGGAAGATAACATGGAAGAATTGAAATGCTCGATCAAACACAAGAGTAAAAGAATCAGGGAATGTGGGATATCATAAAAAACCAAACTTATGCATCATAGGTATAGAATAAGGAGAAGAATCCCAGGATAATATATTGACTACACCTTTAACAGAATTATAGAAGAACATTTCCCCAAATTGAATACATACCTATACAAATACAAGAAGCATATAGAATACCAAATAGACAAGACCAGGAAAGAAATTGCCTAAGTCATATCATAATAAAAGCACCAGATGCTCACAACAAAGACAGGATATTGAGAACCTCAAGAGAAAAAAAACAAATCACATATAAAGGAAAACCCATCACCTTCAAGTACTGGCATTATCTTAAGATGAAAGGATGGAAATAAATTCCAAGTGAATGTCACCAAGAAGCAAGCAGGAGTTGCTATTCTAATATCAGACAGAATAGACTTCAAATTAAAACTAATCAGAAGAGATAAACAGGATAACTACATTCTTATCAAGGCAACAATTAAACCTGAAGACTTCACAATCATGAACATATAAGCACCCAACACTGGTGCTTCAATATTCTCAAACACAATACTCCAGGAATTTAAGGCACAGATTAATCCCAACACAATGTAGTAGGAGACTTCAATACCCCCTGTGACCATTGGACAGGTCAACTGGACAACAAACAAACAAATCAACATCTGAACTGAACAATACAATACATACACCAAATGGACCTAACAGTCACCTACTGAATATTCCACCCAAAGACCAAAGAATATATTTTCTACTCAGCACCCCATGGAACATTCTCCAAAATTGACCACATACTGGGACACAGAACAAACTTCAACAAGTAAAAATAAAATTTTTAAATAATGCCGTGCATTCTGTCAGACCACAATGAAATAAAGCTTAATCTGAACACAAAATTAATATTCATAAATATTCTAAAAGATGTATAAAATTTTGCCAGGCGTGGTGGCGCATGCCTTTAATCCTAGCACTTGGGAGGCAGAGGCAGGCGGATCTTTCTGAGTTCAAGGCCAGCCTGGTCTACAGAGCGAGTTCCAGGACAGCTAGGGCTACAGGGAGACCCTGTCTCAAAAAGACCAAAAAGAAAAAAAAAAGATGTATAAAATTTTTCCTATAAAGAGGAGAGGTAGGAAGGTTTCTCAGTATCTGGAAGGTAAACTTCATTAGGGCCCATTATAAACAGTTAACTCCAATAGTATTCAGAGAGATGCTCAGTGTCTGTGACTCAGGCAGTCTGAGGCTCCTCTTTCTTTAATGTTCAGATGGGTCAACCCCTCTGCTGGCATTTCCCAGTCCATCCTGCTCAGCCATAAGTTGTATGTTTTCAGGCAATTAGACTGGTGATTTTTACCTGTGGGAACATAAAATTCTCCTCCCATTGTTAGTTTCAAGATCTCAAAAATTGAAAATTTATCAATAGGATTGGAACACAGAGTTTTCCATTTGTATCCCAGAAAGGATACTACCCCACCTCCAACCTCCCTCTTTTTTTTTTTTTTTTTTTTTAGGTTTTTATGTTTTGAACTATAGATGCCTAAGTTGTATTACACATACCCATAAACAGGATCCGAGGCATAAGCTTTCATTTAATTTACCCAAACTGTATCTCATTGACTGTATGCTACTTATTTGGGAAGAAACTTTAAGCTTAGTTCCTTTAAATTGTCCTACGAGTAAAAGAAAGTGTTATAATGTGATGTTGTATATTCAGAAAAATATAGATGCCATTTGTATACCTTAACCCAATACAAATTATAAATAAATCAATTAACATTTTATATTCCCAATTAGTTCAATTGTATTACCATTTTCACCAAAACCTACACCTAAATTTAACCAATCTAGACAATTCACTAAGCCTTAAGATATGCTATACATTGTGGATAAAGCTTGGGCAGAGTTGAGTACCTGCTAAATAAATTTTACCCAATAAACACTTTGCTCTTTAAAGCTATATGACTGGACTATGACTTCTACTTATTTGGGAAGTAAAATTTAAGCTTAGTTCCTATAAATTGTTCTACAAGTAAAAGAAAGTGTTACACTGTGATGTTGTATAATTCAGAAAAATATAGTGAGCAACGCAATACAAACTATAAATAAAACAACTAGCATTTTATATTCCCAGTTAGTTCAAATGTCAGTATCTAGCGCCTTTTTTTTTTTTTTAGCACAAGCATCTTTCATATAAAACCAATTCGCAAGCAGTTGTGCCCCAGCCCACACAGCCCAAGGCTCCCACCATCCAGCTGAAGGGGCTTGAATGTTCAATCAAGTTGATCAAGTAAGTGTCCAGACTATATTGTCATAGTTTTACCGTTCACCCCAATCACAGCCCCTACATTCTACCACTCCGCCTCTTTGGCAGATTGTTCCTTAGGCTTAGAGATGGGGCACAGGTGGACAAGAAGCACAACAGTCTACTTTGTCTGGAGATGTCGTTTTGGGCTCTGATCAGTTCTGGCTGTTTCCTTTCATGGGCTGACCTTTTGCCCTGGAATAAGCTTTCAATCCTACTAATGGAGCAAAAGCGATTAGATATATAGGTATTTAAACATTGCTATTTACTATGGTAGGTTACTTTGATATAAACACAGATGTTTCGATGGTGTGTTAAACCCTGGATTACTTTTTTTTTCCCTGAGAAAGAGGGCAAGGCCTTACTGTGGTGTATAAATCTAATCACTAGAGGGTATAAACTAGTGGCAACATCCACGAGTTGTTCCTCCAAGGAGAGAGCTAATAATCAAATAAATTTGGGATATACAGACATATGGCTGCCACTGCTGCACAGTATCTCCAAGCAGGTGAGGTGTAGCTGATGTTGGTGGAAGAGTCTTGCTTGACTCAAGGAGACCAACATTTGCTTTATTGGTTCAGTGGCCTTTGGTAACAGACTCTGGTATTCCAGAGACCAACTGTATACTTGTAAGTGTGATCTCGATACAATCCTCCCATGCTTACATAAGGTCATTGACAGCAGGGCAGGCCTTACCACCTCTCTTCTTGCAGATATCCCAGTTTACAGGCAATAAGCCTTTACCTTTGGAGGGGGGGGGGCTTGGTTCCCCTGGCTAACATCTCCTTGGCAGAATAATCCATTGCTGCTATCAGTGCTCTCCTGTATTAATATAATTTGCTTATATGCACCACTTAAAGAGACTTTCGTATTATATTTGGTTCTGTATAGAGAATAATCCTTTTTACAGTTCCTATGTATATTAGTCACTTAAAGAAAGCAGTTTTACCAGGTTTATAAGAGATTACTTCTATAACAGTCAGCTCTAATTTACAGTTAGAGGATGACTTCATTACCACCATGTTTTTCTTTGTTCTATGGAAAAGAGTTAAGGAGGTCTCTCATATTGAAGCTGTGCTGCACCTAGAAGGTAAATTCCATTAGGACTCACTGCAAACAGATGTTACACCTATTGTCCTCAGAGATGTTTGTTGCCTGTAGCAGTCTGAGGCTTTTCTTCCTTTTAGTGTTAACTGTTTATAATAGGCCCTAATGAAGTTTACCTTCCAGATATTGAGAAACCTTCCCACCTCTCCCCTTTATAGGAAAAAGAAAAACATGATGGTAATGAAACCAATCCCTAACTGTAAATTAGAGCCAATTGTTACAGTGATAATTTCCTATAAAACAGGTATAACTACCCCTTTTTAATTGACTGATAGGCATAGGAACTGTGAAAGGATAATTCTCTATCTAGAGCCAAATTCAATAGTAAAGTGTTTATAAGCTGTAACTGAGTAATTAATTACTACAGGAAAGCTCTGACATCGGCAATGAATTATTCTGCCTAGGAGATGTTGGCTAGGGGATTCAAACCCGCCCCCCCCCAAATTATAAAGGCCGTTTGTCTATAAGTGGGATATATGTAAGGAGAAAGGCAGTAAGTCCCTGTTGTCGAAGACCTGGTGTGAGCATGAAAAAATGTTATGAGACGTCACTTGCTAGCATACAACTGGCCTCTGAAATGCCAGAGAGCGTTATCAAAGGCCACTAAAGCAATACAGCAAAATATTGGTCTCCCTGAGACAAGCAAGACTCCTCTGTCAATATCAGCTGCACCTCAACAGCCTGGAGATACTGTGCAACAGTGGCAGCCAAGTGTCTAAATATATCCCAAATCTATTTGGCTATTAGCTCTCTCCTTGGAGGAATAACTCACAGTGAATGCCACAAGCTAGTGGTTAGGAGATGTTATAAACCACAATAAGAACTTGTCACCCTTTATAGAGAAACCACAGTTTGTGGATTAGCATTCCATCCAAGCATCTGTGTCTATGCTCACAGCTTAGCTTGACATAATAATTAGTAATGCTTAAATGCCTGTACATCCAATAGCTTGTGCTTTGTTAGTATAACTAAAAAGGGTATCACTGGAAAAGCTGTCAACTCATGAAGGGAAACAAACTGAACAGACTAGAGTCCAAAATTACAACCCCAAAGAAAGGAGACTGTTTTCTTCTCACCCACTTGTGCCCCTTTCCCAATGCCCAGGGAACAAACTGTGGAAGAGGAGGCATGGTGGAATGTAAGGGCTGCGGAGAGATAGGTGTAAATCATGAGACTACAGGCATATAGTCTGGACTCCTAATTGATCAACATGCCTGTGCATACAAGCTTCTCCAACTGGACTATGGGAACCTTGGGTTGTTCAAAATTTGGACATAGATACTTGCAAAATGCACCAGTTATCTAATTGTATGACAAACTGAGTAACATCAATGTTATCTGCCAAGAACTGTGTCATTATATTGTAGAATCCCTTAAAAATAAATAATAAATAAATAAATAAAATTTTTAAATATTAAAAAAAAGATGTATAAAATTATTTTGGATTTAATTTATCCTTCAGAATTATTTCATTATCTTAGACATTTTTACTTATTGATATTCTTATACTTTACAGGTAATTAGTTTATAAATTCAAAATATATCCATATTATTATATAGCTAGCAACCAATGAATCAATTTTATTTATAACATAAAGGAATGCACATACATAGTAAAATTTTTCTCACTAGTTCTTGCACTTCTCTTAGTACCAAATCATATTCCTTAGCACTTTCATGTTAAATTCTAAATTTTATTTATTTTTTAAGATATTTTATTTTTACTTATATTTAATAGTGTATTTCATGCATGTGTGTTAGTGCATCCCTGTGATGCAATGGCCAGAAAGGTCATAAGTGGGCATCAGGCGCCCTGGAACTGGAGTTACAGATGATTGTTAGCCACCATGTGGGTGCTGGGAAATGAACCTGGCTCTCCTGCAAGAGGAACCAGTGCTCTCTTAACTGCGGAGCCAGCTCTCCAACCCCTACAATTATAAATTTTAGTCATTTCTTAGGATTTTTATTTTCAGTTGTTGTCAGTTTTCATGCAGTGTAGCCAAGGCTGGCCTGGAATGCACTTCTCTCCGGATCCTGCCTCAGCCTCCAGAGATTTGGCATTATTGGTCTGAACTTTACTCCACTAATATTCTGAGTTGTATCATTTAATTTTTTTTAAGTTTAAATTGCTAATGAATTAGAATGTCATATTTTACTTGAACCAGAAATCTTTATTGCAAACTATTTAAACCTTTTTAAAATGTACTTTCCTTTCTAATCTTTATGTATAGGAATGTGCTATATGTGTGTAACGCCCACGGCCAGAAGAGGTTTCTTAGTCCCCTGGAACTAGAGTTAGCCACCATGTGGGTGCTGAGAATAGGATCCAGTTTCTCTGCAAGAGCAGCCAGTGCTTTTAACCATTGTGCCATCCCTCTAGCACCATCCTGTAAATGTACTGTTTCATTGTTTTTTGAAATACTATTTTGTCTTATATTTGAAAATCTAATTCAATAATCTGAAGTATGGTAGCAACTTATTTAGTTTTGACGTTATTTCTTTTCATTGTGTGTTTTAAAATATGATTTTCATCACAGTGCACCAAAAAGTCAATTAATTCTGTATGTCTGGATGGTGTACTCTTTGAGTTTTAAGATTCACTATTTCTTCAGTCTTCAGTTGTCTACTCTGGAGGCCTCTTAAATGTCTTTGTATTAGTGACTTTTCTGTTGTTGTAAGAAAACTTTCTGGCCAAGAAAACTTATTTTAAAAGGAAGAGTTTATTTAAGCTTAAAGTGCCAGTGAAATTAGAGTCTGTCAGGGTGGGGAGGCATGGTGGCAGAAGGTGGTACTGGAGCAGGAGCAGAAAGCAGAGGTTCACATCTTCAAGCAGGCAGACAAACCCAGCAAGGATTATGAACCTTGCATCACTGCCCAGGTGACATGCTTCCTCCACCAAGCCCACACCTTCTAAGTGCTCCCCAAACCACGACACCAACTGGGGACAAAAGGTTCATATACTTGGCACCTATGGGGGACATTTTCATTCAAACCACAGTATTCTGCATCCTTTACTGAAATATCTTTTGGAATGACATTTATTTTTCTCATTTAAACACAGGACTCTCAGTCTCCCTGATGGACCTCCTCACCATGGTGATGAAAGTCCAAGACCACGCTGCCCTGCTTCAGTAGTCTCAAGATTTTTAATTTTGACAAATTCTGCATGTTTTCAAAAGTGATAGTGACAAGAGAAGCTTCCATTTCACTGGCATTAAATTTAAAATATTTGTTCCACACTGCATACTATACCTGCTATGATATCATTCAAAATAATCTTCATTATTTTGAAATGAGATGAATTCCAGGGGCTTGTATTTAATGTAAGGTGTGCCAGTTATGGTGTATTTACTGTAAGGTGCACCGTTTATGGTGTATTTACTGTAAGGTGCACCACTTATGGTGTATTTAATGTAAGCGCCATTTATGGTGTGCAATCAGGAACTACTGGCTGGGGTCTCAACTAACAGCTGGAGACCTAGTATCAGAGAGCTGATCCATCAGTTACAGCTGGAGATATAGTATCAGAGAGGTGACCCACCAATTAGAGCTAGAGACCTAGTGTCAGAGAGCTGACACATCAGTTACAGCAGGAGATCTAGTGTCAGAGAGCTGACCCATCAGTTACAGCTGGAGAGTGTCAGAGAGCTGACACATCAGTTACAGCTGGAGATCTAGTGTCAGAGAGCTGACCCATCAGTTACAGCTGGAGACCTAGTGTCAGAGAGCTGAACCATCAGTTACAGCGGGAGACCTAGTGTCAGAGAGCTGACACATCAGTTACAGTTGGAGACCTAGTGACAGAGAGCTGACCCATCAGTTACAGCTGAAGATCTAGTGTCACAGAGCTGACCCATCAGTTGCAGCTGGAGATCTAGTGTCAGAGAGCTGACCCATCAGTCACAGCTGGAGACCTAGTGTCAGAGAGCTGACACATCAATTACAGCTGAAGACCTAGTGCTAGAGAGCTGACACATCAATTACAGCTGAAGATCTAGTATCAGAGAGATGATCCATCAGTTACAGCTGGAGACCTAGGATCATAGACCTGATCAATCAGTTACAGCTGGAGACCTAGTGTCAGAGAGCTGATCCATCAGTTACAGCCAGAGACCTAGTGTCAAAGAGCTGACCCATCAATTACAGCTGGAGATCTAGTGTCAGAGAGCTGACCCATCAGTTACAGCTGGAGACCTAGTTCCAGAGAGCTGACCCATCAGTTACAGCTGGAGACCTAGTGCCAGAGAGCTGACCCATCAGTTACAGATGAAGACCTAGTGTCAGAGAGCTGACACATCAGTCAGAGCTGAAGACCTAGTGTCACAGAGCTGACACATCAGTTACAGCTGGAGACCTAGTGTCAGAGAGCTGACCCATCAGTTACAGCTGGAGACCTAGTGTCAGAGAGCTGACCCATCAGTTACATCTGGAGACCTAGTGTCAGAGAGCTGACCCATCAGTTACAGCTGGAGACCTAGTGTCAGAGAGCTGACACATCAGTTACAGCTGGAGACCTAGTGTCAGAGAGCTGACCCATCAGTTGATCAGGACACCACAAGACTCCACAGACAGAAACAAAAATCTTTCCAAGACACTAATGGTTGATCACTCCTTTAAAACTTCTCCAAACAGAAGCTTCTTGTAAACCGTGGACTCCTCCTTGGCTTGTTCCTGCTCTTTTTAGACCTCTGCAGTGCACCTGTTTTCTTTACATTATTCAGTCTTTTTAAAAATTTTTGTTTTTTATTGATGCTTTGTGTATTTCATACATCATTTTCCAATTCAGTTCAGGCATATTTCCCTTTTCCTTCCCCCGACCCCACCCCACCCTACCCCATCCCAGATCATGCATTCTGCCATAACTTTCCTGCATCTTTCTCTCAGTTTTTTTTTTTCATTTTTTAACATTAAGTAATAAGTTGTGAGTACAAGCATCCTTCATGTAAAACCAATTTGCAAGCAGTTGTGCCCAAACCCACACAGCCCATGGGTCCCACCATCCAGCAAGGGGGTCTTGTATGTTCAATCAAGTTGATCAAATGAGTTTCCAGACTATATTGCTGTAGTTTCGCCATTCACCCCAATCGCAGCCCTTACATTCAGTCTTTTTAATGGTTTCACAGTAAAATTTCCTCAAAATACTCAGGAGAAAAATGTCCTTTTTATTTTTTGAGGTCTCTTATCAATGTCCTTACTTTACATCTTTTAGTGATACTATCTTTGAAAATAAAAGTATTAGTATTAGTGAAATGATTGCAATTATCCCAATAATATTAATTAGACTTCCAATGAATTCTAAACAGAATATGACAAATATATGAAAGAAAACATTTCAAGTAAACACATTTTCCTTTTTTATAATTAAAGCATTATTTTTGAAACTCAGATCATATATTTTTCCTAATGAAAAATGTGTAACACTGACCAAAATCAATTTGTGAAAGACAGGTTTTATTGTATCTTACTCTTCCAAGTGACAGTCCATCAGAGGGAATTCAGGGAAGGAATTCATGACAGGAATCTGGAAGCAAGAGCTGAAGCACAGATTTGCTTTCTTACACAGTTCAATACCTCCTACCCAGGGATTGCACTGCCCACAGTAGGACGGGACCTCCCTTATCACCCAACAATTGAGAAAATGCCTGGAAGACTTTACCACGGGGGGCCAGTACAATAGATACAAATCCCAGTCGAGGCTCCCCATCCCCAGGTGTGCAAAGTTGCAACCGAAGCTATGCAGGGTAACAGATTTGCAGAAACCATCGACTCGTTTCTGAAAAGGAAGAAACATATATAAATTACGTTTCTGAAAAAGGTACTGTATAAAAATTTAAGCTATTAGATATTTCATTTTACTCTTCAGTGATGTTTAATATAATCAGTTAATCCACTCAAAATGCTTGGAAAATTGTCACACATATTTGTGCATTTTCATTTTGGTTTAGGTATACAATGCCATCTAAAATTATAAGAAATTGGGCTGGAGAGAGAGCTCAGTGGTTAAGAGCATCTGTTGCTCTTGCAAGAGACCCAGGTTCCATTCCTAACACCCACATGGCAGCATGCCAGCTTAGCAACTCTCTGCATTGCAGGACACAGGTGCACTTAACACACATGAAAGGGATACTCACATATGCATAAAATGTAAATAATAAATGAAAGTAAATAATTAAATATACTATTTTCTGTATTAAAATTGTAGTAGTGATACATTGAGGTGTGATCTTTCAGAGTCTCTGTTTCAGTTACTAGTGCTTCCATATGCAAACACAATGAATTTTTCAGTACCTGAAGCTAGGCTGAGGTGGGGAGGAGCCTTTGGTTTGTTCTCAGTGTACTATTGGTGGTAAGTGGACATTTGTTCATGTCTCCTGGGACAAGATTATACAACAGGTTTTTGTCATGCTCTGGAAGCCAAATGATGGCTAAAGAGTAAAAGTGCATAGCTTAAATTCTAGAACTGGACGTCCAAAATTGTCTTCCCTTTACCAGAAGGCATAGATCAATGAGTCTGCTGACCCTCATTTATGGTCTACTCTGGACTCTCCTTGAGGCTGGTTGAGTGCTGGCATTCTTCACCTAGTCAACGCACACTCAAGGGCAGTGTCTTTCGAGTTCTGTTGCTACTGCTTCTATGACAATGTTCTTAAGCCTGGGATTTTGGTAAAATCTACAATTGCCTTTCTTCTGTGAGAATGAATGTGATGTCACTCGCTACTCCTCAAACGATGCTGAATTATAACCTTACATCAAAGTTCCTATCTGGATCACACCTGCAAAGCACAGTCTTTGGTTTTGTTTCCTTGTCTTTTAAGCAGTGCGTTTGTTCATTTGTTTGTTTGTTTGTTTGTTTTCAGATTCTAGCACTTAAGATTTGGACATCTCCAGAAGAGAAAGAGTACCCTTTATTGCTCCCTTTTTACCTTCCCTTAGTGCCTAGTAGGAATCCTAGAAACAGTTGGGGATCAGCAAGTATTGTTACACAAATAAATTAACATATGGATTTAATGATTGTTTTCAGAGATTTAAATAGTAATTATTCTGAGGGGGAATTCTTAGAAAAAAAGTTTCCTTTGCAAAGCCTGATTAACTAATATAGTGATTGCAGAGATTCCGTGGTTACAAGTCCAGAGCCAAATTATCTTGGGCTCATCATTACCCCCTTAACAGCCAGCCATTTATTGTTCTCCTCTGTACATAATCAAACGTCCCTTGTGGCCACTAGATAAATCTTTTGGAATGTACCAATATGACACTTGTTTTCCTTTGGAATGGATTAAATGACCAAGCCATTAATTTCCATAACCAAAATGTTAAGCATATCTGAATTAGCATCTGAGGCTGGTAGCAGAGTTTTCTCTGCTCAGCTGTGCCCCACCAGGCCGATTCTCTACTAACCTATTGGCAAAGTGCCCTGCTTTATGACTGTCTTCGTTCTGTTATCCTGTTTCCTTCCATATTGGAACATAAAATGTGGGGTGAGCAGAATCTAGGTCCTCAGGTGTGGCGACTCCTATTTGCCTCCAAAATTCATTTTAATCTCTTACCCCCTTTGAGTTGAGTTTTTCAGTTAACACTATGTAAAACACGTTGACACTTAACTTTAGGATCTATTTTTTAAGTAGTTTTACCAGACTACTTAGTGCACCCATTCTCTGGAAAGAATAAAGGTCTTTCCAGGAAGGAAAAGGAGACCTGTTACAATCATTAAGTGGTAGTAAGTTAAATACTTCTATCTCATTATGAATAAAGTCTTTCTTTATTAAGTATTTCTTTCCCATGGTATTTTCACTGTAGAAACATTTCTGGTGTACACAGTGATTAATGGTATATTATTTTGGGGAACAAGTTTGTTTTGTCCAATTCACATATGTGGAATGTAGTATAGTCAATGAGATCGTGTGGCAAGATATACTAAGCTTGTCTACAGAGTACTCTTTCTCACTTCCTTCATAGATTTTGTTGCAACCTTCTTCATGTAAAGCCAAATGAGCTTTGATGTGTTATACAGAATTTCAAGTTCTTCCTTTACAGCTGAATAAATATTATACTGTTGAAGAGCTTTTTTGTATTTGTACGTGTGAATATGTGTGTATGTGGTGTGTGTGTGTGTGTGTGTGTGTGTGTGTGTGTGTGTTTGAGACAGGGTCTCCCTTTAGTCCTAGCTGGCCTGGGACTCACTCTGAAAACAGGGCTGGCCTTCAACTCCCAGAGATGTGCCTGCCTCTGCCTCTCTAGTGCTGGAATTAAAGGCGTGTACCACCACTATCTCCCATAATTTTTAAATGTGTTTTTTTTTTTCTTAGCTGAATTATAAGTCTCATTTTCTCTGTCTGTGTTTTCAACATGCAGCTTTCTCACTTAAGGCTTGGTTGCCAGGGTTTCCTTCCAGACGTGTGCACAAATGAAAAGTGCCGAGGAGAAAGTGTCTAGTACAGCACAGTGTTTTGAGAGGTTCTGCTGCCTAGATCTGCTTCCTTTGCTAGTAAAAATATTTCAGATCCAAGTTCTTACTTTTGTTGTCACGATTATTATTTAAAATAAAATATCTCATTGAAGAGTTTGATGCATGTGAAAATGTTCAGATGTTTTGCGGTTAACTGAAACCACCACTAATATAACTTTCTACTCTTAGCACAGAACTATGTCTGCGAAAGGGGAGGTGGCATTGAAGAAACATTTTTCTCTTATCCAAACTTTTCTCCTCCCACATAGATGGATGGACTCAGCTGACCAAAAGCATGGTATCTGTGCCATACTCTGTCAGTGTCTGCAAACTCCTGACATTCATAATTACATTATTATAGCACTTTGAGCTGGAGTAAAGGAAAAGATAAACAATAGTTACCTAAAACTACTTTAATTTAATATACTATAATTAGTAATTATGAGGATAACTAAAAAAAGCTTATATACAAAATGTGCAATAATAATTTTTGTTGCCATTAATTAATTAATAATTAATTAATTTTAGGAAGTATTGCTCTGTAACCCCAGAAGGCATAACACTTGGTGTTGACCAGGCTAGCCTCCACATGCCTCTGTTTCCTGACCACTGCTGAGAGAAAAGGAGGGTGCCCTATACCCAGCTCCCAGTAAACTTTAAGAAGATTACTGTTGATCTGAGATCTCCTGAGACCAGCTGAAGCACAGGTACTGGGGCACACGCTAAAAAGCCCCCCCCCAGGGCCAACTGGGATTAAAAAGGCATCTGAAGGAGGCAAACAAAGCAAGCCTTCAACACGGTGAAGAGGCATTCAGGACTCACATTGGAATACAGGCAAGGAGAAGCCCATATGCCAGGAACAGGAAGAAAAGTCAACATGGGAAAGGGGCAGGATAATTCTGCACCAAGCTTTACCAACCCTATGGAAGATTCCTACAGTGGGATCCCTCTGGGGATGCCCCAGGACACAGATATCAGAAAAAAACAATTGGGAACATATTTAAAGAACTACGAGATTATAAAGAGCAAATCAAAGAACTAAGAACAGAGAATGAAGAACTCAAGGAGGACCTAGAGAGAGAGAATGACAAATTCCAGAAGGAAATAGAAACACTGAAAAGATCCCATACTGAAAAAGATAAGGAAACCAACCAGCGAAGCAAAGAGCTACAGGAAGAGATTGAGAAGCTCCAAAAAGAAGTAGAAATACTAAAGAAATCAGAAGAGGAAATGAAAAAGGAAATCAAACAATCATCCAATCAAGAGGAAAGGAATGGAATAAGCCTCAGAAGCAGACGGGAGGAAGCAGAACAAAGAATATCAGACCTGGAAAATAACACAGAACAACTAAAACCTCAAGTGAAGATTATGAAAAATTTAAAAAAACACAAAAGTGGAACAACCAGGAACTGTGGGACACTATGAAAAGATCAAACCTCCACATCATAGGAATAGAGGAAGGAGAAGAATCCCAAGAGAATGGAATTGATCAGATCTTCAACAGAATAATGGATGAAAACTTCCCCAAACTAAAAAAAGACAAATCAATACAAATACAAGAAACACATAGAACTCCAAACAGACAAGATCAGAAAAGAAATTCTCCACACCACATCATAGTTAAAATGCTAGACACCCAAAACAAAGACAAAATCCTTAAAGCCACAAGAGAGAAACAACAAGTGACCTATAAGGGGAAACCTATCAGAATTACAACTGACTTCTCAACACAAACTATGAAAGCAAGAAGAACCTGGAGCAAAGCATTCCCAGTGTTAAGGGACAATAGATGCCAACCCAGGTTACTATACCCAGCAAAAATGTCAATTATAGTTGAAGGAGAGAGAAAAACCTTCCATGACATAAACAAGTTGAAAGAATACATGTCCGGAAAACCAACCCTTCAGAGAATACTTGAAGCAATTCAAAGAACAGAAGAAAGGAGCAACCAACCCCAGGCACCTAGAAAGAGAAATCAATAAAAGCATAACTGCAGAAGTAGAAACCTAAATCAAAACCGCAGATGGATAATAAGGCAAAAGGAAGCAACACAAACCTATCAGTCATAACCTTAAATATTAATGGACTAAATTCCCCAATCAAAAGACATAGACTGGGAGACTGGATTAGGAAACAGAATCCATCGATATGCTGTCTGCAAGAAACACATCTTACCTTCAAGGACAGGCACCACCTTAAAGTGAAGGGATGGAAAAAAATATTCCAAGCAAATGGTACCAAAAAGAAAGCAGGTGTTGCTATTTTAATATCGGATAAAATAGACTTCAAAGTAAAAGAAATCAGAAGAGACAAAGAAGGCCATTACATTTTCATCAAAGGAACAATCCACCAAGAAGATTTCACAATTATGAATATATATGCCCCAAATTCTGGTGCACCAAACTTTATAAAGACAATTCTCCAGGACCACAAGTCACAGACTAACCCCAGCACACTCATAGTGGGAGATTTCAATACCCCACTGAGTCCTTTGGATAGGTCAACAGGACAAAAAATAAACAGAGAGACATCTGAACTGAACGATATGATACACCAAATGGACCTCATAGACCTCTACCGAACATTCCATCCTAATACCAGAGAATACACTTTCTACTCAGCACCCCACGGAACATTCTCCAAAATCGACCACATCCTGGGACACAGAAGAAACCTCTACAAATACAAAAAGATTGAAATAATTTCATGCATCCTGTCAGACCACAGTGCAATGAAGCTCAACATCAACACCAGGACAAGCCCTCCTGCCTACAAGAACACATGGAGACTAAACAACACACTCTTGAATAATGAATGGGTCAAGGAAGAGATAAAGAAAGAAATAAAAACATTCCTGGAACTGAATGACAATGACAATACAACACAACAAAACCTATGGGATACCTTAAAAGCAGTCCTAAGAGGGAAGTTTATAGCCCTGGGTGCCTACATTAGAAAAACAGAAAGAGCACAAGTGAATGATCTAACACTACAGCTAAAAGCACTTGAGAGGCAACAACAGATGAACCCTAAACGCAACAGACAGGAAGAAATAACAAAAATCAGAGCAGAAATCAATGAAATAGAAACAAAGAAAACAATACAAAATATCAATGAATCCAAAAGTTGGTTCTTTGAAAGAATAAACAAGACAGACAGACCTTTAGCCCAGTTAACCAAAAGAAAGAAGGAACAACTCCAAATTAATACAATGCATGATGAAAAGGGAAATACCACAACAGACAAGGAAAAAAACCCAGAAAATCATATTGAATACTTCAAAAACCTATACTCTACCAAGTTTGAAAACCTAGAAGAAATGGATGAATATGTGAAATCCTGGGAATCACCAAAGCTCAACCAAGAAGAGATCGACAGCTTAAACAGACCCATAATACATGAAGAAATTGAAGATGTAATAAGAAAACTCCCAATTAAAAAAAACCCAGGCCCAGACAGTTTCATGGCAGAATTCTATAAAACATTTCAAAAAGACCTACAACCGAGGCTGGAGAGATGGCCTAGTGATTAAGAGCACTTACTACTCTTGCAGAGGACCCGGGTTCAATCCCCAGCACCCACATTGTGGCTGAGAACCATCTTTATCTCCAGTTGGAGGGGAATCCAACACCCTCTTCTGATCTCTGCGGCATTGCATGACAAGGGTGCGCAAAGCTACATGCAGACTGTACATTCATACACATAAAAAAAAAGACCTACAACCATTATTACTGAATCTGTTTAGAAGGATAAAATCAGAGGGAATTCTCCCAAATTCCTTCTAGGAAGCCAGCTTCACTCTATTACCAAAACCAGGCAAAGATACAACTAAAAAGGAGAATTATAGACCCATCTCCGTAATGAACACAGATGCCAAAATTCTAAGCAGGATTCTGGCAAATGACATACAGACCCACATCAAGATCATCCATCATGACCAAGTTGGATTCATACTAGAGATGCAGGGATGGTTCAACATACGAAAATCAATACACATCATCAAACACATAAATGGAATGAAAGATAAAAACACACCATCATCTCAATTGATGCTGAAAAAGCCTTTGACAAAATACAGCATCCCTTCATGCTTAAAGTCCTAGAAGGAATTGGATTGGAGGGATCATTCCTCAATGTAATCAAAGCCATATACAGGAAACTTACAGCCAATATCATCCTAAATGGGGAAAAGACAGAAGCATTCCCTTTAAAGGTAGGAATTTGGCAAGGCTGCCCCCTGTTACCACTCCTCTTCAATATAATTCTTGAAACACTTGCTAGAGCAATAAGACAATAAAAGGAAATTAAAGGAGTACTAATTGGAAAAGAGGAAGTCCAGCTATCTCTATTTGCTGATGATATAATTGTTTACTTAAGGGATGCTAAAAACTCCACCAGAAAACTACTAGAAATGATTAACAGTTTCAGCAAAGTGGCAGGATACAAAATTAACCTAAAAACATCAATGGCCTTTCTTTACATCAAGAACAAGCAAATGGCAAAAGAATTCAAAGAGAGCTTTCCACTCACAATAGCCTCAAAAACAATAAAATACCTAGGAACAAACCTAACCAAAGACACCGAAGATCTCTACAACAAAAATTTTAAACCTTTAAAGAAAGAAATTGAAGAAGACATCAGAAGATGGAAAAACCTTCCATGCTCATGGATTGGGAAAATTAACATTATAAAAATGTGTAGGCACACGCCTTTAATCCTAGCACTTGGGAGGCAGAGGCAGGTGGATCTTTGTGAGTTTA
Source organism: Rhizomys pruinosus (assembly GCA_009823505.1). Taxonomy (NCBI): domain Eukaryota; kingdom Metazoa; phylum Chordata; class Mammalia; order Rodentia; family Spalacidae; genus Rhizomys; species Rhizomys pruinosus. The sequence continues at coordinate 863,760 of VZQC01014549.1, forward strand.
AGGCCTGCCTGGACTACAGAGTGAGTTCCAGGTCAGCTGGGGCTACAGGGAGACCCTGTCTTGAAAAACCAAAAAACAAAACAAAATAAATAAAATAAAATAAAATAAAATAAAATAAAATAAAATAAAATAAAATAAAATAAAAGTCCATTCTACCGAAACTCTTGTATAGATTTAACGCAATCCCAATCAAAATCCCCAAAAGTTTATTCACAGGCTTGGAAAAAAAAAATCCAGAAATTCCAAAATTCATTTGGAAAAACCAAAAGACCCAACATAGCCAAAACAACACTGAGTGAAAAGACTACACAGGGGGGATCTCTATACCAGACTTCAAATTATAATACAGGGCTATAGTCATAAAAACTGCCTGGTACAGGCACAAAAGCAGACCTGTTGACCAATGGAACAAAACCGAAGATCCAAACCTGAGCACATATAATTTCAGCCATCTCATATTTGACAAGGGGGCCAAGAAGACACAATGGAGAAGACAACATCTTCAGCAAGTGGTGTTGGCAAAAGTGGATCACCACTCGTAGAAGAATGAAATTAAACCCCTATCCTCGCCCTGTACAAAAGTCACTCCAGATGGAACAAAGACCTCAACGTGAAACCCCAAACACTGAAGGTGATAGAAGAAAAACTTGGCAACAGACTACAAAACATAGGTGTAGGAAAAGACTTCCTAAATCAGACAGCAGTTGTGCAAGAATTAAGATCGACAATTGACAAATGAGACCTTATTAAACTCAAAAGCTTCTGTATATCAAAAGAAACAAGGAAGAGAAATCCCACAGAGTGGGAAGAAACCTTCACTGCAGAAACATCTAACAAAGCACAGAGTTCCAGAATCTATAAACTACTCAAAAAACAAGGAAGAAAGAAAACAAATGACCCACTCAATAGGTGGAGCAAAGAGCTGAACAGAGGTTTCACAAGTGAGGAATTAGAGATGGCTGAGAAACACGTTAAGAAGTGTCCAGGATCACTAATCATTAAGTAAATGCAAATCAAAACAACTTTAAGATATCATCTTACTCTAATAAGAAGGGCTGATCAAGAAAACAAATGATACATGTGTGGAGAGGTTGTGGGCAAAGGGAACACTCATCCACTGGCTGGTGGGAATGTAAACTCTGCAGCCACTATGGAAAGCAGTGTGGGAGAACCCTGGAAGACTTGGAATGAACTTGCCACCCGACCAGCCATACCACTCCTAGGCATGTACCCTCAAGTCTCACCCCACCACAGATACATGCACCACCATGTTTATTTCAGCTCTCTTTACAATAGCAAGGAAGGAACCAACCTGTGATGGTTAATCTGGGTGTCAACTTGACTGGACTAAGGAAAAATAAGAGAAAAAGGTCTTCTGATTGGACCACTCAACCCAATGGCCCACCCCAAATGTGGCGTTACCTTCTGCTGGCGGCAGTATTTAAGGCCACTGCAGAAGGAGCTGGTCCCCGTTTTTTCTCCTGCGGCTTGCCTCTCTCATCTGGTGAGTTTGTCTTGCTGCTGTGATCAACATTTCGGATCCCAGCGTGTACTGAGATCGGCAGATCTCCTGGAACCCGTTTGGGCCTTCAGCCAGATCTTACAGTTAGAGAAGTTGTTGCTCACTTGCATAAATTAAATATACATGTAATAGGCTTATCAGGACCTCAGGGTAGGCTAGGTGGCAGCACTGAATCGCGAAGGCCAGATGAGGTAGTTACCGTAATTATCATATGGTGGCAAAGGCAAAACAATGCCATAATGGCATGGACCCAAAATGATCTTTGGAACTGGCTAATTAATCATGGCGTTCTCAGGAACCAAATACAGAAAAAGCCATACTAAGTTTTATTTGATCTGTATAAGCAGAGAAAGCTCTAGAACAAATGACAGAAAGTCAACATTGGATTTCAGGAGTAGTGAATCCTGCCCAGTTAACCAGTTTCCAGACTGAGACAGTTCACAGACCCAGAACCCCTGGAATGAAGGGTGGCCGGGTTCCATGAGGAAGGACCTTGTCACAATACCAAAGAGTATGCTGTTTGCCTTCCTCCCTGTCCTTCCCAGAGGGACCTGAGGCTTTTTACTAGGGTAACTGTACACTGGGGGAAAAGGAAATAATCAGACTTTTGAGGCCTATTGGATACTGGTTCTGAGTTGACACTGATCCCAGAGACCCTAAAAAGCATTGTGGCCCTCCGGTTAAAGTAGGGGCCTATGGAGGTCAGGGTTGCCTCTACCAAGGGAAAATAGTGAACCAAAACAGTATCGTATCCCTGGAGGGATTGCAGAGATTAGATGCACCATCAAGGATTTGAAAGAGCAGGGGTGGTGATTCCTACCACATCTCCATTTAACTCTCCGATTTGGCCTGTGGAAAAAGACAGATGGATCATGAGAATGACAGTTGACTATCAAAAACGCAACCAAGTAGTGACAACAAATTGCAGCCGCTGTACCAGATGGGTGTCCTTCTTGAGCAGATTAATATTTCTCCTGGTACCTGGTATGCAGCTATTGATCTGGCCAATGCTTTCTTCTCATACGGTTCATAAGGACCACCAGAAGCAATTTGCTTTCAGCTGGCAAGGCCAACAGTATACCTTTACTGTCTTACTCAAGTTATGTTAACTCTCCATGCCTTGCATAACTTAGTTAGAAGGGATCTTGATCGCCTGACCTTCCACAAAATATCACACTGGCCACTATATTTGATGATGTTATGCTGATTGGACCCAGTGAACAGGAGGTAGCAGCTATTCTAGACTTGTTGGTAAAGCATATGCGCATGAGAGGATGGGAAATAAACCAACTAAATTCAAGGCCATCTACCTCAGTGAAGTTTCTAGAGTTCAGTGGTGTGGAGCATGCAGGACATTCCTTCTAAGGTAAAGAATAAATTTTTGCACCTGGCCCCTCCCTCCACAAGAAAGAAGCACAACGTTTGTGGGCTTTTTGGATTCTGGAGCAGCACATCCTCATCTGGGTGTGTTACTCACACCCATATATCAGGTGACTCAGAAGGCAGACCATAAAGTAGGACGTCACAGCAACAGTCCTTTGTCAAATGGAAGTGTACATCCATGACAGGGCCGGTAGGCCTGAGGGCACAAGCAAGTTACATGAAGAATTGCCCAAATGCCTAGGGTTCCCACTCCTGTTACAACATGTCTCTGGGTTAAGCATGCACCTATGGCTCATGGGGTTTGCCCTATGATCAGTGTGCTGAGGAAGAGAAGACTAGGACCTTGTTTACTGATGGTTCTGCACTATGCAGGCACCACACAGAGGTGGCAGCTGCAGCATTACAGCCAATTTTCTGAAACAACCCTAAAGGACACTGGTGAAGGAAAGTCTTCACAGTGGTCAGAACTTTGGGCAGTGCACAGTTGTGCATTTTGCCTGGAAGAAAAAATGGCCAG
>VZQC01014549.1:867476-923036 GCA_009823505.1 Rhizomys pruinosus
GGGTATGCATGGGCTCGACAGCATGTACATCCACTCACCAAGGCTGATCTCACTGCTGCTGAGTGCCAGATATCTCAATGGCAGAGACAAACATTGAGCCCCAATATGGCGCTATTCCCCGGGGTAACCAACCAGCAAACTGGTGGCAGGTTGACAATGGACCACTATCTCCCATCACTGCACCCATGGACAACATTCTTCCTTACAGGTGAATAAAACTTATTCTGTTATGATTTGCCTTTCCTGCATGTAAAGCTTCTGCCAAAACTACCATCCAATGACTTACAGAATGCCTTATCAACCGTCATTATTCCTCATAGCATCACTTCTGACCAGGACACTCACTTCACAGCCAAAGAAATCGACTTCCCATGTCAATGTATCCACTGTTTACCATTTTCCCCACCACCAAACAGCTGGCTTGATACATAAATAGAATGGCCTATTGAAGACACAGTTATAGCGTGATTTAGGTAGCAATACCCTGGATGGTTGGGGCAAGGTTCTCCAGCAATCAGTATATGCTTTGAATCCACTATATGGTACTGTTAATCCTATAGCCAGAATTCATGGTCCAGGAACCAAGGGGTGACGTGGAACTGATTTCCACTCACTATCACTCCTGGTGACCCAGTAGGAAAAATCTTGCTTCCAGTACCCACGACCTTGTGTCGTTCTAATTTTTGGCTCCAAAGGGGGGAATGTTTTTGCCAGGAGATACAGCAATTGTTCCATTGAACTGGAAGAAAAGACTTCCCCCTGGCCACTTGGGCTTCTACTGCCCTTAAAACAACAGGCTAAGGAAGGAATCAACCATTCAAAAGACTGCATCTCCATACTACCAAGGGGAAATTGGAACTTTTCTCCACAATGGGGGAAAAGAAGATTATGTCTGGAAAGCAGCAGATGCTGCCTAAGGCGCCTTCTGGTGCTATCATGTCTTATGATTAAGGTCAATGGGAATATCCAACAACCCAAACCAGATAGGACAACAAATTCCCAGACCTTCAGGGATGAAAGTATGGTCACTCCTCCAGGGAAAAAAGCCAACCGCAGGACGGGCTGCTATGTGAGAAATACGAATTGTCATAGAAATTATCAAAAAATATCTGAGCGCCCACACATCAGTTGCAGAAACTTGGATTATAATACATATTAACTTTTGTCCTATTTGTAAGAATTATATAAAATAAATTAAATATAAAAATAATATAATCATATATATAACTATATATATTACTATACATATATATACATTTATAACTATATATTCATATTATATAATACGATATATAAATATATAATGATAATATATACATTATAATAATATACATATTATATATAATATCACCCATATCATGTATAATTAGTGCCATACTGTGTGTTTCTCTTTTGAATGATGCAACAGATATGATGTAAGTGTATTCACTATTTAGTATAGATACTGAATACGACTTAATCTTCTCCAAGGACCATACCACCCATTACTCCTAAATACTAATGCTCTCCTATGCAATGAGATACTTATAACATGTTAGGTGGAATTATGACCCTGTCATCGTTTGCAATTGACATTTAAGCATAGCATAAGGAGAGGTTATTTATTGGGTGTCAAGTTGACAAGGGGTGGACTTGTGATGGCTAATCCTGGGTGTCAACTTGACTGGACTAAGGAACAAATAAGAGAAAAAGGGTGTTCTGATTGGACCACCTCAATCTGGATGGCCCACTCCAAATGTGGGCGTTACCTTCTGCTGGCAGGCAGTATTTAAGGCCACTGCAGAAGGAGCTGGTCCCTGTTTTTTCTCCTGTGGCTTGCCTCTCTCATCTGGTGAGTTTGTCTTGCTGCTGTGATCAACCTTTCGGATCCCAGCGTGTACTGAGACCGGCAGATCTCCTGGAACCCGTTTGGGCCTTCAGCACTGGATTGGGACTACTGAGACATCCAGCCTTGCTGACTGAGCAGTTCCCTGGATTCTCGTCTCAGCCTTTCCTGTGTGGTGGAGCTACTGTTGGAATCCTTGAACTCTGTCACGTGAGCAAATCAATAAATTGTATATAGCTATATATATTCGTCCTGTTGCTTCTGTTTCTTTAGAGAACCCTGACTAATACACAACCCAAATGCCCCTCAACTGATGAGTGGATAGAGAAAATGTGGTACATCTTCACAATGGAGTTCTATGCAGCAGTAAAGAAAGACAACGTCATGAGCTTTGCAGGAAAATGGTTGGAGCTAGAAGTCATCATGCTGAGTGAAGTAACACAGTCCCAGAAAAACAAATGATGAATTGTATTCCTCATCTGTGGATGCTACTGCCAATTACCCAGTTGTAAGTATTTCCTGTGCATGGCCCCTTGAGCTTTTGTCCAAAGCATTTGGGAATGATGCATATTGTAAACAACAACAACAACAACAACAACAACAGAAAGGACTGCATCAAAGAACTGACTGAAACAGTGAACTTCTGCTCAAAACAGTCAACTTCCACATGGAGAATATTGAGAAAGACTGAGAAAAAGATGAAAAGAAAAAAAGAGGTTAGGGGGAATATGGAATATTAGCAGCCTTTTAGAAAACACAGTTTTTGTTATTTTACTTGGGAATCATTCATTACTGTTATTAAAGGGGGCTTAGTTATTAAGGGGTAAAAAAAAAAAAGATTAGTATCCAAGACTTTACAAACCATGGGCCTCTATTGACAGCATTCTCAATGTAACCAATATACAACATCCTGAAAATGAAATATTGTTCTTCAGAGTGTCAATAAGAAGAAAGGTTCCCTGTAGCTCATCGATTGGATCTGCTCCAGCATCCTTCATTCAGACATATTCAAAGAAAGTTGTCTTCCTTCTACCATAATGTCACAACAGGAAACTAGAAGAACTGGATATAAGAATACAGGTCAATCATCTATTCCTGACTGAGGATATTAATGGTGTTGATTAAGGATCCACTGGCCATTCACACAGTGCAGTTACAGTCTAATATAAAATAATTAAATACAGAGAACGACTGAATATGATGGAGAGAAGGAACTCAGTGTCTGAGGCAGAGAGTAACCCTGAAAAATTTTTAGGACATTATATCACAAATTAATTTAAAGATGAACTGAAAACAAACTAGGCACAGCAAATAATAAACCTAGAATAAATTAAACACAGATTCCAGGTTAACTGACCCCCAGAAACAAAAGAAATCCTTTGAGAGAATAATTTAGCCAAAGTATTAAATTACCTGTGAACTTTAAAATGTCCGTACAGGGAGCTGGAGGGATGGCCTAGCGGTTAAGAGCGCTGACTGCTCTTGTAAAGGACCTGGGTTCGATCCCCAGCACCCACATGACAGCTGAGAACCGTCTGTAATTCCAGTTCCAGGAGAACTCCAGTTCCAGGGGAATCCGAGACCCTCTTCTGACCTCCGTGGCATTGCACGACACGGGTGCACAGACCTACATGCAGACAGTACAATCATACACATACAAAAAATAAATAATAAAAAAATTAAAATGTCCATACAAAATGACAGAATGAAAGTCAAAAATTAACAAAACACAGAAAAAAATTGACAATATTTTTAGAGATGTAGATATTGGAATTAAAAGATTTAAAGAATTTAAATGATTGGAATTTAAGATCAAATGGTATTACTTTATTTTAATTTTTTTTTAATTTTTTTTTATTAATTTTATTTATTTCCGTATATGTATGAATGTACTGTCTGCATGCAAATTTGTGCACCCGTGTCTTGCAATGCCGCGGAGTTCAGAAGAGGGTCTCGGATTCCCCTGGAACTGGAGTTCTCCTGGAATTGGAGTTTCAGACGGTTCTCGGCCGCCGTGTGGGTGCTGGGGATCGAACCCGGGTCCTCTGTAAGAGCGGTCGGCGCTCTTAACCGCTAGGCCATCTCTCCAGCCCGAATGGTATTACTTTAAAATGAATGAGGAGACAAATTGTTTAGGCAAAATAACAAACAGATTCACATCGCCTGAGTCTTTTAGCTCATAACTTGTCTGAAATTGAAGTTTTAAATTGTTCATAACAGCCCTTGACCAAGCAGGCTTAAGAATGGTCTTCATAATCCTATTGCAAGGTGGGCTGTGAATCAGGAATGTGAATTTTTAGGATGTGTCTTATGTGATAGAAACAAATCCCTGTAAATGAGCTGTTTGCTCCTACACAGCACCTGCTTTTTCCTCGGTATCTGAAAAGCAGTTATGCACATGCCTCACAGAAGCAGAAGATACCTAAGAATTATTCCCCTGAGTGAAAGAAAAAAATAAAAGCTAGTCAACCACTGATCTACTGATTTCACTTGGATTAATGGCCGTTTAGGCAAGTAGGAATCCATTTATGCTGGGAAAAATAGCTACAAAACACAGATTCCAGAGAGGGCTTGGGCTTGCCCCCCAATGGTGCGTTTTTGTGTTCGGGGGGTGTGGGTGTGTGTGTGTGTGGGGGTGTGTGTGTGGGTGTAGATAGAGAGATAATTATATAGAGCGATATCTCGATAGATAGGCGAGTAAGAGTAGTAAGATTATCATTGACCCAAGTTTTTCCAAACTGTGAGCAAAAGGTCAGAATGCAACCCTATGATCATAACAGAAGACACCAGAATGATTTCTCTCTAGAACATTGACAATGAAAAACAACAAGGGCTTGGGAGACAAATCGCTGATGCATTTTGCAGTTCAATTATGATAGCCAGGATTCCAGTTTCTTGGATGTCTGTGTAAAACCAGATGTGGGAGCTTGTACCTGTAATCCCAGAGCTCCTATGTGGAGAAGAGAAAAAGAAACAAGGGAATCCCCAGAAGTTCACAGACCATGTAGCCTGGACTATAAAGAGGTGAACAGGACACCCTACTTTAACCTTGATGCAAGGGGAGGACCAAGACCCGGGGTCCTCCTCTGGGCTCTGCATACCTGCAGCAGCACAAGTACAATGGAACTCACACATATGAATAAACATGCAATTACACATAATTAACAAAATGCAATTCATGTACGTTCATTGAAGAACCTAAAATACAATTTTTAAATGTTAAAGATATAACTATTGAAGGAAAATGGAGCAAGAAAAACTATGTTAGTTTCATAGTTAAATTGCATTCAGTGTGGTAGTTAGTTTCAAGTTTTATACACAGTGGAGCACAGTCTTATCACACAGAATTATGCTACAGGATTGAGCTCCAAGATATTTACCTGAAGTCTTTATGTATTTATTTATTTAGTTAGTTAGTTAGTTTATGTGTATGAGTTTATTGCCTGCACGTGTGTAAGTGCATCCCTGTCCTGCAGTGCCCATGGAGGACAGAGTCTGTCAAATACCCAGGAACTGCAGTTACAGACGGTTGTTAGCCACCATGTTGTACTGGGATTTGAACCTGTGTCTTCTGTAAGAACAGCCAGTGCTCTTAACCACTCAGCCATTTCTCAGTCCTTTACCTAAACTTTCAACTGGATATATTTACCTCCTATTAAAATATTTTATGTATTACTTTTATTTTATGTGTGTTTGTGTGTGTGTGTGTGTGTGTGTGTGTGTGTGTGTGTGTGTACTGCTCGCATGTAGGTACTGGTGTACCTGTGTAATGCAGTGGCCACAGACAACAGACAAGGGTGTCAGATACCCTGAAACTGGAGTTATAGATGGTTGTTAGCAGCCATGTAGGTGCTGGAAATCAAGCCCAGGTCTTTTGCAAGAGTAGCCAGTTCTCTTTACCACTGGGCTATCTCTCCAGCCCAATACTTTTCTTTATTTATGGTGGCTTCAAACTGAAAGAATCACAAGTATCCAATGGAAATTAAACATCATTCAAAATAGAAATTGTTGCATGATTTTGTAATTGAGAATATCTCTTGTAAAAATATTAAGGTGTGCCATAGAAATAAGTGGTTAAGTCTCAGAAAATACTGCAGCCTGCTGAATGAGTTCTTAATGACCAAAGTTGAAATGATTTGAGGAATAAACTATTAAGTAAATCAGTAAATAAAGTAAAATTTGATTATAACTCAAAGTAAATATCTATGCATACCAATTAGCATTAATAATTAATAAGTGAAGGAGAAGCCAGTCATTCTTGGAGAAAAGTGCTAATAATTCCTTTAGATACATTACTTTCAAGGAATCCAGCCCTCTCTGTAAGTCTGCCTCCTTTTCTGAATTCTTCAGAAGACCATAATCTCTCCTTTTCTCCTTCTTCATATTCCTTCTCTAGGCATGCTTCCTTTAAAGCCCTCAGCTCTCCTACCTCTTCATATTGCTTGACTTTCCCCTAAAGCTTCCTTCTCCATGACATGTGGCTGCCAGTTGGCCATGTGTCTGAATGTCTCGTGGCTTTTTTCCTTCTCCCCTGCATTCCTCCTCAAGTCAACTGATGAGATTCCCAGCTTGCCTTTCCAGCCAGTTGTCTGCTTCTTATTCAGTACAAGACTCAGTCTGAACTAGTAAGTTGAATAGTGTTGGAAGAAGACATGGACCTTGACCTCTGACCTATACAAGGCAAGGCACACATGTGTGCATCCCTCCAGACATGAACAGATAGAAACACACACACACACACACCTGCACACACGAACAGACACACACAAATATAAAATTAAGAAAAGAAAAGTGTATGGGGACTTACTTTATGAATCTGTGGTTCAACCTAGAGAAAACTTATAGCATTAAGTAAATATATTAGTAAATGAAACATATGGTAACTTTGCTCCAGGATTCAATATAAAGGAATTACAGAAATAAAAGCAAAGTGAAATTAATCCCAAATGAAATATAAAGTAAGAGAATTATTTACAAATGAAGGGCAGTCCCACTCAAGAAACAGAAATATAGTGATTTCCCTATAGGATTGCCAAAATTTCAAAACACCAGTAAAAGTGATGATAAGAGCAGTAAGAAAAATGCAAAATATGACAATATTGGGGAAAGAAGAGACAGTGTAGGACCTTTCATGAATAGATGCTGAAAACAAAGATAATTGTTATATTTCAGCAAACTGATAGCAATAAATTAAAATTATATAAAACAAAAGAGCTATGATATTTTTTTCTATAATGATAAGGAGAAAATATTCTAAGAAAGAAATTTTCACACTTCATCAGTAATTACTTAAATATGTAAAGAAAAACTATTTAAAAACTCACTCAAAATATTAAAGTAATATGAAACCAGCACTCAAAAAGTAGGCTTTAAGTGGAAATTGATATATCTGTAACATTAGTTGTTAACTTGACACACTTGGGTAGAAGGAATATTAATTGAGAAATTTCCTCCACTGGATTGCCCTGTGGCCATGTCTTTGGGGGCATTTTCTTGATTGATGAGTGATTTGGGAGGGCCCAGCTCACAATAGCCGTGCCACCACTTGGCAGATGGTCTTGTGTTAATTAAGAAAGCAGGCTGAGGTGGTTGAATTCTGCCTATGACAATAAACCTTTGGAGGGCAAAAACTTTGGAGAGACTGCGAGAAAGATGCAGGACATTTATGGAAGAGTGCATGAACTGGGGTGGGGTGGGAAGAAGGGAAAGGGAAATATGTCTAAATTGAACTGAAAAATGATGTCTGAATTACACATAACATCAATAAAAGTACTATTAAAAAAAAAAAAGAAAGAAATCAGGCTGAGCACAGGCCAGAGGGACAAACCAATAAGCAGCATTCCAGGAAGGCAGGTGCGAAGCAGAGCCAGTCGGAGCCCACAAGACAAGCTGTGTGTGCTGTGGATGAAAGAGTCAGAGAAGTGGAGCTGCCCAAGCCCTTTGGAGCCTGGAAGAGGGTGAGTGAGTCCCAGATGTCTAGTTTTCAGCTACTTTGCTGGACTTGAGTTCGCTTAAGTGTGCCCAAATCTTACCTTTTGAAATAAAGCACTATTTATTGTTTTGGATTTTACAGGAGACCACAGTTGAGATACTTGAGAGACTTTGAATTTTTAATGTGTTTAAATTTTTAAAAAACATCTTCTATGTTTTAATGTTGTAATGTTAACATTAACATAAGATCTTAGGGATAAGAAATAGTGCAATTGTTGCTTCACATGATGTGTTTGTGTGCCACATTTGTGAAGAGTCAACTGTCCTAAATAGCTTTAGTTATCAACTTGACACATCTGGGTAGAGGGAATCTCAATTGAGGTATCCTTCCCTTGGACTGGCCTGTAGCCATGGCTGAGGGGTATTTTCTTGATTGTTGAATGATGTTTGAGGTTCCAGCCCACTGTGGGCAGGGTCACCCTGGGTCCTGTATTGTATAAGAAAGCAGCCTGAGTACAAGCCAGTGGGACAGGCCAGTAAGAACCTCACCTCCATTGTCTGTGCTCCAGGTTCTTGCCCTGAGTTCCTGTCTTGGTTCCCTTGATGATAGACTGTGCTCTAAGTGGAACAAACCCTTTCTCCACCACATTGGTTTAGGGTCAGTGTTTTTTTATTTTATTTTATTTATTTATTTATTTATTTATTTATTTATTTATTTATTTATTTGTGTGTATGAGTCTTCATGGAGGTTTGTGCACCCATGTCCTGCAATGTCGCAGAGATCAGAAGAGGGAGATGGCTTCCCCTGGAACTGGAGTTGAAGACGGTTCTCAGGCGCCATATGGGTGCTGGGGTTCGAACTTGGGTCCTCTGCAAGAGCGGTCTCGGCACTCTTAACCACTAGGCCATCTCTCCAGCCCTAGGGTCAGTGTTTTTATCACAGAATAGAAAGCTACAACAATGATAGTAGTGTCATTTTTTAAGTAAACTATACATTCACTGTAAAAAAATGTTTGTCCAAAATGACATCTCCAGACAAAGTAGACTGTTCTGCTTCTTGTCCACCTGTACCCCATCTCTAAGCCTAAGGAACAATCTGTGGAAGAGGGGGAGTGGTATATTGTAGGGGCTGTGATTGGGGTGAAGGGTAAAACTACAATATATCTGGACACTTATTTGATCAACTTGATTGAACATTCAAGCCCCTCCAGCTGGTTGGTGGGAGCCTTGGGCTCTGTGGGCTGGGGCACAACTTCTTGAAATTGGTTTTATATGAAGGATTCTTGTGCTAAAAAAAGTGAAAAGGAGCTAGATACTGACATTTGAACTAACTGGGAATATAAAATGCTAGTTGTTTTATTTATAGTTTGTATTGGGTTGGTCTCTGTATTTTTCTGAAATATACAAAATCACAGTGTAACACTTTCTTTTACTTTTAGGACAATTTAAAGGAATTAAGCTTAAATTTTTACTTCCCAAATAAGTAGAAGTCTTAGTCCAGTAGAAGTCTTAGTCCATATAGCGTTAAAGAGCAAAGTGTTTATTGGGTAAAATTTATTTAGCAGGTACTCAACTCTGTCCAAGCTTTATCCACAAAGTATAGGATATTTTAAGGCTTAGTGAATTGTTTAGATTAATTAAATTTAGGTGTAGGTTTTGGTGGAAATGGTAATACAATTGAACTAATTGGGAATATAAAATGTTAATTGTTTTATTTATAATTTGTATTGGGTTAAGGTATACAAATGGCCTATATATTTTTTCTGAATTACACAACATCACATTATAACACTTTCTTTTACTTGTAGGACAATTTAAAGGAACTAAGCTTAAATTTCCTTCCCAAATAAGTAGCATACAGTCAATGAGAAACAGTTTGGGTAAATTTAATGAAAGCTTATGCCTTGGCTCCTGTTTATGGGTATGTGTAATACAACTTAGGCATCTATAGGTCAAAACATAAAAACAAAAAAAAAAAAGAGGGAGGTGGGAGGTGGGGTACTATCCTTTCTGGGATACAAATGGAAAACTCTGTGTTCCAATCCTATTGATAAATTTTCAATTTTTCTGATCTTGAAACTAACAATGGGAGGAGAATTTTATGTTCCCACAGGTAAAAATCACCAATCTAAATGCCTGAAAACATACAACTTATGGCTATGCAGGATGGACTGGGAAATGCCAGCAGAGAGGTTGACCCATCTGAACATTAAAGAAAGAGGAACCTCAGACTGCCTGAGTCACAGACACTGAGCATCTCTCTGAATAATATTGGGGTTAACTGTTTATAATGGGCCCTAATGAAGTTTACCTTCCAGATACTGAGAAACCTTCCTACCTCTCCCCTTTATAGGAAAAAGAAAAACATGATGGTAATGAAACCACTCCCTAACTGTAAACTAGAGCCAATTGTTACAGTGGTAATTTCCTATAAAACAGGCATAACGTATTAATTGATTGATAGGCATAGGAACTGTGAAAGGATATTTCTCTATCTAGAGCCAAATTCAATAGTAAAGTGTTTATAAGTTGTGTAATTAAGCAAAATATATTACTACAGGAAAGCTCTGACATCAGCAATGAATTATTCTGCCTAGGAGATGTTGGCTAGGGGATTCAAACCCCCCCCCCCAAATTATAAAGGCCTTTTGCCTATAAGTGGGATATATGCAAGGAGAAAGGCAGTAAGTCCCTGTTGTCGAAGACCTGGTGTGAGCATGAAAAATGTTATGAGACGTCACTTGCTAGCATACAACTGGCCTCTGAAATGCCAGAGAGCGTTACCAAAGGCCACTAAAGCAATACAGCAAAATATTGGTCTCCCTGAGACAAGCAAGACTCCTCCGTCAATATCAGCTACACCTCAACAGCCTGGAGATACTGTGCAACAGTGGCAGCCAAGTGTCTATATATATCCCAAATCTATTTGGCTATTAGCTCTCTCCTTGGAGGAATAACTCACAGCGGATGCCACAAGCTTATGTCCTCTAGTGGTTAGGAGATGTTATAAGCCACAATAAGAACTTGTCACCCTTTATAGAGAAACCACAGTTTGCGGATTAGCATACCATCCAAGCATCTGTGTCTATGCTCACAGCTTAGCTTGACATAATAATTGGTACTGCTTAAATGCCTGTACATCCAATAGCTTGTGCTTTGTCAGTATGACTAAAAAGGGTATCACTGGAAAAGCTGTCAATCCATGAAGGGAAACAAACTGAACAGACTGGAGTCCAAAATGACAACTCCAAAGAAATTAGACTGTTTTCTTCTCACCCACTTGTGCCCCTTTCCCAAAGCCCAGGGAACAAACTGCGGAAGAGGAGGCGTGGTAGATTGTAAGGACTGCGGAGAGATAGGGGTGAATCATGAGACTACAGGAATATAGTCTGGACTCCTGATTGATCAACATGCCTGTGCATACAAGCTTCTCCAACTGGACTATGGGAACCTTGGGTTGTTCAAAATTTGGACATAGATCCTTGCAAAATGCACCAATTACCTAATTGTATGACATACTGAGTAACATCAATGTTTTCTGCAAACAACAGTTTCATTATATTGTAGAATCCCTTAAAAATAAAAAAAAAATAAAAAAAATATGTTTGTCCTGGCACAGTGACACACACCTTTAGCCTTGTGCCCTTAGTCCCTGCAGTGGGAACCAAGAGACATATAGATTTCTGTGAGATCGAGGCCAGCCTGGTCTATATATTGAGTTGCATGTAGGGATACAGGGAGATTGTCTTGGGAAAAAATACCTACTTTAACGTTGTGTACCCCTTTATTTTCTACTAGTGGTAAATTTTCAACCAATTTTACTTGATTTGTGTATTAAAGTTCTCTAGAGAACAGAACTTAGAGAATATATGTATATATATATATATATATATATATATATATATGCAAATTTATCAATCAGCTTACAACTGATTCATACTTGAGAGGCTGAGAGCCATGCTGTTCCTTGAACTTTGAGTCTTGGTGGGTGCCACAATGGCTGTCTCACACATTCTACTTACTCAGTCCAATGAGCTGGGTGCTTTAACAGTCTCAGTCTGTCTCAAAATACTGGGAGGGTTTTTGAAAAGCCACTAGTTAGTCCTAACTGGATGATAATACCCTGAAATTGTTGCTTCTGATGTAAACAAAGAATCATCAGCAACAACAGCATACATCAATTCAAGGAGAGGGAAGGTCAAACAAGAAAAAAAGTGAAAATCTTCCTTCAGCCAGGCCCATTTTATCTGGACTGCTATCAAAAGTGCAGCTCACAGTGGGAGTGAGTCAATATAAATTAAACAATCAAGACAGTTCTTCATTTAAAGACTGTGGAGGTGATTCTAATTTGTGGTAAGTTATGCTTAAAACCAACCATCATAGTTTGTGTGTGTTAGATAAGGGTGTTCATACAGCAAATTAAAACTAGACAGACCTAAAATGTTTCCAGACATCAAAGGAAGCCATTGGCAGAATGAAAAGGCAAACACGAGACTGGCAGAAAATATTTACAAACCATACATTGGACAAGGGGCTACTATCCAAAACACACAGGGAAGACCTCAAAAGCCATAGAACGAATAATGCAGTTAATAATAAATAAAAACTTGAATATACTATTCTCATAAGACTTCAAATGACCATCAAACATGTAAAAACACCACTAAGTCAGAAATAATTAACAAATAAGAACCCCTTTGATTTTTGCATTGGTTACTTAATCCTTGCTGAATCAAAATAGATGATAAAAGCCTGTGATATTATATCCACACTCAAGAAGCAAAGAGAGCAATGCTCATTTTCCTTTTTAAAGAACACAAGACCCAACTGTAGCCTTTAAGGGCAGTGCCGTACCTTCAGACAAATCTATGAAATTCACAAAAACGAAGTATACAGTATTCATGGCACAGCAATAATTGTCCATAGACTGCCTACAGCCCTCCATGATGTAATGTCAATGGGATGTAGCTCTACTCCCAGAGCTGACTTTGCCTCACCTTCTTCTGCATAGCTGGAGCCATGTACCCATTTTAACTCTGATTGTAAGCAGAGGTATTTCTTCCATCCTTGACACCAATTCCTTCTATATACACTTCTCCACCCTTTCTTCCCCTTCTGTCTAACTTTGTTGAAGAACAGTCCCATAGAAATCCAAGTACATGTACTGGAAGCAGGCAGGTTTCCATCAGCTTGGGTCCATCATGACTATGTTGATTTATTAACTGTCCTAAATCATTGTTATATCATGAAGAAATAGTTTTCATACTTACCAAAGATAAGTAAATTCATTAAATACTTAAAAATTTCAAAGTAAAAAAACCAAACCAAATGAAACAAGTTTGTTAAAAATATCTGTATTCTTATTTTCAATGCAGCATCATTAACAAGAGCCACAATATAGAATCAGCCCATTTGTCCATAAGTATACAATGAAAATCTTACATAATTATCTAAAGGTTTACAATTCAACCCTCAGGAAGGAAGAAATGATTTCACTACTTGTAACATAGGAGAGCCCTGAGAACACTAAATAAAAATATGTAGGCACAAAATGAAAAATTCTATATATTTTTTCAACTGCGGAATGTAAAAAGATCTGCCTTGTAGATATAGAGAATAAAAATATGGACATGGAAGACTGAAGAGGATGTGAGTTTGACCAACATGTCAGCAAAGGAGCTCTATGATAAAATTGCAAGCATGGCAAGAAAAAGACTATATATAGGCAAGAACAATGTTGGTATTTTCTTAAAAATAGTACATTTCATTTGAGACCCTTGCATAAAAATGCAACATCTATTACACATAATGCAAAAACAGGCTTGTTAGTTGTTGGCTTGCAATGTAACTTTTTTCTTTAACTTTAGTTGTAGCTGGTCTTAAGTATGATTATGGCTAACAGAATAAGGTCTCAAATGATCTCAAAATGCTTTATGTGACCTATGGACTCTTTTGGTTCTTATATCATATCTTCATAGGAAAAAGTCTAAACTACCCCCTAGATAGCTAGGGAGCACATGCACACCATAGAATGATCACTTTGTTTTCTCCGAATATTGAGTTTCCAGGTGTCTGCCCAAGTCGCTAAACAGACTCAGACAGAAACCCAATCAGGACAGGCTAAACAAGGTCTACCTGATTCTGCTCTGAGAAAGAAATCACCTGAAAACTCATAACTGCAAGCTACTGTGTACACTGTTTTATATTTACATTTTGTGTCTTTTATTATAAACTAATGTTGACGTACAAAAGACACAAAGATGAGCTAGTAAGGTCCAATGAAAGCTATGAATGTCTGACAGAAAATGCAAAGGATCTAAATGAGTTGGAGAATGCGCTAACAATATGACTAGGAAAATGAAAGGCATGCGTTACCCAAGTGAATCTAAATCGTCAGTGTGTCCAAATACAGCCGGTCAGGACTGGAAGGACTGATGAAAGGTGATTATGACTACTAAGGACAACAAAATGACTAAGAATCATGGAGACATTCTTGAAAACAAAGAAACAACTTACTTATTTCCAGATGTACTTCAGTTGGATTAATTATCAACATTTAATATAAAGTAATTAGGGCAAATACTTCAATTAGAAGAGAGCAGGTAGGGCTGGAGAGATGGCCTAGCGGTTAAGAGCACCAACTGCTCTTGCAGACTACCAGGTTTAGTGCCCAGCACCCACATGATAGCTGAGACCCGTCTGACTCCAATTCCAGGAGAAGTCCAGTTCCAGGGGAATCAGACGCCCTCTTCTGACCTCCGCAGCATTGTACAACACGGGTGCACAAACCTACATGCAGAAAATACATTCATACAAATTAAATAAATAAATAAATAAATAAATAAATAAATAAATAAATAAAATAAAAGAAGAGAGCAGGGTAGGCATAATGAAAGACAAAATGGAGTGTTACAATAAAATAAATAGTTCAGAACATTTCCAACACAGAAATGCAGTTTTGAGAACAATTTCCACACAGAAAGGTGATTTTGCATTACAGCAACACTGCTGTTAGGAAAGATCATTTTCAACAAACAATGATATTGTAGGATAATGGCATGGAAGGAAGTTATGTATTACCTCTACCAAGCAATGTACAAAATAATATTAGTAGCTAATCCAATTGGGTTGATTAATTCATAAACTAAAAATAACTATAGATATGTAAGTGTACTTCTAAGCAACTATAAATGCAGAAATTTAATTAACCTACATTAAAAATAAGAACATTATATACTTAAGAACAGTATGAAAAAAAGTAAAATCAGGCATGTTATCCTTTATTTGTGGTCTATACCTTTCAAGGCTCTCAAACCTGCAGCATACAAATCTACAGGAAAATATACTGTATTAATAAAAAATAAGTGAAGAAAAGCATATGGACAAGGAGTTAAACCCACATATACTTATTCA
The DNA here is from genome assembly GCA_009823505.1 of Rhizomys pruinosus. Taxonomy (NCBI): domain Eukaryota; kingdom Metazoa; phylum Chordata; class Mammalia; order Rodentia; family Spalacidae; genus Rhizomys; species Rhizomys pruinosus. The sequence continues at coordinate 882,646 of VZQC01014549.1, forward strand.
ATGAAAATCAGTCTATGTAGTATTTTCTCATCCAAAAGAAAAGTTCAAACAGTAGGAACTACTTATTAATCAGTCTGGGCAATCTGAGGAAGACTGAAAACAATTGCTGATTAAAGTCTAGACACTGAACACACACATTACTTTTGTAGCACTGAATATAATGTGAAAACCTGAGCGGATCACTAAAGTTTTTGAAGTAATTTATGGGCTGGAGAATTCTCTCAGTAGTTTACAGAGGACCGGAGTTCAGTTTCCAGCACTCATACTAGGCGGACCATATCCACATGTAACTCCAGCTCCAGGACATCTGATGCATTTGTTTCCCTTGTATGGGTACCCTGGTATATGGGGCATACACACACACACACACACACACACACACACACACACACACACACACGCACGCACACACACACACACACACACACACACACACACACACCAAAGTAAGCTAAAATAAATGTAAACAAAAGGAAGTTATTTCTGAAGATCCACTGTAAGAATGACTTCTGAGAATGCCTCTTGTAGCTTGCTTTCACAAATTGAAATTCTGCACAACCTGTAACCAAGTTAATCATATACTTTGAGATCCTTTAAAACAAAGTAAGGAAACTGTTTTCCTAATCTTAACTCTTACTCAGCTTGTTTACATTTAATTTGCATTTAAGGAAACAATGCAATCAATCTCAGTACACCTTACTCCTCATGTGATCAACTTCTAGAAACTAGATAGCATTTCAGCTCTGTTCCCTATGTTGTACCTTGTGATCCTTCCATGTCCACGATCCTTCATAAAACATAAGTGGGATGGTATGTGGTATGGTAATTAGGTCTAAAATCATCTCTGGAAATAATAAGGTTAAAAGCAACCAATTACCCAAAATAAAATTTAAAAGCATATGTCTCCATAGGTTGAGAATATCTGTTTGTGGTTTGGATGCTGTTCTAGCCCAGTCGGGGTTCAAAAAAGCCACTTTTCCCCTTGTAAAACTCTGGTGAACAATTCTTTATGAAAAAATTCCTCATTTTTTTCCCAGACCATGCTTGATGTGCTGTTCAATAAATATAGAAGTCTCTCTGTTTGGGACAGAAATCAAAACTCTCCACAACATATCACAATTATTCTTGGATAAATGACTCCAGAAGTTAGTATTTCTTTAATGTGGTACTGTAACAATCCAGAGTTCTCAGCATCTGTCAGTAACATAAAGTCATATGAAAAGAGAAATAAGAATGTCCATTGTTCTCCTAGTCATAAAGACAGAAACTTGGAAATAAAGTAAATTATGATATATGTTCATGAATATGTTTTTCTGTGAAATATTCAGTAATGAAATTAATATGAATATGTTCTAGAGTAAAATGAATTATCTCACTTATGTAATGTTCAGTAGAGAAAGCCAATACACCAGTATATACAAATTTATTTAATTAAAGCTAAACACACATTTAAACAAGGCATTAACATGGTCTTAGCATACTAAATCTTATTTCTCTGTCAACAGCAGGAGCCACACATGAGCTAAGCTTGTGTCCTCACTGTGCAGGCCTCCCCACTACCCTGGAGACGTTCACAGTGGCCACCTTGCTCTGGTCCAACTGAAGTCTCTTCTGTGCAGCCTGCCTATTTAGAGCTCTGACCAAGACAGTCTGACTTTGTGCCTCTTTTTCTCAAACCTCCTAGAAAACCTAACAAAATGATGATGAAATCTTGAGAAACAGTAGCTGTCATTGACATAACTGCCCTATGAGGCCTATGAGGGCTAGTACCCTGTCACTGGGCTTTTCACACCCATTCCCATAGTCTTTGTCTTTTCTGTAGCAATCTCCTCTCTCTCTCTCTCTCTCTCTCTCTCTCTCTCTCTCTCTCTCTCTCTCTCTCTCTCATACACACAGTGTGAGAGAGAGAGATGTGAGAAAGAGGAGAGAGAGAGAAAAGACCAGGGCTTCCCTAGACTTGCTGACTTGTAGGACATCAAGAATTCCATCTCATCTGAGGTCCTGGCTTTCCTCTGCCCATAACTCAGGAAGAGAAATGGCAAGTGTGAGAATGTCTGTCTCCCTAAGTTGGTTTCCTCCAGATCCTCTGGACTTTCTAAACTTTCTCATGACTGTCTGAACTGCAATCAGTTGCCTGAAAGTGGCCGCTTTAGAAGTTCATGCAGTGTCCTGAGAAGAGGTCTAAAGCTTGTAAAATTTGGGACTTTTTCTATCTTTGTTTGCTTGGCTATCTTGGCCCCTCCCTCAGTTCTGTTTATGGCTATGAACTGCACAAACCTATGTGCTAAAGTGTACCACTCTGCCCTTTTGCAGGGTAATGGGACATTTTCTGTCCTCCTGAAAGCCTCCCTCTCTCTGTACAGGCACCATTCCTATACACCCTCCTTTTCCTGGCAGCCACCTCCCATCTGTTCTATCCCTTCTCCCCACGGTCAGCTCTTCTCCTGCTTGGTACAGCTTTTCCCAGCATGAGATAGCAGGGTGCATAGCTGACTGCATTTGTCCCTCACACCTTCCTATCCAAGCAGACTTCCTGACCTGAGAGATCTACAGGTAGACATGATTTTGCTTGCTTCCTTTGTATTCCAGGGTTCCACTTATCTGATCCTTGCTCTGCCTTTCAAAATTTTTAAGCAAGAATATTTCAACAGACTTTTCTATTGCCTCCCATATTATATTTCCTTAACAAACACATTGCTTATTACCTAAGAAAACAAGATGTTTTTGTGAAATGTCACTTGCCCATACAGACTGTGTTTCTACTGAAGCCCAGAACTATGGAAAATAGAAATAGCTCACACACACAGGGCTTCAGGGAACCACCTATGCACATAGTAAATATTTGTTTTAATTTTAAATTGAATACTCCAATGATTACCTTCATAATCTCCTTAAATTTATAAACAGTATAATTCACTCTTTTCAACTAATCCAGCTAAATATCAAAAATATCCTTCAAGATTCTGATCCAGTAAAAAACTTGGGTCTTTCGGATGTCTTCTAATGGTGCCTCTTGTATCCTTAATTCCCAGAACACCCATTTCTTAACAAATGTATACAATCCATTTCCGTCATCTCTATCAAAATATACAACCCTACTACAACGTGTTTCACCTCAAGTGGACAATATTCTCTTCATATGTGGATTAATGTCAGCCTCTAACCCAAGGCTGCACAAAGACCACAGCCTGATTACCAAATGGCATGAGTGGAGACTTCTAAGCATCACTTCAGTTCCTTAGGAAGCAACTCAAGGCTGCCTTAGCTGCTCCCATAATTTTTCTAATGAAATCATTTCTCTGTTTCTCTTTTTATGAATAAGAGTTGCTAGGAATGTGAAAGCACTTGGCTCCTTCAGGGCCTAAGCAGACAGGACTGTGAGCAGGGAGAAAACACACAGCTCTGTTCCCCCCAGAGCTCAGAGACATCCTGATAATCATCGCACCTTACATACTGCTTCATCAACCAAGCTCTACTTCTCTATATGATCTTAGTCCAATAGCCTGAGTCACATGTGCCCCACTACCCCATCTCTGTCACAATACAGAGACCAAGATATTAATTAAACCTGCTTCCTTACAAGGCTTGACCCTTCTCTCCCTTGGAAGCCATTAAGAGGGACACTTTGTCTTGTCTGTGAGACTAAAGCTTCCTATCAGCTCTTGCCTAAAGAAAATTTTGACTAATGTCTCTCTCAAACCCCTCTTATCCCATCCCCCCCTAAATCTAACAGTAATAACTGGAATAAACTTAAAGAACATTAAATAAACACCATCTTTTCATTCCTTCTTCATATATTATGTAGTATTATTGTTACTGAATTCTGTAAAATGAAGTGTGGGCTGTGCGAAATATGGCAAATCCTTCTTATCAAATTTACCTCACTGCTAATGATTTATCTAATTGTAAAAAAAGAAAAATAGTATGCCAGAATATTTGAATTATTTTGTTCAGGGCCTGCAAATTCTGACTTGGTTTTACATACTCTGCACAGTATTTTCCCTTCTCTACACTCTCCACAGTCATCTCGTCCTAACTCACTTTGAGTTGCTGCTAAGAGTCCATGCACATCCATCTTCTGAATAAGATCAGCCTTGGAGAGCTGGGTCGCAGCTAACATGACATCAATGCTGATGGATAGACTGCATCTACCACCTCACGGATGCGATCTTGTCTGGCACTGTGATGTAAAGGCTAGTTCACAGATTACTGATGAGATGGCTTTAGAAACCAGATGGATCTTTGTGGCAAGTTCAACTATGAGAACCATAAAGAGGAAATGCAGCACCATTGCTCAGAACACCTGGGTTCAGAAGAGAACCATAATTTGTTTGTGTATTTTCTGAAGTTGAAGACCTGTTTTATATCAGATATGGTACTTCACCTCAGTGTGCTAATGCATGTTTCACCTATTTATTTATTTCTACCAAATTCACATATTGCCTCAACAGCAAAAATCTGCTTAGAGTATGATTTTACCATTTTAAAGGTTAGTCCATCTTTAAGAAACTTTCCAAGGTGTTCATTGACAAGACATAGCTGAACTGAATTCTTTATCACTGCGCATTCTAATGGAATTCCACTATTACCTATTTTCTATTGAGTTGGAAAAGAATAGTCCTTTGTTATGATAAAATACTCTTGCTTCTGTGTAGAAGAGAATAGCACCATTCTATGGCATGGCAATTTACATTAACAACATAGATGAGCCTGTAACTGCTCTCCTATTAATACTGTTGTTTTTCTCTCCTCACCATTTTCTTAAAAGCCCACCTTCAAGATTTGAATATTTCCTACTTGTCTCCAAACAAAATGTGTTTCCTTTTATAAAACCTCACTTATGTCAGCTGAGGTGTTATTCTGGGTAAGGAAATAGAAAAAAGTCATTTCTATTTTCCCCTAAAGGCATTTTATTCATGAGCAAAGTTTAAATGGCAAAATCTGATTTCTTCTATAAGTTTCTTCACAAGGATAAATGTTAGTCTACTTATAAGAAATAGCATGTGATACTGAAAGTGGTGGCTAATTTGGTCCAAGATTAAATGTCCATCGATTTAAGGTATGTTTTCTTAAATTATTCAAATGTCTCTGCTATAAAAACAAATTAGCTATGAAACTATAAAATAAAGTAATAATGATTTCCATGTATATGTAATGTTAAAAATAAAATGTATTTTGAAATATTTCAATAAATATAGAAAGTAAAAACTATGCATATGCTTATGTTAGGTCTGAGTTCCCCAGTATCCCAAGGGACATACAGATGTCCACTTTCTCCAGAGGCTGTCAATCTTATGACCTATTTCCCTGTATCTGAGGTCCCTCCCAGGGTCTATAAAAGAGTGTACTTCAGTCACCATCTTGCTGTGGGTAGCTGGCTGCCCCAACAGGTGCCCACAACTGTCATGCCCTGGCAATTCCTGAAGTAAGTAAGTTCCTGAAGTGACTAAGCCTCTTGTTCCTGTCTTTTATCAGGGGTTTACACTGTTATAGATCTAACAGCTTATATGTAGATAAATAGGCCTATATGTCCATACATATGGAGGACTGTGTGTGTGTTTACTGTGAAATGAAAGGAGGAAATGGTTGGTATAGTTCTTAATGTAAATATAAAGTGAATATAGAATGCATTTAAAAGACTACATTGAGAACACGTGATTAGTTTGATTCATTTAGAGAACAAAGTGCCCTTTATATTATTTGACTGGGCTGTATCCTACCCTGTTACTTCATATTGTGTAAAACTTTTTTTCAGTTTGAACCTTTCCTTGAGAGACTTCAGTTTCAGAATGGGGGAGGACTCTGCACCTGGGCAGACAGGGTAAGGGTGCCATATGTGTGGCCAACTGTATGCCACAGGCTGAGAAGTGAGTCATCCAGAAGAGGATAAAGGGACCACCCTATAGTAAATTGGGTTAATGTTGATCATAACTGTCACAAAAGCCTATCTCTCACCTCAGAGGGGATAAGGGAGGGTTTATTCTGGAGCCAAATATGAGTGACCATGGCCTGGTAACACATATTCAGGTTCTTCCTGATTCCATGTTCCAGTATGGAAGCAGTTTCATGAAGTTTTTATAGTAACAGAACAAAAGAAAGGTAATAGATCAAGACAATTTTCAAATGCATTCATGGATACATTTACTAGGCAGAGAAAAGCAGGTTAATTCTAATATAGGTCTCAGATGCTATCTGGTGATATTTTTAGCTGCCTTTTGATTGATAGTATCTGGTGTTTCTCTAGTAAATACCTTTTAAAATGTTTTTTTTTTTTTTTCTTTAAATCTGCTAGTCGTGGGTTGGAGACAGAAGTGGGCAAAGACTAGCTATTCAGTGGCTAAAGATAGCCTGAGATGGGTAGATAACTGCTAGGGATGCTGTAGACCTTCAGCATTCCAGTTTCAGACACTCCATAGTTGCAAGAGCTCTGAGTTGCAACTAGAGCTCTAGTTGCAAGAGCAAGAGCTCACCATCATTGAACCTTGAAGTCCAGTTTGAAGAAGCATAGATTGTCTGGGAACTTTTTTTCACATGCGCAGATTAAAATCACATTAAAAATGTCCAATATCTTGTTAGAGACCTGGAGCTATAAACAGGTGGTTACTCAACAGTGTGCTGACAAAGGACCAAAAGGGGAGGAACTCCTGACTAATAGCAGGAGCTTCAGCTTAGTTAACATGACTCTGTAAAATTATTGTTTGCCTTTCTTCTTCTTTGCCTGTTGATCTAGCATTTCTGTTGTCCTTTGTCCTCTGCAGGTAGACTCAACTCTGCAGTTTCACTGCTAAGCCTGTGACCACCAATAGTCCTATTCACAACAGCAGCCCTTTCTCCAGTGCTTGGTTTTATCACTTCTCACGGACACTGTTCTCACCTCTATGAACTTTCCTACTTAATGCACTTCTGAAGTTATTGGATCTGCTGAAATATCTTAACCCCTCACAGCCATTGCTTAACCTACATATATAAGTATCTTATTTACTACATGTATGTGTATATATATATATATATAATATATATATATATATTATATATATTATATATATAAAATATAAAAAAATATATTTTATATATATATATATATGATATGCAATATCATCTGAGAGCTAGTAAATGCAATTAAGATTTGAATTAAATAACCTGTGATTGCCTCAGCTATGACTACCAAGGAAAGCAGAAATATCTGGCTAATTGATCACATTGAAACCATGATGCCTTGGGGAATTTATTGTTTGTTAACCAATTTTGATACCATGGAAAGACACAAACATGATTATATTTCTGGAAAGGACACTTGTGACAAACCTAGTCAGTTTTCCACAAATATTAGATTGGTTTTTGTTTCTGTTTTGCTTTCTTTTTTACAGTAGGCACTTAACCTTCCTTTCCCTAGGGGATTTATTTTGGAAGTTGGATAACTGTGAAGTATTCTTCCTATTTAAAAATATGTGAAGTTCTTTGAAATCCTACTATGTTCAATGCTGAGTATTTAGAAATTATCAGACTGGGCTTCAGTGAGGCTGTACGGTCATTGATCATTGGCTTCTGTCCTTCCTCTGTGTTTTGATAACATACTTATTTTGTCAAAGAAAACAAGTGATAGGGGTGGTAGCATAGTGCTTGAAATTCTGTGTGAAAAGTAAGACAGAAATTAATGTATGGTACGAAAGGAAATTTTCTTGTTAGAAGAAAAGAAGGGTGGTAAAAGGAACTGGGCTTTGTTGAGCTCATCAATAGAAAGCTATTTCCTTCTGATAAATCGTGGCTGCTCTTATATATTCATATTTATTTCTCTCTTGATTCTTTTAATCTGCTTTTTAGTGTGATTTTTTTTTTTTTATTGTTGCTGTTAAACAAATGAGGTTTGATTTGTATCTCTGGCCTTTAGTAATGTTAAGACTTTTTGAACTGTCAGGAAAACCACAGTTTTGACATCAATCCAAACAACTGCTCTTATGGTTTTTGTTGTTGTTGTTGGTGGTGGTCGTGGCCTTTTAGTGTTTTTGTCTTTTTGACACAGGGTCTCCCTGCAGCCCCAACTACTGGAACTTTGTAGACTAGGCTGACCTTGAACTCACAGAGATCCATCTGCCTCTGCCTCCCAAGTGCTGGGAGCAATGGTGTGCACCACCATCCCTGACAACTGCTCTTTAAGCCATTGACCGTCCTCACCTAGAAGAGTGTCTCCATGATTCTGTAGTAAACTCTGTCTGCCATCTGCAGTACATACACATTGTATATTTCATCTTATTCATGGAGGTACAAGAACCAGGAAGAAGAGGGTAGTCAACAAACTGGGAACATTTAAGGCCCAGAAAATGTCTTACTTAAAGTTCTGGGAGGGATTATCTTGAAAGGGGCCATCTATCTCGAAAGAGCCCCTACCTTCTAATTTACAAGAAGCATAAGAACCAAACTTTGATTTCTAGCAAACACAGTTACTCTAATGGAAAAAAAAAAAAAAGAAAAATCAATCATAATCAAGAATAGTCAGCAAGTTGCATATCCAATTGATCAAGCCCATTCTTCCAATAGGTAGTCCAGTATTCTTCTACAAACTCATCCCAGTTAAGAGATTAGACTGTGCCCTGCTGCAAATAATTCAATATTCGGTCAAACAGTATTTTTCAGGTTGTGCCTTGCTGTGATAACTGCCTTTTACAAAGTAGAACATGGATGTATTTTGACTGCAAATGGGGAGGCAGAGTGATGATTTGCATCAAGTTATACATGTACATACCATCACCTGGCCAGACCAATCCACCAAACAGTGATGAACAGCCTCAAAAGTGATGTTCAGAGCATGCAAGCATATTGGCAAGCTGAAACTACATCATAGAAACAGAACTTAGAATTTATTGAACAAGTTAGACTGAGGATGGGTCAACAAATAATAATAAAGTGTCCAGAATACTGTAATTCAGGGAACCATAAGCAGGATAGCAGAAATGCCATTGCATGCCTTCATGTTAAGCAAAGTGTCCCGTGAGAAACTAGGGGAATACTTAGGGGAATACCTAGTGGAGTACCTAGTGGAGTACCTAGGGGAGTACCAAGGGGACTACCTAGGGGAATACCTAGGTGAGTGCCTAGGGGAGTACCTAGGGGAGTACCTAGGGGAGTACCTAGGCGAGTGCCTAGGGGAGTGCCTAGGGGAGTACCTAGGGGAGTGCCTAGGGGAGTACCTAGGGGAGTACCTATGGGAGTGCCTAGGCGAGTGCCTAGGGGAGTGCCTAGGGGAGTACCTAGGGGAGTACCTAGGGGAGTGCCTAGAAGAGTGCCTAGGGGAATGCATAGGGGAGTACCTAGGGGAGTACTTAGGGGAGTACCTAGGGGAGTACCTAGGGGAGTACCTAGTGGAATACCTAGAGGAGTACGTAGGGGAGTACCTAGTGGAGTATCTAGGGGAGTGTCTGGGGGAGTTACTAGGGGAGTGTCTAGGGTAGTACCTGGGGGAGTACCTAGGGAAGTGCCTAGTGGAGTACCTAGGGGAGTACCTAGGGGAGTTCCTAGGGGAGTGCCTAGTGGAGTGCCTAGGGGAGTATGTAGGGGAGTACCTAGTGGAGTGCCTAGGGGAGTACCTAGTGGAGTGCCTAGTGGAGTGCCTAGGGGAGTACCTAGGGTTATACCTAGGGTAGTACCTAGGGGAGTACCTAGGGGAGTACCTCGGGGAGTGTCTAGTAGAGTACCTAGGGGAGTACCTAGGGGAGTACCTAGGGGAGTACCAAGGGGAGTACCAAGGGGAGTACATAGGGGAGTGCCTAGGGGAGTGCCTAGGGGAGTGTCTAGGGGAGTACCTAGGGGAGTACCTAGGGTAGTGCCTAGGGGAGTGCCTAGGGGAGTACCTAGGGGAATACCTAGGGGAGTACCAAGGGGAGTACCTAGGGGAGTGCCTAGGGGAGGGCCTAGGGGAGTACCTAAGGGAGTACCTAGGGGAGTACCTAGGGGACTGCCTAGGGGAGTACCTAGGGGAGTAGCTAGGGGAGGGCCTAGGGGAGTGCCTAGGGGAGTAACTAGGGGAGTACCTAGGGGAGTACCTAGGGGCGTACCTAGGGGAGTACATAGGGGAGTGCCTACGGGAGAACCTAGGGGAGTAACTAGGGGAATACCTAGTGGGGTACCTAGGGGAGTACCTAGGGGAGTACCTAGGGGAGTACCTAGGGGAGTACCAAGGGGAGTGCTTCGGGGAGTGCCTAGCGGAGGGCCTAGGGGAGTACCTAAGGGAGTACCTAGGGGAGGGCCTAGGGGAGTGCCTAGGGGAGTACCTAGGGGAGGACCTAGGGGAGGACCTAGGGGAGTACCTAGTGGAATACCTAGGGGAGCACATAGGGGAGTACCTAGTGGAGTACCTAGGGGAGTAAATAAGGGAGTACCTAGGGGAGTACCTAGGGGAGTACCTAGGGGAGTATGTAGGGGAGTGCCTAGGGGAATGCCTAGGGGAGTGCCTAGGGGAGTGTCTAGGGGAGTACCTAGGGGAGTATCTAGTGGAGTACCTAGGGGAGTACCTAGGGAAATACCTAGTGGAGTACCTAGGGGAGTACCTAGGGGAGTACCTAGGGGAGTGCCTAGGGGAGTGCCTAGTGGAATGCCTAGGGGAGTGCCTAGTGGAGTGCCTTGGGGAGTACCTAGGGGAGTAGATAGGGGAGTACCTAGTGGAATGCCTAGGGGAGTGCCTAGGGGAGTAGATAGGGGAGTACCTAGGGGAATACCTAGGGTAGTACCTAGGGGAGTACCTAGGGGAGTGCCTAGTATAGTACCTAGGGGAGTACATAGGGGAGTGCCTAGGGGAATGCCTAGGGGAGTGCCTAGGGGAGTATCTAGGGGATTACCTAGGGGAGTACCTAGTGGATTGACTAGGGGAGTACCTAAGGGAGAACCTAGGGGAGTAACTAGGGGAATACCTAGGGGAGTACCTAGGGGAATACCTAGTGGAGTACCTTGGGGAGTACCTAGGGGAGTACCTAGGGGAATACCTAGGGGAATACCTAGGGGAGTACCTAGGGGAGTGCCTAGGGGAGTGCCTAGGGGAGTACCTAGGGGAGTGCCTAGGGGAATACCTAGGGGAATACCTAGTGGAGTACCTAGGAGAGTACCTAGGGGAGTACCTAGGGGAGTGCCTAGTAGAATACGTATGGGAGTGCCTAGTGGAATACCTTAGGGAGTACATAGGGGAGTACCTAGTGGAGTACCTAGGGGAGTAACGAGGGGAGTTTCTAGGGGAATGTCTATTGGAGTACCTAGGAGAGTGCCTAGGGGAGTACCTAGGGGCGTGCCTAGGGGAGTACCTAGGGGAGTGCCTAGGGGAGTGCCTAGGGGAGTGCCTAGGGGAGTACCTAGGGTAATACCTAGGGGAATACCTAGTGGAAAACCTAGGGGGGTGCCTAGGGGAGTACCTAGGGGAGTGCCTAGGGGAGTTCCTAGGGGTATACCTAGGGGAGTTCCTAGGGGAGTACCTTGGGGAGTGCCTAGGGGAGTGCGTAAGGGATTGCCTAGGGGAGTACCTAGTGGAGTACCTAGGGGAGTGCCTAGGGGAGTGCCTAGGGGAGTGCCTAGGGGAGTACCTAGGGGAGTGCCTAGGGGAATACCTAGGGGAGTTCCTAGGGGAGTACGTAGGGAAGTAGGTAGGGGAGTGCCTAGGGGAGTGCCTAGGGGAGTTCCCAGGGGAGTACCTAGGGGAGTGCCTAGGGGAGTACCTAGGGGAGTACCTAGGGGAGTGCGTATGGGAGTACCTCTGGGAGTACCTAGGGCAGTACCTAGGGGAGTGCCTAGGGGAGTACCTAGGGGAGTACCTACGGGAGTGCATAGGGGAGTGCCTAGGGGATTGCCTAGGGGAGTACTTAGGGGAGTACCTAGTGGATTGCCTAGGGGAGTACCTAGGGGAGAACCTAGGGGAGTAACTAGGGGAATACCTAGTGGAGTACCTAGGGGAGTACCTAGGGGAATACCTAGGGGAGTACCTAGGGGAGTTCCTTATGGGATACCTAGGGGAGTGCCTAGTGGAGTACCTAGTGGAGTACCTAGGGGAATAGCTATGGGAGTACCTAGCGGAGTACCTAGGGGAGTACCTAGGGGAGTACCTAGGGGAGTGCCTAGGGGAGTTCCTATGGGAGTACCTAAGGGATTTCTTAGGGGAGTACCTAGGGGAGTACCTAGGGGAGTGACTAGGGAGTGCCTAGGGGAGTGCCTAGGGGAGTGCCTAGGCGAGTACCTAGGGGAGTGCCTAGGGGACTACCTAGGGGAGTGCCTAGGGGAGTGCCTAGGGGAGTGCCTAGGGGAGTACCTAGGGGAGTACCTAGAGGAGTACCAAGGGGAATACCTAGGGGAATACCTAGGGGAATACCTAGGGGAGTACCTAGGGGAGTGCCTAGGGGAGTACCTAGGGGAATACCTAGGGGAATACCTAGTGGACTACCTAGGGGAGTACCTAGAGGAGTACCTAGGGGAGTACCTAGGGAGTACTGGCATTCCAGGAGATAACTCCCCAGCAAGCATTCTTGCATAAACTTCCTCATGAGACTAGGCCATCCAGGCATAGATGCTCAAGGTTACAGCTCAAATTAAGAAGCTTGTCCTTAAAGCCACATGAGAACTATTCCACAGTCCCTACATCACCATCCATTGGGAGCTAGAGAGATCTTTGACTCAGCATGCCATCTGTCCACTCTGGGTGGGGAGGGTGAGGATAGTCTGTCCAATCCCATTGCAGAACACATACTGCTCGGGCTCCACAAATTGTTCGCCATTTCTAAGTGTGTGCAAAGCTTTTTCCCGTTTTTGGAGAAGACCTCACTGCAGCAACAAAAGCTGCTCTTATTTACATAAGTGGGTCAGTGGAACAAAATAAAAATTGTATTTTAATGTTTTAAGGATCCGTATTTCACGTCTCTACAATGTTCTTTCTTAGAACAAGCTTGATGACTATTCTCAGATACAAAGATATAAGATATATTGGGCTGGAGAGATGGCCTAGCGGTTGGGAGCACGGACTGCTCTTGCAGAGGACCCGGGTTCGGTCCCTGGCACCCACATGGCAGCTGAGAGCCGTCTGTGACTCCAATTCCAGGAGAACTCCAGTTCCAGGGGAATCCGAGACCCTCTTCTGACCTCCGCGGCATCGCACGACATGGGTGCACAGACCTGCATGCAGACAGTACATTCATGCACATACAAAAATAAATAGAATTAAAAAAAAACAACAAAAAAACAAAGATATAAGATATATAAAATCATTTATTTTTTTCTTAATTTTCAAGTTTTAACCTTTTTTAAAAAGCATATAAATGATGTATACTTTATATAGAAGAAGAATTAATCTCAGTTTTCTAATCATATCTACACAATAAATATGCCAGGAGAGTTACAAATTGTAGTCAGTTTACTAATATAATACTCAAAATTGTACATAGATCCATAGAATTATGGGAAATAAAACTGTCATTATAAAATGTCTTCTTTTTGTATTTTTATGTGTATAATTTAGTAAAAATTCCACTAACCCTGATAAAGTTGATATATGTCAATTCACAAAAGAGACATTTCCAATATTTGTTGTTGTTGAATAACCACATCACCAAAGAAAGGAAATTTTATTTTGCTTTTTACTTTTCCTTTAAAACACAGTATAGAAAATCTTCTTTACAAGAAATCCTATTCTGTGTATGGCCTGTGGCATCATTTCTGGAAATCACATTCTAAGGTTAGGCAGGGCAATTTGTGAGCTACAGAACTTAAATATACAAAGAAGAGGCAGCTTGTTGGAAGTATCAAATCAATGTGAATGTACAGTGTAATATTAACAGAATCTCATAAGATACTTATATGTGGATTATTTTTTAGAAAATATTTCAAATTTAATGTAAAAACTAACACTTTTACACATTATTATTGAGAGAAAGATTGACTAGAATTTTAAATCAGGGATGCTTTGGGGAAGCAAATAATCAAATTCTATGTCATTTTTCTTTAATAAAACATATACTTTCATGTATTTTCATGATACATTTTAGTATGTTATTTACTGAGTGATTTTTATTTTATATGTATTCATTTTTATTTTATATGTGTTCTGCCAGCATGTACTACATGACCATGGAGAATAGAAGAGAGTGCCAGATCCCTTGGAACTGGAGTTACAGTTGGCTGTGAGCCACCATGTAAGAGCACAAACAAGCAACCTGTAGTTCAGTTGACAAAAAAGGAAGCAACTCCAAATCAATAAAATTAGAGATGAAAAGGGAAACATCACAACAGATAATGAAAAGATCCAGACAATCATATAAGACATGGGAGTAGGAAAAGACTTTCTAAGTCAAACAGCACCTGTGCAGGAAATAAGGTCAAAAATTGACAAGTGGGACCTTATTAGACTCAAAGCTTCTGTAAAGTGAAAGAAGCAATCAAAGAAGTGAAGAGAAAACCCACAGGGTGGGAGGAAACCTTCACCAGTGATACATTTGACATTCAGAGTATATAAAACACTAAAAAAACAGAGGAGGAAGAAAACAAATGACATAAAAGATGGAGTAAAGAGCTGAACAGAGACTTCACAAACAAAGAGGTAAAGATGATTGAGGAAGATCTTAAAAACTGTTCAATGTCGTTAATACTTTATGAAATGTAAACACAACAATCCTAAGTTAGAAAAAGAGAGATTTAATATAAGCTAAGTAGGCATAGCCAAGGAAAAGAATTTAAAATTACATCTTTTACGTCAGTCTCAAATGATGTTTGTTTTAATATAAAAGGGGTAGTTTATTTTTTATTCCACTAGTCTCTGAGTTAGAGGTTTTAGAAGGGAGGGGTTCATAGCACATATAAATAGGCAGGAAATAATTTTATTAGGATTGGAACCAAACTAACCAATGTTGTTTTCCTTTCTACTGTCCCCTATGGTTCCAGGAAGCAAAATCTAGGATTTTTTGAGTCCATTTATTTTGTTGTGTGCAAGAAAATATCAAAAGTAACATGGGCATAATATAATTCAGAGAAACATAATCAACAAGTTTTTGCTAGCCAAAGGCAACCCAATGTTTTTTGTGCCCATCAATCACTTGATTGGTTGTTAAGAATTTATAAGTATATATAAAAGAAAATTTTATGAGGCAACTATACTATATGTGTACACTTAAATTTATATATATATATGCCTATATAATATCTATATATATTTTATTTACAGAGTGTCTGTAGTGAACAGAGCCTTATATACTTCTGTTAAACAAACATAAGGGCTTTTACTTGAATAGAGTATTTTTAGAAATGATATTTACATTTCAGACGGTAAATACTGATAATTTTAACTGGGTTTTGAACTTAACAAGTGATGAAAAGCAGAATTATACATTTTATCTGTACTTAAAATTGACCATAACCAAAATTACAGTATGATTAAAACAAGGTATGTTTAAAAAGGTTTGGATTAAAGACATTTCCATTAAAGAAGAAGGTAAAGAATGGAATAACAAGAAGTATTTATTCTTAGTAGGCAATACAAAATTGATACATTACTAAAATCCATTAAGACTGACAATATCAAAATTATAAAGTAAAGTATATGAAAATGGTATTTATAAGTATGACTAAATTACAGTTGTTTACAGTTAATTTTTTTTTGATAGTGGTATGTAGGATGTTAGAAAGAATGAGGGGTGAAAGCACAAGCACAGCACACACAAGGGCAGGGGGCCCCACTTTGCAAGTCCATGGAGCTGGTGCTCTGTGACAGGCAGTGCAGTACCTTAGATCTATGTTGGCCTTTTGTTTCATATGAATCACAAGGTAAAGGAAAGGCTGCTAAGCAAAAGAACATAAACCACATTATAGTCCAGTGTCTAAGAAGATACAGTTATAGAAAACACTTTTAGTTAAGTTTTTAGAAATATCTAGAAGTTGTCTGGTATATACACAAAAGTGCATACTAATTTTTATAAAATAAAATAATAAAGTTTAATAAAGTTGGCACACATTGTAGTTTTGTTTTAGGCTGTTTGGTTCGAGCCAAAGGATTGTCTTAGGGGATCTGGGGTACCAGCTCTGATTATGAACACCAAGAGAAGCCAGTTGTTGCTCTTGCTGGTCCAAGTTCCAGTGTGTGCAGTAGTCTGGGTACTTCTATTTTAATGGGTCAGAGAAACAAAAGCACAGTTGGCAAGTGGCCATCTCCAGGAGTCTGAGGGAGCTCTCCAAGTGTTAGAAACTCCTATTTAAGAAAAGGAAAATTTCTGTTAGTAAATCTTTAACAAATGGTCAGTAGTAAAAATGGAACCAAACAGAAACCAAAATACTTTTAAAGCAAGCAAATAAGAGATAGCCAAAAACAGTTACCTTGGAAAGTAAGCCCAAACTAACACGTATTTAACAAATAAGATTTTTAAATAACCAGTCTAGACACTGTTTTTATTAACAAGTAGTACTTAAAAGTTTTGTGAAACAATTGTTTAATACATTTACAGATGTTTAGGGTACCTGGGTTTATAAGGTCATTGAATGTACCATTAAAATATTTATATTTATAAATTGGTGTATATTTTGATTACAGAAGCCAAAATAAAATGGAACCAATAATTTTGTGCTCTATAAAAAAGAATGAAGAAGAAACGCCAAAGTGGTCATAGTTTAAAATTGTTTTGATACAAGTAATATATGAAGACAATTATGATGGACACATACAACATAATTACATGAGATCTCAACACATAGATTAGGTTAGATCTTAATACATGGAAACCTATTAAAACATATGAAACAATGAGAGAGAGCTGTAAACAATGTATGAAAATGATGGACATATATATGACAATTGTTAGGTGCACCTAAAACATGAAAAATAATCCATTTGAGTGCAATGATCTGTAAGTAGGTACAGCTGAAGTAATGAAGAAGGCAGTGGTTTGGAAAGATAAGGTAACCTGTGTACATACTTTAGTTTTGTGGTGTTTTAGATGAAGTTGATACAAAACATAGTTTAAAGGGCTTTTGGTTTTGGGTGATGGTAGACAGTAGACACACCAAAATATCCTAATCAGACTGAAGTTCACAATAAATTTGTGGGGGTGATAGTGACAACAAGGATAAAAGAGAGGGGTAGAATATTCCAGGCAGGAATCTAAAGCTTGGAGGATAGTAGTTCCTTAGAAGAAAAAAAAAAAAAACAAAAACAAAACCCAAAACCTGGAAATATTGGAGTGGAAAAACTTAAAGCAGTTCTTTTTGAAGGTCAGTAAGCAGTTGAATGAAATAAAGGTAAGGAAGAGGAATTAAAATTTAAGGAATGGGGAAAAAAAGAATTGGAAGAGCCTGCAGTCTAATGTGAGTACTCTGTCAGAGCAGTTGGTGTTCTAAACCACCACACTGACTTTTTAGTTGGAGCTAGGGAGGGGAGAATCTGTAGGTAGGCCACTTCTAGTGGACAGGAGTCACAGTAGGGGAGGGATAAACAAACAGAGCCTTTGTTTCAGACCAAATCCCATATCCCAGCTCTCCAGAGCAACCCACAGAGTTGAGACTAGCTATGATGGGACTGGTATATGATTCTCCATCTCTGCCAGGGCTCAGAGTTCCACCATGGGGGTGTTTTTGTAATGGTGCTCTCTTAACACTGACACTTTGTATAACATTCCTCAATCCTTATATTATGCTGGCATTCTATTACTGAAGAATGAAACAAAACATATATGGTTTCTGATCATGCGACTGGCCCCACTGCCTAGGCATCCTTACAAACATTGTCATACTCTAAACACAAATAAAATATGCCAGATGTTTTTGTTGAAGAGCGAATTGTTATCCAAGTGTACAATGTGCTATCTTTGGAACTAAGAGACACATTTTACTTTGTTTCTAGTGACAGAAATTGCAGACTTACAATCTGTGATTTGGAATTGTAGCTTCAGGGTGTTCATATCTAAGGGACCATTGTCCAAAACAATGACTAATTTTTATGGGCACCTAAAATATGTCTAGCTCTCTAACCATATGTGTTCTATCATTGGAGCCAATGTATATGGATTCTGTATATTGTACTATGGTCCAGATCCCTCTAAAATCCCTTACTGCAGAGGAAGGGGGAGTCAAGTAATACCTATGGAAAAATAAGCCCACATTTTATTTAAATTCATGGAAATATGGTATAATTTCGATCCTCAATTCTTATATCAATAGACAAGAGCAATTTGTCATTAAAAAGGCACACAAAGGAGGATGTTATATTGATCTAACAAAAAGATCACACATAGCACTCAGCTTCAGATAGGGCCACTTCTTGAATTTCCAGGATTCTATACCTATTATCCACCAGTGGAAGCTCATTTCTTTGCTATGGGCTAGGCTAGTAAATTGAATAGGAGAAAGATGGATATTCTTTGTGAATCTGTTAAGTATTCAAGAGTGACAAGGATCTATCTGACTCTTCCTAAGAGCATGGTATCATTCTTCATTTACTATATTGATCACATTGAGAGTGTTAACTTTGTCCTTTTCCTCTACATAAACATATGTTCCACAGCACAAAGTTTAAATGTAGCATTTGTAAAATACTAAATAATTTCTAATTACCCTGTATCTTGGGAATGAATTTTTGCTTACTTGTTTACTCAACTACTAGCTTGGGAATAAGCTCTCAAGTGTTTGGAGATATTACATGCAAGTAGGTAATTTCGTGTTATAAGTGAGTATCTGTCTCCTCAATTTTGCTGCTCTTCATTGCATAGAAATTCTTAATATTAAGTACTAGGTAGACTTGTATCTGAAGTCAATACAACTTTCACAGTGTAGCCATTTTATGCTTTCAAATTCATTTGTTAGTACTCTGGGTTTTATCCATCCAGGTTTCGTGAAAATTATTTGCTACAGCAGTTCATTGTTGTATCTCTCCACTAGAATTGCTATCTGACTTCTAATTACTACATCTTTTATAGACATCACCAGTTCCTATTTGATTCTGAATATATGCAGTTAAGTTTCTTTGCATGCATGTAATATAAATCAAAGGTCATTAAGAATCATTTTACTTTATCATTTATCAAACACTTTAACACAGAGAAAACAATTTTTTCTCTTCTAAGAAATTGTTTCATGGATTAGTTATCTGTGGGAAAAATAATAATATTTGACGCTTTCCCTGCAAATTCTAATCATGTTCTTGTTTGTGCTTTTATTATATATTAAATGACTTCTCAGATTTTCAACACTTCCACTGTCTAATAAAAATTCAAACATCCTCTATGGATGAACAAAAATTGATTCTGGGTTATTCATAGCTGCTTCCTTCATTAGTACAAATAATTGGTAGCTAAATTTCACATTATAGAATTAATTAACACTGTGAGCCTTTTGAAACACTGTAGAGATTTCAGAGGAAATGAAATGGATTTTGTAATTCAGTCAATTTATGCTATAAATTGGGAATGAATATATCTATATCTATCATCTATCTATGGAATAAAAAATACAGAAAACGTTTGTGTTTGTAACAAATGTAACAGAAAATATATGTTGGAAAAATTATATTGTAAGTATAATAAAAATAATAAATAACAAATAAATAAATATAAACATTCGTGAAGTCTGGGGCTGGAGAGATGGCCTAGCGGTTAAGAACGCCGACCGCTCTTGCAGAGGACCCGGGTTCGATCCCCAGCACCCACGTGGCGGCCGAGAGCCGTCTGAAACTCCAATTCCAGGAGAGCTCCAGTTCCAGGGGAGTCTGACACCCTCTTCTGACCTCCGCGGCATTGCACGTCACGGGTGCACAGACTTGCATGCAGACAATACATTCATACACATATGGAAATAAATAAAATTTAAAAAAAAAATTAAAAAAAAATTTGTGAAGTCATAGGAACTCAGAGCCAAACTACTAAATACTGAATTTTTTTTTATTGATGCTGTGTATTTCATACATCATTTTCCAATTCAGTTCAGGCATATTTCCCCTTCCCTTCCCCACACCCCACCCCATCCCATCCCAGGTCATGCATTCTGCCATAACTGTCCTGCATCTTTCTCTCAGTTTTTTTTTTCCATTTTTTAGCAATAAGTGATAATTTATGAGTACAAGCATCCTTCATGTAAAACTAGTTTGCAAGCAGTTGTGCCCAAATCCTCACAGGTCCCACCATCCAGCAGGTGGGGCTTGTATGTTAAATCAAGTTGATCAAGTGAGTGTCCAGGCTATATTGCTGTAGTTTCACCATTCACCCCAATTGCAGCCCTTACATTCTACCACGCTCCCTCTTCTGCAGATTGTTCCCTACGCTTAGAGAAGGGGCACAGGTGGATGAGAAGCAAAACAAGCTACTTTCTCTGGAGCTGTTTCTTAGACTCTGGTCAATTCTGGTTGTTTCCTTTCTTGGGCTGACAGTTTGTCCAGGAATAACCTTTCGATCCTACTAATGAAGCACAAGCAATTAGATATATAGATATTTAGGTGGCGCACGCCTTTAATCCTAGCATTGGGGAGGGAGAGGCAGGCAGATCTTTATGAGTTCAAGGCCAGCCTGGTCTACAGAGCGAGTTCCAGGACAGCTGGGGCTACAGGGAAACCCTGTCTCGAAAATACAAAAAAAAAAAAAAAAGAATTTTTTTGTTTTTAATGCAAAGTATGCTACTTTGTGAATATGTTAGCTAATATTTTCCTTAATATTAACTGAAATATATGAAATTAGATTTCAATTTATTTAAAATTTACACCACACACATACACACACATATATATATAATTTCCCATGGCTATATGTATACATAAGAGTATGTGAGAACATATGTAAATATATATTTTGATTGAGATAGTCACTTTTTGTTTGTGTATCTGCATTCTGTGTCCACATTCTGCCCATATATGGTGCATGCATGCTTTTTTGCTTGGATTTGCTCCCCTTGCACTAACTGGATAATCTATTTAAAGACATTTAATGAATAGATGAGCATGTAATTATAGTCATGTATTATTGACATAGAATACACTAAAA
The DNA here is from genome assembly GCA_009823505.1 of Rhizomys pruinosus. Lineage (NCBI taxonomy): Eukaryota > Metazoa > Chordata > Mammalia > Rodentia > Spalacidae > Rhizomys > Rhizomys pruinosus. Next base: position 903,612 of record VZQC01014549.1, read on the forward strand.
TTCAATAGATACTGTTTCTACTACCAAAATAATTGGTTTACTTAAATATGAGAAAATATTTATAATGGACATGTACTTTCTTACAGTGGAAAATTTGTACTTTAATTTAACACCTTATGCCCATGGAGAAAGTATTATCACACTGGCCAACTCAGCAATAGGAATTTTGGTTGTCAAGAGTATTATGTAGTTTCTGTGCCATAACATCTAGACATATAAACATATATTTATATCTCTATATATATATATATATGTGTGTGTGTGTGTGTGTGTGTGTGTGTGTGTGAGTGAGTGCCTGTGTGTGTGTGTGTGTGTGTCTTTGTCTATGTCTGTGTGTGTTGACTGGCAGAACCTAATTAGGATATTTGTGAGAAAATACACCAGGACCAAGGCAACTTATATTGAAAAGAGTTTATTGAGCTTATGATTTCACAGAGATTAGAATCCATTGTGATGGGGAGACATGGCAGGAGGCAGTAAAACAGGAACCTGAGCATTCACATTCTCAAGCATGCACGTGTAATCAAAATAAGACACAATGGACCTGGAGCAAGACTATACAACCTCAAAGCTTGCCCCCAGTGACATGCTTCCTCCAGCAATGCAGCAACTTCTAATCCTCAAACAGTACCACCAACTTGTTCAAGAACTCAGATAATTTTAGTGTATTGGGAAACTTTCTTATTCAAACCATGACACAGCATATCCATCCATATGTGTGCATTTTATTCAATATTACTTCTGTTGTTAGTAGAGGTCTATTGCCATATCCAAAGAAAAAGATTGTTTAGTAGTCTACATTATCAGTAAAGATATCACAACAATTTCATTGTTCTCTCTTTATTACACATACTTGCAGACCTACACGTGGTCATGTGTTCTGCCTATAAATAAATACATATTTCTTATCTGCATTTCTGACTTTTATGCCTAGATATAAATATATCCAAGGATATTTGATAAATATACATATAGCATTGTTATTCAAAGACAGACAAACAACACAATCATAAATATTACCTGACACATTTAAATATATTTCAATCTGATTTAAATGTTGAATCCCCAAACTAACAATTATAATTTCTCTAGAGTGAATGAAAGACTTTTAATTAAAAAATCTGCTCATTTTTATTAAAGGAGCCTTTATAAAAAACAAATCTGTTCTTAGCCCTTTCAATTTTTTAAATAATATAATCTAATAACCTCTCTAAATGAGTGAACATCTGAAGAAACTACTGCAGAGCTGTTTGTTTTCATTTACACATACATTGTTCTTTCCCCAAATGGCTGGCCTCTGAAAAAGGAGTAGCATTTATCATTAACAAAGGAAGTGAAAATATAATATTATATTCCACAGGCAGATCAAGCTCACTATAGCCAAAGGAAATTTTCCATTTAGAGATTATAGGATTGCATTTAGAAACACAGCCACTCAGTGTAATATATTCCATGAATATGTAATTTTCACCAGGTCAGCCTCTTGTTTTTTATTCTCTCCATCAAGCTCAAATGAACTCTTTGCTTTCTGTTTTGCATCAAAGACAAATTACCTTGAGAAATGTAAGAAATATAATGAAGTCCAAGGCCATTTAGCCAGGCACCAGATAATAAAGATGGGTTAGCCTTACTAACTTAAATGATTCTTTCAGAGAAGATAAATCACCCCCATTTTGTCCCTTTCTTGGTTTGTCATACCTTTTTTGGTATGACAGGAGATGAAATTATAAAGGTGTGCTAACTATGTAAGTTTCATGAACAATTAGAGAAGTAATTCTCAAACTACACTGACCAGTTCTATAGAGAAACGATGAACCATTAAGCGATAAAAGTGATTGATTTTCATAAATAAGCATTTAAAGATAATATACTGGAGGTGACAGAGAGTCTAAATTTAGAAATTGGCTTAAAATTTTCCCCTCTCACATAGCATTGCCAGACTCATGTATTCTGGTATGTATTTACTGTAAATATGTTAGGGAGCTCCAAAAATTTCCTGCCATCTGTTTCCAGTCTTGTCATTGCTTGATGATTTTTAGTTGCCTTTAAAAATATTTTTGCAAGTCTGTATGTCAGTTTGTTTCTAAATTATTTGAGCCTTTATTTTCCTAGGCATTTATACATGAAAGTGTGCACTTTCAATCTTAAATAATACATATCCTAGTTAAACACTCAACGGGGACAGTTTCCCTTTATACTTTATTGTACTATCCAACATCATTCATTCCACTTGTCAGATTTCCTTAAATGCATTGTTTGATTATGTTCATATTTCAAATACAACAGTGCTCCAAAACTCCAATACTTCAGTAACTAATGTGCACAAGATTGAAGTACTATTTGGGTTGCATACTAGAGGTTTTTGTATACATTTAATTTAGAAATATATTTGATTTTGACAAAAGAAATATGTGTTCATTTTTCATTGCTCAACTAATCTTCCCTAATTAAGTTTCAGATAAGCAACAGGTTTTTATAATTCAGAGTATGGTATATATTTTATCCATTGTGTGAGATTCAAGATAGTGACTTTGTATACGTTATTGTGTCAATTATGTAATGGTTTGTTCTTTGTATGCTTCCCAACTTCTCTGTGACATCACTATGTGCACACCCTTTCTATGTCTTTCTTTTTTCTGGAGACTTAGACAAACTTTTTAAAAAAGTATGACTATTTTAATAATATATTACTCCTCTGTGTTAAATTTGATGGCATGATTTAGTGTTTCTTATATTAAATATATTGAAATATAAAATTATGTTAGCACTTGTTAATGAAGAATATTAATATATACAACATACTATGATGTTTGTGCAGTGATATCCTTATTACATGTATGTCTTACTGGCTAATTAAAGCTTCATAATATAGAAAAATTCAATAATAACTTTAATTTGCACGAGGGTTTTGGCAGATCTGCTTCTCTGGCTTTGCCATCCACAGTGCATAAAGCTCCTCTTGCAGACCCAGGCCAGCTCCATTCCATACCTGCTGTGACTCTTGGTGTTCAACCCATATTCCTGGCATCTCCAAAAAGCCGAGGTGTCCATTGAAACTGGGGCCATACCATCACTAGTGGACTCTTCTGACTTCTGGTACAAAGCCTCAGATTCCCTTCATGATCTTTGAAGTCCTGGGGTTTTGGCTGTAATGGAGGCTGCACTTTCACCAATGGCCTTTCCTGGCTTTTCACAGTGCCAAGCCTCAGTGGCTCTCTGTGACCCCTTCAAATTTTCAACTCCTGAAACTTATAGGAGACTCTTATACATATCAGTTACTGTTTCCATATTGAGATGGAGGCTCCAGGCCCCTCTGGACCAAAACCAACTTGGGGAAGAAAGAATTTATTTGTCTCACATCTCCTGCTTCACAGTTCATCACTTAGGGAGCCTTAGGTAGCTCATTATTATTGCTATGGCATTGTTCCATTAGGAAATCAGACCATTGATAGTACCAATTACTCTTCAAAGCTCATGTAAGTAATTTGCAGTAGGGAAAGGATTAAAATTAAGAGAAGTTGAGTAGAGAGTATATGCTGTGTCCCATAAAGCTGTGCAACCTAATCTCTTCACTTATTTATAATGGACCATATAAAATTGCTGAAACCTGCTGGCTTTTACATAAAAGAAAAGAGTGTCTATCTGCTGTAAAAATAAGCTGCTTCGATGAGTGGTCTCGGGATGTGGCAAAAGCATGTTTTCCATTCTACCACGCCCCCTCTTCCGCAGGTTGTTGCCTAGGCTTAGAAAAGGGGCACAGGTGGATGAGAAGTAAAACAGTCCACTCTCTCTGGAGCTGTTGACTTGGACTCTGGTCAATTCTGGCTGTTTCCTTTCATGGGCTGACAGTTTGTTCAGGAGTAACCTTTCGATCCTACTAATGAAGCACAAGCAGTTAGATATATAGGTATTTAAGCAGCACTAATAGTTATGGTAGGTTACTTTGGCATAGACACATATGTTTGGATGATATGTTAATCCATGAATTACATTTTCCCCCCTGTTAAATATGACAGGGTCTTACTGTGGCTTATAACATCTCCTAACCTGTAAAGGATGTAAAGGCTCCGATTGGGGTGAATGGTGAAACTACAGCGATGTAGTCTGGACACTCATTTGATCAACTTGATTGAACAAACAACATGTCACCCCCCACTGGATGGTGGGGCTGTGGGGGTTTGGACACAACAGCCTGTAGATTGGTTTTGCACGAAGGATGCTTGTACTCATGGATTATCACTTATAGCTAAAAAAGGAAAAAAAAAAAAAAACCAGAGAAAGATGCAAGACAGTTATGGCAGAATACATGATCTGGGATGGGGTGGGGGTGGGAGGGAAGGGAAAGGGAAAAATGCCTGATCTGAATTGGAAAATGATGTACGAAATGCACAAAGCATCAATAAAAAAATAAAAATAAAATAAAAAAAGAAATATACACATGAAAAAAAATAAAGTATGTTTTCCTCTAGAATCTATGACCTCTCCAGCCATGAGGATTTAGCTATGTTTACAGTACCGCACTTCAGTTCCCTGTGATTCAGCTGGCCTAAATTTCAATTTGACATCTTTTGTTACCCCTAGATAAAAGTGCCACTACTGTGGTAATAATGATAGTTTTCTGGGGAAGTCATTGTTGTTTATTAAGATTTCAGCTGGGTTGGAACATTGCTTGTTTTCTTCTCTGAGTGGTTTGTAGTGTATCCTCTGATACCATGAGAAATAGTCAGGAGGGGGAATTCCAGTCAGTTCCAGCTTGCTTGCTTGAAGTCCTGTGTCCAATGAGTGGTCTCTCTTCAGCATTGGGTCTTACCTTCACATTCTGGAAGGCAGTAAAGGCCTTTGACAGCAGCCTGTGATATTTGGGGAATCTCTCGGGCTAAGTGCACCAACAAATTGAAGGAAGATTTCTTCTTCTTAATGCTGTTTTGTTGTTGTTGTTGTTGTTGTTGTTACATAGCTTTTAGCTATAGATATTCACTCATATATTTATTGTATGCATATTTTTCAGAAGGCCTTTGAAATGAAATATTTCCTTCTGATTTCTCATTCCAATCTGTTTTATCTCACATCTCACTTTCCCTGCAAAAACCTCACTACTCTCTTCTCTATTAAAGCATCTCTCTTCTCTTCATTTCCTCCTTTATAGAAACTGTCTTTGAATATCCTGCTCTCTTGAGATCCTCTTTCTCCATTATTCCCATGCATCCTTTCTATTCTTTGCTCCTGCAATTATGGTTATATGATGATATATCTTCTCATTTAAGGATTTGGAGCTGAGATCCACAAATGAGTGAGACCCATGTAATGCTTGTTTCTCTGAGTCTTTGTCACGTCACTTAATATAACGTTTTGTTGTTCCATCCATTTGCCTGAAAATGTCATGATTTTCTTTTTTCGTTACTGCTGAATTGGACTCTATGCATATCACATTTTCATTATCTATTCATTAGTCAGTGACACTTAGGTTGTTTCAATTTCTTAGATATTGTGAAAAGAGTAGCAAGAAATATTTTAGTGCAAGTATCTCTGTAGTAAGATGAGTCCTTTGGTTATATGCCAAGGGTCAGTGTAACTGGATGATAGATTTATTTTAGTCAAAGGAGCTTCTTTTTTAAATTTTTATTTATTTTTATGTGTATGAGTGTACTGTCTGCATGTGGGTCTGTGCACCCGTGTCGTGCAATGTTGCAGAGGTCAGAAGAGGGTGTTGGATTCCCCTGGGACTGGAGTCAAAGAAGGTTCTCAGCCGGCATGTGGGGGCTGGGGAATCGAACGGGTCCTCTGCAAGAGCAGTCAGCGCTCTTAACCACTAGGCCATCTCTACAGCCCCAAAGCTTCTTTTTTTGTATCAGATGGAGACTAAACACAGAATTCTACAGCGGGCCAGACAGAGAACAATCGTCTCTGGATGTTCAGCCCAAAGTGACATATTTTCAATTCAATCTCACAAAACATAAGATGAATCTGTCTTTCAATTCACACTACAGAGTTTTCTTTGTTTGTTTTTGTTTTTTTGTCTTCTTGAGACAGGGTTTACCTCTGGACCTAGCTGCCTTGGAATTCACTATGTAGACTCCAGTGGATCGACCTGCACTAGGGGACATGGTGAACATATCAGACTCTCTAGGCCCTGATGTAGTTATAGAACTTTTGTCTGCTGATGGCTGCTGGATAGGAATCGACAGTGTTTTACAGGGATGAGGTCCTTTGGAGGTTGGCCAGGATCCAGCGGATTAACCTGCACTAAGGGACATGGTGAACATATTGGATTCGCTAGGCCCTGGTGTGTGTACATAGTGGAGTACACAGAATTCAGCAGTGGGGAGAGATGCACATGGGGAAGGGATGTAAATAACATCAAATTGTATTGTACGGCAAACACCAAAATTCAATAAATTTTTTTTTAATTTTATTTATTTTTGTATGTGTATGAATGTACTGTCTGCATGCAGGTCTGTGCATCCGTGTGGTGCAATGCAGGTCAGAAGAGGGTGTCGGAATTCCCCTGGAACTCGAGTCAAAGATGGTTCTCAGCTGCCATGTGGGTGCTGGGGATCAAACCCTGGTCCTCTGCAAGAGCGGTGGGTGCTCTTAACCGCTAGGCCGTCTCTCCACCCCCCCCAAAATATTTGCAGCCTATGAAAGAAAACAGCTAGAATTGACTAGAGACCAAGACAACAGCTCCAGAGAAAGTAGACTGTTTTGCTTCTCATGCACCTGTGCCCCTTTTCTAAGCCTAGGGAACAATCTGCGGAAGAGGAGGCACGGTAGAATGTAAGGGCTGCGATTGGGGTGAGTGGTGAAACTACAATATAGACTGGACACTCATTTGATCAACTTGATTGAACATACAAGTCCCCCCTGCTGGATGGTGGGACCCATGAGCTATGTGGGTTTGGGCACAACTGGCTCGCAAATTGGTTTTTGATGAAGGATGCTTGTACTCACAAATTATTACTTATTGTTAGAAAAAAATGAAAACAAAACAAAACAAAGAAACAGAAAGATGCAGAAATGTTATGGCAGAATGCATGATCTGGGATGGGTAGGGGTGGGGTGGGGGGAAGGGAAGGGGATATATGCCTGGACTGAATTGGAAAATGATGTATGAAATACACAAAGCATCTTTAAAAACAATTTAAAAAAGGATTAAAAATAAAAGCCTGGCAGATCTAGGAAGTATGCTTAATCACCATAATTATCAAAAGATCCAAAGACTGGGTGACAAAGGCCTCATTTACATTATTTTTGCAAATAATATTGGCATCCTAAAAGAGGAGAGATTATGAGAGATGATGTTAAATTAAATTAATAATTGTCTCAACATTTAAAATATTAGAAGTGTAAATGCTCATGTAGAATGTAGACAGCCAGTATGGAAGAGGAAGTTAATGCTGTCTTGCTGCTTTGATGATAGAGTTTGATTCAATATATATATAAACTAAAACATATTACATGCAAATAAAAGCAATAGCAATGGACACAGTCATAAAAATATTACAAAGGCACAGATTTCATCAAGTTCACCCATGCTGTTTTGGGTTACTGTATGTGATTAACTTGGGAAACAAAGTTCATTTTTGAGTTAAATCATCCTATAGGTGAAAGAGATTGCTACCAGGTGATACTATATGACAGCAAAATTATAGAGAACATTTGTTTATACCAATCCCAAAGTAATTGTTATACAGATTTTAGGTAAAGCTAATGTGGACAAGAGCAATTTATATCACCAGTTAACTCAGATGCATTACCGTTTTTATCAGTCTTCAAACCAATGTTGTCCAATATGCCCATATTTACTTTTACTAAGTCCTAAAGCACCATGTATCTTGTAGACAGAGTCTGGGCAAAACTGTATACTTGTTGAACTCATGTCAATTAAACATGCACCAATCGAATATACACCCGTGTCCCTCTCCCACCCCTCCCACCCCTCCCGAGTCACTATTTCAGTCAGCCTTCTGATGCAACCTTTCTGTTGTTGTTCTTTTAATGTGCATCCCTCTCCAAAGAAATATTGTATAAACTTGGGTTATTGGTACTGCTCCACTATGAGAGATAGCATTTGTCGTTTGTTTTTCTGGACTGTGTTTACTTGCACTGTAACATATGGCTTAAGCTCATCCATTTACCTGCCAAATTTCAGGACTGTTGTCGTTTCTTTACTGTGCATAGAACTCCATTGTGTACTGATTCCACCCTATAGGTATTGTATAAAACAACTGCTTTTTGAGACTCATGGATCAAAAGTAAACACCTTAAATAAAAAGGGGAGGATATAGAATATAAGAAAACTTTTGTCAAAAAACCTTGCACCCAAATCTTAAAACTAACTATGGGAAAGGATTTGTATGGATTCCAACAGCCAGATATCACCAACTTAAGCTGAGAAAGAAAGATGCAGCCTTTCGCAGTGGTGGATGTAACCAGAAAGTGACAGCAGAAGGACTTGACTTCTGGCGCATTGAAGGGAAGAAATGCCTCAGATTAGCTGCAGACATCAGCCCTCTGTGGATCCCACTAGTAACAACTATTTTTGAATGATTCCTAACGGAACGTCTTCTCTTCTAGGTGCTGCACAAGGTTTTAATACAAGAGAGCTTTCTTAACTCCCCCCCATAGAATAAAGTGAAATAAGAGGATGATGAGGGTTGCATGTCTCCAGCTGTAGATTGGAACCAGCTGTTATAAAGTGTTCTCTTGTAAAAATCAGTAAACTGCCTTCTTTAATTGACTAATGACATAAAAACTGTGAAAAGGAGTATTTTCTATTCAGAACATTATAATGCAAAGTCTCCTTAAGCTATGCACCTAAACAAAAATTATATTCAATACAGGAGCTCTGACATACAACAATGGATATTCTACCAAGGAGATGTGGGCCATGGGGATCCAAGGCCCGCACAAAATGGTAAAGGTCCTTGCCTCCTAAACTGGATATCTGCAGGAAAGAGTCAATAAGGCCCTGACCTGTTGAAAAAGACCTGATAGCAAACATGGAAAGATTTTGGAGAACCCACTTGCAAGTATAACAGATTTTGGTCTCTGGGATGCCAGAGAAGTGACCAAAGACCATAAACCATGAGCATATAGGTTCCTTAGTCAAGCAAGACTCTCCGTTAGCACCAGCTACACCTCATCTCTGCCTGGAAATACTGTGCAGCATTGGCAGCCAGACGTCGTGCAATATCCCAAAGTTAAATTGGCTATGGCCTCTCTTCCTTGGAGGAATAACCCAGCGCTGATGCACAAGCTTCATCCTCTTAATGGTAGGAGATGTTACAAACCACACGAAGACCCTGCCATACTTGCACAAGAAGAAAAGTATGAATTGACATACCATCCAAACATCTGTGTCATACCAAAGTACCTACCATAACAATTAAGTAACTGTTTAAATCCCCATAATCTAATTGTTGTGCTTCATTAGTAGGATGGAAAGGTATATATTAACGTTTAATACCTAAATCTAATTGCATGTGCTATCTTAGTAGGATCGAAAGGGTTATGACCTGGACAAGCTGCAGCCCATGAAAGAAAACAGGCCAAACTGACTAGAGACGCAATGAATCGGCTCCAGAGAAGTAGAGCTGTTTTGCTTCTCATCCACCTGTGCCGCTTTTATAAGCCTAGGGAACAATCTGTGGTAGAGGGGACGTGGTAGAATGTAAGGCTTCGATTGGGGTTAATTGGTGAAACTACATCAATATAGACTGACACTCATTTGATCAACTGGATTGAAACATACAAGTCCCCCCGTGCTGGATGGTGGAACCCATGAGCTGTTTGCGGGGTTTGTGCATAACTGCTTGCAAATTGTTTACATGGAAGATGCTTGTATTCACAAATTATCAGCCTATATTTAAAAAACAAGATGAGAAAAGCCAAAGCAAAACAAAAAAGCAGAGAAAGATGCAGAAAACTTACGGCAGAATACACGATCTGCAATGGGTAGGGGTGGGGTGGGGGGGGAGGGAAGGGGATATATGCCTGAACTGAATTGGAAAATGATGTATGAAATACACAAAACATCAATAAAAATAAATTTAAAAAATTACAAAGGCAGGAGCTCATGGAGAACTCCGCCTCTGGCCTGTGTACCTGGTGTGTAAATCCCCAAACTCACAAGTCACAAAGAGAACTTCTGTCTATCCAAGAGTTTCCTTACTCCTTCCTTACTATGATGTTGGGTATTATATATATTTTTTCTTAATTGAGCTGATTCTTTTAAACTTTGGGCAAAGGTATCCACTACAAAATAATCTTTTGGTGAATAATTCCCTCCAAAACATTGTGTGTTTGTGTGTGTGTGTGTGTGTGTGTGTGTGTGTGTGTGTGTTAGCAGAATAATGACTCCCAATCATGTCTGCATCTAATTTACAGAACTTGCAAATCTGTACGCCATTAATTCCGGCACTTGTCAATATTTTATAGGACAAGAGAAGATATTGACAGATTAAGGAAGAGGTCTGAGGGGCAGAGTTAACCCCAACTTCCCTAGGTGAGCCCAGTCTGCTTCCATGGACTAGTGAAACTAGAATGTGTCCTGAGTTTTTCACGTCTGTACTTGAGCATGAGCAGACAGAGGAATTTTGCTGAGTCTGGGAACATAAAGGAGAAGAGTAGGTGAGGAATGAAGGTGAAGGTTATGATTTCAAGATGCGCAGAAAACCCACTTTGCCCCAGAATAAAAAAAAAACAAAAAAACTGCAGTTCATCGGATGCTTTGTGTTATGCTAGTTTAATTCTCCCAAAATTCTTGAGCTACACGTGGTAAAATAATAAGTTTGAATTTATTTAAATCACTCAATTCCTAGCAATTTATCAGCACAGAAATGAACATCCAGTACCATTGCAATGGTGATAAAACCTTTTCCTTACTAAAAATTTAAAATTCAATAGTTTTTTCCCATATATTATCTTAAATTGTATCACTACTTCAACTTTCTTTGGAATTACAGTAAAAAAAAACTCTTTCAAAGATTTTAAGCTTATCACCTTAGCACAGGGTCAGCCTGAGAGTTGGCATTAAGAACCGAGCAATTTTCCCTCAGGTCTTGGCAACACAGTAAATTGTACATCAGTGCTTCTTTGCACTGTTTCATCTGCCATTCAATTAATCTATGCACAGTCCTTTTCTGTCTCTTAATGGACTAAAGATATCTTGATTCCTCACTAATTTGGAAGATAATATATTCATATTTCATCCAAACGTGTTACGCCTGGGAAGCTTTTTAGATTCCCCATTCACATTCTTATCAGTGACAATGCGAAGGGCATATTGAGACACATTCTGTGAGTCTGAAGAATATGTTTAAATAAAAATCGGCATGAGGGCTACTCAGTAATTAGGAATCCTGGTAATTCAAGTGAAAATTAGGAAATGGTGTGTTATGGTATGTCGATTTAGAAGGGACAAGAAAGTTTCTGCATACTGGATGTTACCACTGCACTGTTGGTAACAGATAGCCCAAACCAGCACTATTGGTAACAGATAGCCCAAACCAGCACTGTAGGTAACAGATAGCCCAAACCAGCACTGTAGGTAACAGATAGCCCAAACCAGCACTGGTCATCAATTAGCAATTCCTCATTTTATTTTCTATTTTCTTAGGAAGAATTGTGATAAGCAAGTAGAAGCCAATCTCAAGAACAATAACATCAGTACACCTATAAGGGATTACGTCAAAGTTACTAATGTTTAAAGTTAACCAGATCATGAGCTTTCGTAACCCTCCAGGCTGTCCTGTTGTTGTGTGGCACATGCCTCCCTTACCTGGTACAGGTTGGCTGACCCCTTTCCTGATGTGTTCCTTATTTATACCATTCCCTGAATACAGGAAACATCCCATTTAATGAAAATTATCTTTCCACAACCTTCAGTTTCCTGAAAGAGGTTTCTGTAAGGTGATTTCTTATCTTTTATGGTAAAATGTGCATCTAGTATGACTCATCCCTGTGGTACACAAAGTTTACTACAATGGGATTACCATCATGACATCCCGTGAATCTCAGTGTAGATGTTACATTGACTAGAGTTGTTTTGCTTGCTGTCGTTAGTTCTGAACTTCTGTAACTTTTTCTTATTTTTATTTATTTATTTATTTATTTATTTATTTATTTATTTATTTATTTATTGGTGTTTTTGAAACAAGGTCTCCCTGTAGCCCCAGCTGGCCTGGAACTTGCTCTGTAGACCAGGCTGGCTGTATGTGAGTGTGTGTGTTTGAGACAAGATCTCCCTATAGCCCCAGGTGGCCTGGAACTCACTCTGGAGACCAGGCTGGCCTTGAACTCACAGAGATCCACCTGCCTCTGCCTCCTGAGTGCTGGGATTAAAGGCATGTGCCACTAGCCGGGCAACTTTACTCTTTTTTAAAACACTTCCCTAGGGACTGGAGAGACGGCTCAGCAGTTAAAAGTGGGGGACTGCTCTTGCAAAGGACCTGGGGTTCAATTCCCAGCACCCACATGGCCACTAAGAACCTTCTTTAAGCAGGGCATGGTGATGCACACTTTTAATCTTAGCACTTGGGAAGGAGAGGCAGGCAGATCTCTTTGAGTTCAAGGCCAGCCTGGTCTCCGGAGTGAGTTCCAGGCCACCTGGGGCTATAGGGAGATCTTGTCTCAAACACACACACACTCACATACACAAACACACACACACAAAACGGTTCCCACAAATTTGTCCTACTTTCCTCAACTTTGTCCTGTCTATTAACCTTCATGAACATCTATTATAGATTACATGTTTTGACTATATTGAAATTTGTCTGGATGGAGGATCATTAAATAGAAGCTAAATAAATTATTTTTGAATTTCTGTAAATTTGTCTGGAACTCCTGGAACCATGTGTTTTAAATACACACACACACACACACACACACACACACACCCACACACACACACATACACGCACGATGTTTGAAATACACACACACACACAGTGTCTGTTCAAGGAAAATTAAAACAAATTGATATTTTTTCCTGTTAAACTACTTATTAGTGTTTTAATAGACACAGAAAGAAAACAAATATTAAAAATAACCATTCAGTAAAAGAATATTCAAGAATATTGTTTTTTATTTAATTATTTTATTTTATATGTATCCATTTTTCCTGCATGGATATGAGTGCATCACATTCACGTAATGCGTGTGGAGTCCAGAAGGGGTCATTGGATCACCTGGAACTACATTTAAGAACTGTTGTTAACCTACCACTGGGCGCTGGGCAGTGAATGTGGACACTCTACTAGAGCAGCCAGTGGGCCTAACTGCCGATTCATTTCACCAGCACCTCAAGAATATTGTCTAAAGTTTACAAATAATTAAATACATAATGGCTCATTTTATGTCATAAAATTCACTTATGCAATAAAAATTAATTTTTAGAAAGGATTTGTTCAAAAAGTTACCATTAGCAAATAAGAACATCATCTTCAGAATTAGGCCAGTAATATAAACTATTGCTCCTTACCCTGACCAGCAGCTAGTGGAAATTTATCCTGAATAGCAGCTAGTGGAAGTTTATCCTGACTAGCACCTAGTGGAAGTTTATCCTGACTAGCAGCTAGTGGAAGTTTATCCTGACTAGCAGCTCGTGGAAGTTTTTGCGTGCACTCCATAGCAAAGCTTCCTCTACCAAGTTAATGAAAGACTCCAGTGAATTAACACAATGAAGAATTCAGTATTAGTAAACAATAGGGAAACTCTCCTGGGCCATTTGATAATAGAAACTGAAAATAAACTAAATCAATAATTGAAATACATATCAGATTTCATAAATAAATTCACAGCATAAAGATAAAATATATTCAAAAATCATATCTTGTACTTCAAATAACATACAAACAAATACAATGTGACATAGCACATTAATCTGCCTTAGTATCAAATAAATTGTTACAGTACAATTTACCATCTATAAGAAAACACACCCAAAAATCCCTAGAAATAGTGAAAACTCAAAACCTGTCCAGATAAAAATTGCTTTTATATCGATGTCACCTCTAGGGATGTGTTTGGAATTGAAATTCTTGTTTTGATCACCTTGACATTATTGTTCATTGAAATGAACATGAGAAATTGCTCATCAAAGACATAAAATTTCTCTAAAGATTGGAATTTAAAACCCATCCCTAGAGCTTGTGTTAATTTTGAAGCAATTTCATGGCCTGGATTTGAATTGAAGTCCTCATAGATTTGTTTTCAAAAATTGTTTTCAAGAATCAAGAATTGTTTTCAGACTGTTTACACAATAAGTAGGGGGACCAAGAGTATTTCTATGTTGATATTGAGATTGCTTGGGAAATCAAGATTTCTGAATGTGTAACTCTTATACCTATTTTTTATACATGTACATAATTATGTATATATAATTTTTTTGTCTTTTTGAGACAGGGTCTCCCTGTAGCCCCAGCTGTCCTGGAACTCACTCTGTAGACCAGGCTGGCCTTGAACTCACAAAGATCCACCTGCCTCTGCCTCCCAAATGCTAGGATTAAAGGCGTGTGCTGCCACCACACCCGGCTAAATTATGTATATATAATTTTTGATACACATTCCATTTTGATTATCAGTATATGGGTTAAAAAGATTAAATATATGTTAGTACTATCACATTTCTTAAAGTAATAATGCCCAAAATGCAACTGTAATCTTACTAGAAACATAAAAATGATTGCAGAGTGATACTTTCTACTTCTTAATTTACATTCCCCATTTAATATCTCATCTGTCAGTAATATATCATAATTTGATACAACCAGTGGTAAGCACACATTTTTTTTGGTGATCTGTCTTTAATACTGACTCAGTAAGAAAAAAAAATGTGAAAGTATATCTTCTGATTCTATCTCTATTATTTTTTATTAGTAAAGGTACAAATTTTAGAGTAGATGAGTTCAATATACATTTTTTTTAAAATGTGCTTGGCAACTACCACCAACCAAAGGTCTTTAGAAAATTCTACATGGAAAACCACCACTGAAGAAACTTCCTTAACTATATACAGATACATCATAAAAATAGATTAAAAGAAATTACCTCAAATCAAGGGTACATTACCCCTACTAGACACCACAGTCAAGCACAGTAAAAGCCCAATGCCAGGGAGGGACTAGCAATTTTGAACAGTTTATGAGGGAAGTCAGACCCTCAGACAGCAGTGGTCATTGCACCTGCTCTTTGTTCCCATCAGAACTTGATGTTGAGACCCAATTGATGAAGGCACTACACACATGAATCGTTGAGCAAAAAGGGGGGAGTCAAACTGGTACTAACTTCAAAGCTCCATTGCTACATGCTAGCTTTCATAGCACTGGAAGGAGCTACAGCAAGAGAGAACGTCATCACTAAACTTATGCAGCCCTGACTCCTGAATACTTCTGCAACTGTCCTGACAAAATATGTCCTTATGCAACAGTGGCACGGATACTGATGTTGTAACCAATATGTCCCTTTAACTTTGTAGAACAATTTGTTTTTTATTTGATTAAACTTAAGTAAAAATGTTTAGCATTCACACATCAAAGCATATTGTAAATGTTAACCTGCTTGTTTTCATATTTTTTTAGAGTCAAGAAATATTCAAATGTAAATGTATAGTATAGGCATGATTTTCTCATATCTCCCAATGTAGACCCAAGTTTGCATAGGGTCATCTGCATAGGAGATGCCATGACAGAGTATTGACTCAAACACTTGGATACTGTGAATTTTGGCTAAATATCTTGGGATCTTGGGTAACATAGCACACACCTATCTGTGTTGCTTTACTTATCTCTAGATGGTTACTGTGTGTTTATAGAAAGTTATGGTGATCACTTAAATTAAAATAATAGTCATCAACAGATAGAAATACTTTAGTGTGGTAGGCATGGTGGTACAAGCCTTTAATATCCCAGCATGTGGGAAGTAGAGGCAGGTGGATCTCTGTGAGTTCAAGGGCAGCCTGGTCTTCATAGTGAGTTCCAGGCCAGCTGGGGTGACAGAGAGACCCTGTCTCAAAATGATAAAAAAAAGGAAAAAAAGAAGAAAAAAAAAAAGAAATATCTTAGCAAGTATGAGTAGAATTGTTACAAATTTTATAGAGCATATAGTCTTCTTATGTTTGTACCATTTGAAAATTATTTCCCTTTAACTGAAAGGATGCTGTGTAATTAAACTATAAGACAAACAAAAGTTCACCCCTTTTACTAAGTGTCGACAAGGGAGAAAATCTAGCAATTTCACATGTGTTTTACACCATAATTATTTTTAAAACAACCTTGGAAGCCCAACACAAGCCTGTCAGACTAATCTTAAGGAGTACTTTCATATATTTAATAAAGCTGACAAAGTATAATTTGTATCTGTAAATGTCCTCCCTATCCTGGGCCCACCAAGATTCCCAGTCCTATAAGATACTGTACCTCCCACTTCCCAGAGTTTCTAAAGTTGTCTTGGGATTCCATATCTACTTCCCCATGTCTATACTGGGATTTTGCCTGTTTTGAGCTTGCCTAAGATTTGTGCATGCTGTCACCATTGCCAAGACTTCATATAAGTAAATGATCATCTGTCTGGAAGATGTTTCTTCCTGTGGTCATCCACTCCCTCTAGCTCTTACATCTTCCTCAATGATACCTTAGCCTTCAGAGGCAGAAATTTGAAATAGAGGTCCTATTCATGGAAAAATGTTCTGTGATCTCTTGTTCTCTGCACATTATCTGATTGTGACTTTCTGTTTTATGAACCACGTGCTGAATAATGAAACTTCTTAGGTGACAGTTGAGGGATCCATTCATCCCATGTGTAGAAGTTGCATTAAGGTTGTGTCACTTAGGGACAAGCATCTCACAGACACTTGTTTTCTGTGCCTGACCAGATCATGAACACTATAATACTCTCCATCTGTTCCAAAAGAAGCTTTTAGAGCTGGCCATGGTGGTGCACTCCTTTAATACCAGCACTTGGGAGGCACAGGCAGGTGGATCACTATGAGTTCAAGGCCAGCCTGGTCTACGTAGTGAGCTCTAGGCCAGTTGGGGCTAAAGGGAGACCCTGTCTCAAAAAGACCAAAAAAAAAAAAGCTTTTAGAAGAAGGTAAGTGTCCATTTGTCTGTAAATATGAGGATGCATATTTAGAATAAAGTAAAAAAAATCTGTTCGTCTAGAGATGTGGCAGAAGTAGATTTTCCTGTAGAATCTATGGCCTCCTCAACCATGTGTATTTAGCAATGTTTTCAGTATTACACATGAGTTACTGACGAGTAAGACAGCCTTAATACCAAGTAGGCAGCTGTTGATTATCCCTAAGATAAAAGTACCCCTACTGGGCCTGGGGAGATAGCTCAGTGATTAAGAACAGTTGCTGTTCTTTCAGAAGACCTCAGTTCAGTACCCAGATCCCACATGGTGACTACCAACCATCTGTAACTCCAGTTCCAGGGAATCCAGTGTTTACTTCTGGCCTCTGTGGGCATTGCACAACATGGGTGCACATACATGCAGACATAAAACAGTCATACAGATAAAATAAAAATAATAAATAAAATATTTAAAGTGACAGTTCTGCATCAATAGAAATAGTGTGCTGGGCCACTCATGGCTGATTATTAGGGCTCACACCTGGGTAGGACACAGCACTTGGAGCAATCAAGCTGGAACTGACTGACCTGGAAGGCTCCTGGAAGACCAGCTCTCATGGTAACAGAGGATATATATAACATCATCTGTTAGATGTTATATCTGCCAAGGGATGAAACCAATCAATGGTTCTAAATTACATTTTTTAAAATAAAAGTAGTACATTTTAACCAAAAGTTAAATCCATTAATTAAGAGTTTGATGCATGAATAAATGGTTTAATAGTCTCTTCGCCTTGAATAAAAAAAAAAAAAACAGTCAAATTCAATGACTGTCAAAAGGTTACAGGATACTTTCTGGTAACTATTCCCAATCTTCCTATTGACAGAAAGATCCTCACTGTTTTCCCACTTGAATACATAATGTAACATTTTATGAAATCATAAAGTTTTGTATGCTTTTGGAATCAAGAAAAAGTCATACTGTGTGTAATCCTGCATAAGGTAGCTATTGTTTTAATATCTGATAAAGCAAATTCTTTAAGCTCCTTCTATTGGAAAAATTTTAAATGCCTTATTTGTATTCTTCTTTAAATGAGCAAAGGGAATAATCAAACCACAAAAGACTTATAGTAACTCGATGCCAGTGGGAAATTAAATATTTTTAATAAAATATTGAACTATATTATTTTACATTTTATGTGGTATGATCTGTAATACAAATATGCTTTTCTGGGCATTAGGAAGGAAGAACACCCTGGGAAAATGCCTAAGGGTCAGATGCAGGTAATGAAATGTGAATGCAATTTGTTCACTAACAATTCTGAGACTTCCCAAATGTTCTGGCACAGAAAGCCAAGTTTCCCATCAAATGACAATACATTCAATGGAGAAAAACCAAATCTATAAATTAGAAGTCTCTGATATCAGAAGCCTGTAATATTCTAATCATGACTTCTTCATTTTACTAAGAACAGTAATCAGGGATCTATAATTATTCAATCTTCTGACCATTAAGCTATCTTCCCTGTAAATAATCAAATTTTTCTTCTGCATGGCAATCCTAATAAAAATTTATAATAGAAAGCTAATGTGCATGACATAGTTTGTCAAACCTTTGTGTAGAATTGGTCTATAATTCAATGTGTTTACTAACGGTAAATTTTTATTACTGTTATTGAATATCAAGAGAGACATCTTTGTAGCCATTATAAGGTAAACATACATACTTGAGACAAAGTCTTTAATAAATTTAATATTTATTGTATCACATAGATTTATTTTCTTTTTTTTTTCAGTAAAAAGATTAAGCTTCTGGTAAGCCTATTTATTTTTTTATTTTTTTTATTGATGTTTTGTGTATTTCATACATCATTTTCCAATTCAGTTCAGGCATATATCCCCTTCCCTTCCCCCCACCCCACCCCTACCCATCCCAGATCATGCATTCTGCCATAACATTTCTGCATCTTTCTCTTTTTTGTTTTGTTTTCATTTTTTTAACAATAGGTGATAATCTGTGAGTACAAGCATCCTTCATGTAAAACCAATTTGCGAGCAGTTGTGCCCAAACCCACACAGCTCATGGGTCCCACCATCCAGCAGGGGGGGCTTGTATGTTCAATCAAGTTGATCAAATGAGTGTCCAGTCTATATTGTTGTAGTTTCACCATTAACCCCAATCGAAGCCCTTACATTCTACCACGCCCCCTCTTCCGCAGATTGTTCCCTAGGCTTAGAAAAGGGGCACAGGTGGATGAGAAGCAAAACACTCTACTTTCTCTGGAGCTGATGTCTTGGTCTCTAGTCAGTTCTGGCTGTTTTCTTTCATGGGCTGCCAGCTTGTCCAGGC
>VZQC01014556.1:0-43191 GCA_009823505.1 Rhizomys pruinosus
AGTTAGTACTGTATAAATATCTATATATCTAATTGTGTGTGCTTCATTAGTAGGATCGAAAGGCTATATATTATACTGTTTAAATACCTATATATCTAATTGTGTGTGCTTCATTAGTAGGATCGGAAGGTTATGCCTGGACAAGCTGGCAGCCCATGAAAGAAAACAGCACGAATTGACTAGAGACCAAGACAACAGCTCCAGAGAAAGTAGACTGTTTTGCTTCTCATCCAACTGTGCCCCTTTTCTAAGCCTAGGAAACAATCTGCGGAAGAGGGTGCATCATAGAATGTAAGGGCTGCGATTGCCTGAATGGTGAATCTACAACAATATAGACTGGACACTCATTTGATCAACTTGATTGAACATACAAGCCCCCACTGCTGGATGGTGGGACCCAAGAGTTGTGTGGGTTTGGGCACAACTGCTTGCAAATTGGTTTTACATGAAGGATACTTGTACTCACAAATTATCACTTATTGTTAATAAAATGAGACCATAACAAAACAAAACAAAAAACAGAGAAAGATGCAGAAAAGTTACAGCAGAATGCATGACTTGGGATGGGAGGGTTGTGGTGGGGGGAAGGGAAAGGGATATATGCCTGAACTGAATTGGAAAACGATGTATGAATTACACAAAGCATCAATAAAAAAATCTATTCACACATTGGATAATGTAAACTAAATTACTTATGTTGTTTAAAAATTCATCTAATATTGTCAACATAAAAATTTGGTCACACTTAAATATATGTAAACTACAAACTATTTTTGCTTCAAATCCATGCTAAATTTCCAGGTAACAGCCTTGGCATTAACGTATATCCAATGTGTTTTTATAATGTTATCTGTAACATCCCTTTTATCTACAAGAAAATGTGGTACATCTACATAATGGAGTTCTATGCAGTGGTAAAGAAAGATGACATCGTGAAATGTGCAGGTGAATGGATGGAACTAGAAGATTTTATGGTAAATGAAGTAACACAATCCCAGAGCAACAAATAACAAATGGTATCATTTATCTGTGGTTACTAATATCAAGTACCTAGTTGTAAGACAAACAGAACAATGTTAATGTTTTACACCTCATGTTCTAAAGACAACTATGCTCTTGCAATGTGAATCCCTAAACAGGTTGTAGAGCTAACATAACGTTTATTTTCAGACCTTGGGTTTTTGGTACATGATGGAGGGTATGTGAGCATCTTTTCTAGTAATATAGGATTAAAATGGAAAGATACAAATCAGGAAATATGCTATGGATATAGCATACAGTTTGTTTCCAAAAGAAACAATCTTAATATAGGTGAAATGTAATAGGCTGCTGCAACATAGCCTTTCTGGGTGCTTAACAACGATACTTAATGCCCATACCAATCTGGCTGAAGGACTTAAGGATAACTTTGTTCCTTGCCCTCAAAGACAACCAAATATTAGGGGATTATGCATGAGGCACCTCTGGAAATGTCCTACAGATGTGGGTGATCAGTCTTCCTGTTCAGGCAGGTCTTGGAGAGCCACTGATGGGAGTTCATCCAGTGTCCATTCTAAAGAGAGGATAATCTGCTCATGCATCAGAAAATGAAGCCTGGTCTAGCAAGACCTGCTTTTTTATCCTCAAGTGGATGGAACTGGAGAATGAAAAGATGCCAACCCCACAAAAAAACCCAAGTGACCCCTGAGGACCAGATCCTCAACTGACCTTGAGAAAACAAAAACCTTCATTAATCTAGGCTAACTGTGTGGCCTTAAGCATCCAAAAGGAAAGTACAACCAGATACAAGTAATCAGTAAGACCAGAGAAACCATACTGCAGACATAGACCTTGAGATCTTAGTAAAAAGACAAAAAGAATAAAGAGAGAGTACTGTTGTTTGGCCTGTTTCCAATTCACACTGGCAAGTGCATCTGTGACTGTCACCAATTTTGGTACTCCTCAAAGACATAAGACACCGTTTTTTAACCTCCTAATATGGACTGAGGACTCATGTCTCTCCAAGAATCCTCCAAACCTTCAATGCCAGATGGGGACTACTGATATACCTAGCTTGTGTCCTAAACAGCTAAGGGGATGTCAGCCTTGTGAGAGTGTAGACTGCCATTGTTGGACTACCTGGGCTGTATCTTGGAGGCCAAGATCAACACAGGATGCATGTTTACTGGACTTCATTTTGAGGGACCATAGGAGCGAACACCCAATGTGTAGCACAATTGCAGAATTGATGGTTCTTTGGGGCTGCCAAGGAGGAACCTTTGAGCACTACCTTAAGGAAAACATGACATCTTTTAGGGGAGAAAATATATCCTCTAATTCAAGATATATATANGACAGTATTTCATCTCTTCCTCCACAATGGACCTCAAGACACTGGTTCTTGTGTGGGTATGTATGTGGTACTATTGTTTTCAGAAAGAATATATTCTCCTAAATTAAGATAAAATTAACATAATGCCCTCCAAAGATGGCTTAACTTCTTTCTTACATTAAGAGACATAAAATCTCTTGGAAAGATATTCTATTTCTCAAAAACGTCTATTAAATTTGAATCAAGGCTAGGTATTATACTGGTTGGGATTTCTCCCAACAGCCAATTACATCAGTAAAAAAATATTACAGCTGTGTTTTATTAAGCTAAAAATCAGGCCCAATAAATCTACCAGGGCTAAAATAGAGCCATGTATAATTTCAATTATTAACCTAATATATTATTTTACTTTTCAAATGTAAATTAAAGGGATAATCTATGTTATTCTTAAAAAGAACTTTAATAACCCTTTATCAGTTTATCTACTGGAATGATAAACGAGGTATTTTCTACCCACAGGAATATTAAAAATAAATGGTATCTCTAACCACCTGTGCTAAGACAGCAGCACAACCTAGTATAATAAATAATGGTTACTCTTAGCTTATACGCTATTCTGAGTCGACAGAGGGTGGTGGTCGTTAGCCGACCTTAGTAGTTTTGGGTTAATCGGGGACAATTGAAAAAAAATTAAAAAAATACTGTTTACTTAACTGCCTATGCTCTTACTATTCATATTCAATCAGTAAAATTGCAAAGGCACACCTAAAAGCCAAGATTCCAGCTCAGTGATAAGCCAAGAAACTAAAAGCTAGAGATGCGTAGCCAGCCACCTGCTGAAGAAAGACTGAGACAACCTGGATGCTATCTTCGACAACAAAAATGGCTTACTCCTTTTTCTCACAAATAAATAAATAAATAAATAAATAAATAAATAAATAAATGAATGAATAAATGCCTGGAAATTGCTGGATAAAAAAAAAAATAACCTGCAGGAGACAATTGTGACTGAACTTTGTTCCACCAATATAGTTGCATGCACAGATCTCTCCAGCTAGGCTTGTGTCTTTATGTGTAGGACAAGCAATGTTATTTTAGAGACTATGTCACTCCATACCCGTATGTTTTAAAGGGAGAAAATGTATTAATTTTGCTTTTTCATTTCTAGAGTTCCACCACTTAAGGGCAAAGTTACATACTCAGTGGGTTTCTTTGCAACACTTATGGTCAGTTTATGATACACTGGCATCAGTTTCTATGTTTAAATCAATAAGTATAAATGTACTTAAGAGTCATAGCAATTGGCCTATAGCCTTTTGGTGCCTCTGTGCTCAGAGAAAGATCTTTTTTAACAACAGCTCTGTTACCTGCAACCTACGTTCCCTGTAGGCTTCCAGGGCAATCCTTGTTAAAACTAATTTTCACTTCAGAAAGTCGACTTTCTGGTTTGTCAAAAACCAGTTTGGGGTTACAGCTCAAATGTCTTTACTCCAGTATCAGACCATCCCAAAATATCTCCTAGAGGACTGTGACATTACTGCTCCATTTTAATTAAAAATCACAGTAGGGGCTGTAGGAATAAAACGTTGTCTAGCTCGAGGCAAGGACCTGTAAAACCTGTTCCAAGGAACCTCCAAGAGTTACCTGATATCTCTATATCTATAGCTCCGTAAGGTCTGGATATTGTAGTGTTTTTCCTTACCTCACCTATCTCTGCAACGTTCCCTTGAGGTATTGAGCAAAATGTCACACTTCTAGTTAACTAGTTGCACAAACAAGTGCTCTGGATTCCCCTGGTTGGAGCCAAGGTGGCTCATCCTTCCCTTAATCCTGTCCTCCACTTCCTTGCCCAGGGTACAGTAGCCTTTAGTATATAAATGTTGGCATGGATAAAATTGAGTCTATCTCCAGGACTTTCTCTGAGTCTGTGTCTCTATTCTCATTGGGTAACTTTCCTCAGTTCCCTCCCCTCTCCTTGCCAGAGATAAGTCTATAAACTGTCGGCCTGCAGGCAGGAGACAGCCTTGAAACTTGCAGCATAGTGAAGATGCCAGCCTGGTTCTAGGACGGAAGAGTCTCCTGCATGACAGGCGGGGATACACAGCATGCTTGGGTCTGCAGGTGTCTTGGAGCCAGGGCCCTCAGGGTGGTTCTTCCTCGAATTATCCTGTTACATGCTGACCTAGGGAGTGGTTGCTATTTGCTAACCTAGGGAGGGAAGAGGCTCACAGGCATTTTGGGGTTTGGGTAAATTTTAGCCTTTCCAGGCTAGAGTCCACCAGATGCATATTGGGCATTGAGAAACAGGCCCAGTGGTATTCACTTTCCCCAGGCTGAGGTCCACCAGATACATCCCAGGCTTGGGAAACGGGTATGAACTGATAAAGAAATACCTCTAAACTTGGTTTTGTTCATGTCCCAAAACTGTGTCTAAAGATAACGTTTAGTATGTGGGGGCAGGTGGGCTGACATAACCATGAGCTGTAACTCTGCTATTATCCAGATTGCTCAGGGTTCACCTCTCCCCATTGTACAGGCAAACCCTGGTGCCCTGGAGGAATAAACCTCTTGCTTTTGCAGCAAGTCTTTTCCCCTTGTCTCTGACTCGGGGGTCTCTCAAGGGTAAGGCTTAATCCGGGTCTTACAAAATCATACTGTGGGACATCTGGGGAACTACCTTGAATCAATAGGGCTTATCATGTGTGACTGAACGCAGGAAATCCTGTGGGAGCAAATTAAGTGTTTGGAATATAATAACATATGTTTTATAAAATGCACAAAAATTCAATACAGGGGACCCAAGCCCCACCCCCCCCCCAAAAGGTTAAGGCTTATTGCCTGTAAACTGGGATATCTGCAAGAAAAGAGGTGGTAAGTTCCGCCCTGCTTTCAGTGACCTGACGTAACCATGGGAGGATTTTATTGAGATCACACTTACAAGTATACAGTTGGTCTCTGGAATACCAGAGAGTGTTACCAAAGGCCACTGAACCAATAAACCAAATGTTGGTCTCCTTGAGTCAAGCAAAACTCCTCCACCAACATCAGCTACACCTCACTTGCTTGGAGATACTGTGCAGCAGTGGAAGCTATATGTCTGTATATCCCAACTTTATTTGATTATTAGCTCTCTCCTTGGAGGAATAACTCGTGGATTGTTGGCACAAGCTATTATACCTTCTTAGCGTTTAGGAGGATTTATATGCCACAATAAGGCCTTTGTCATCTCTCTCAGGGAAAAAAAAGTAATCCAAGGGATTAATCACACACATCCAAACCTCTGTGTCTATACAAAAGTAACCTACCATAGTAACTAGAATAGTTAAATACATAATGATCTTAATCCACTTGTGCTTTCATTAGTAGGATTGAAAGAGTATCCCTGGGCATCAAGTCAGCCCATGAAAAGGAAACAGCCAGACTGATTTAGAGTCCAAAAAGACATCTCCAGACAAAGTTAGAATGTTTGCTTCTTATCCACCTGTGTCCCCTTATTTGAAGCCTTAAGGAACAATCTGTGGAAGATGGGGGAGGGTTATATTGTAAGGGGCTGCGATTGGGGAATGAACGGTAAAAACTAATGACCATATAAGTCTGGACACTTATTTTGATCAACTTGATTGAATATTCAAGCCCCCTCCAGCTGGATGGTGGAGCCTTGGGTCTGTGTGGGCTGGGCAAACTGCTTGCAAATATTGGTTTCATATGAAGGATTCTTGTCTAAAAAAAGGAGCTAGATTCTGACATTTGAACTAACTGCGAATATAAAATGCTAGTTTTTTATTATTATATTGTATTGGGTTGGTCTCTCTATATTTTTCTGAATATACAACATCACAGTTGTAACACTTTCTTTTACTTGTAGGACAAATATAAAAGGAACTAAGGGTCTAAAATTTTTACTTCCAAATAATTAGAGTCCATTAGTCCAGTCACTATAGCTTAAAGATCAAAGTGGTTTATTGGGTAAAATTTTTTAGCAGGTACTCAATTCTGCCCAAGCTTTATCCACCAAGTATATGGAATATTTTAAGGCTTAGTGAATTCTTTAGATTAATTAAATTTAGGATGTAGTTTTGGTGAAATGGTAATACAATTGAACTAGTGGGAATAATAAAATGTAAATTGTTTTATTATTTATTTTTTTGAACCCGCATATTTTATTTTATTTTATTTTTATTTTATTTTTATTGATGCTTTGTGTATTTCATACAACATTTTCCAATTCAGTTCAGGCATATATCCCCCTTTCCCTCCCCCCACCCCACCCCTCCCATCACAGATATCATGCATTCTCCGTACATTTTCTTGCATCTTTCTCTGCTTTTTTTTGTTTTGTTTTTTCATTATTTTTAACAATAAGTTGATATTGTGAGTATAAGCATCCCTTCATGTAAAACCAATTCTGCAAGCAGTTGTGCCCAAACCACACAGCTCATGGGTTCCACCATCCAGCAGGGGAGGCTTGTAATTTGTTCAATAAAGAGTTGGATCAAATAGTGTCCATGTCTATATTGTTTAGGTTTCACCATTAACCCCAATCGAAGCCCTTACATTCTACCACACCCGCTCTTCCACAGATTGTTCCTGTAGGCTAGAAAAGGGGCACAGGTGGAGAGAAGCAAAACACTCTACTATTCTCTGGAGCTGATGTTCTTGGTCTCTAGTCAGTTTTGGCTGTTTTCTTTCATGGGCTGCCCAGCTTTTGTCCAGGCATAACCTTTCGATCCTTACTAGAAGCACAAGCGAATTAGATATGTAGGTACTTAAACAGTATAAAATATAGCCTTCGATCACTACTAATGAAGCAACACACACAATTAGATATATAGGTATTAAACAGTTACTAATTGTTATGGTAGTTTCTTTGGTATAACACAGATGTTTGGGATGGTTATGTTAGATTAATGATTTACATTTCTTCTGTTTAAGCTTATGGCAGCGGTCTTCGTGTGGTGTTTTATACAATCTCCTAGACTATTAGAGGATGTACTTGTTTGCATCAAGCCGTGGGTATTCCTCCAATGGAAGGAGCTAATAGCCAATTAGATTTTGGGATATTACAGACGTATGGCTGCCACTGCTTCACATATTTCCAACAAGATGAAGGTGTAGTGGTGCTGACGGAAGAGTCTTGCATGACTCAAGGAGACCTTGATTTGCTTTATTGGTTTAGTGTCTTGGTAACACTCTCTGCTATCTCATAGAGACCATCTGTATGCTATGAAAGTGCAGGTTCCATACATCTTTCAATGTTTATATCAGGTTCTTTCAAGCAGCAGGGCCTTATCGTTCTCTTCCTGCAGATATCCCAGTTTGGATGCAAGGAGCCTTTACCCTTTTGTGGGGCTTGGAATCCCCCTGGCCAACATCTCCTTGGTAGAATAAATCCATTGTTGATGTCAGAGCTCCGTTATTAAGTATATTTGTGTTAAGTGCATAGCTTAAGGGACTTTAGCAATTATATTTGGTTCTGAATAGAGAATAATCCTTTCACAGTTTTCTATTCCTTCAGTCAATTAAAAAGGCAGTTTTAACTGATTTTACAAGAGAATACCTCTGTTAACAGCTGGCTCCAATCTACAGCTGGAGAACGACCTCATGCGTCATCTTATTCTCTCTTATTCTATGGGGGGGGAAGTTAAGAAAGTCCTCTTTATATTAAAACCTTTGTGCACCTAGAAGGTAAGCTTCATTAGGAATCATTAAAAACTAGTTGTTACTAGTTAGGAATCCACGAGGGGCCTTGATGTCTCAGCAATCTGAAGCATTTCTTCCCTTCAATGCCCAGAGGAGTCAATCCCTTTCTGCTTGGAACTTTCTGGTACATCCTTACTCACTGCAAAGCTGCATTTTCTTTCTCAGCCATTAAGTTGGTGATATTCTCGCACTGTTGGAACATACAAAACTTTCCCATATGTTTCTTAAGATCTGGTTCAAAAGTTTTAAAAATTAAAAAAAAAAAACAAAAATTTCATATCTATCTATATCCCTTTTGTTTAAAGGGTTTTTTTTTTTGGACCATGAGTCTCAAAAAAGCAGTTGTTTTATACATACCTATTAGTGTGGAATCAAGGCCAGATTTCATTCAAGTTCACACATGTTGTTTTGGGTTACTGTATGTGATTAACGGGAAACAAAGTTTATTTTTTGAGTTAAAACATCCTATAGGTAAAGAGATTGCTACCAGGTGGGATACTAATATGACAGCAAAATATAGAAACATTTGTTATCTATACCACAAATCCCAAAAGTATTTGTTATACAGATCTTAGTTAAAGCTATATGTGGACAAGGCAATTTATATCACAAATTAACTCAGATGCATTAACCATTTATTCAGAACTTTCAAAACAATGTTATCCAATATGCACTATAATTTACTTTTAATAGTCCTAAAACACCATGTATCTTCTGTAGACAGATTCTGGGCAAAATGGATACTTGTTTGAAATCACGTCAATTAAAACATGCACCAATCAGAATATACCCCGTGTCCCTCTCCCCCACCCCACTCGAGTCACCATTTCAAGTCAGCCTTCTGTGCAATCTTTCTGTTGTTCTTCTTTTAATATGCATCCCTCTCCACAAGAAATATTTACAACACGGGTTATTGGTGCTAGCGTCCACAATATGAGATGATACCATTGCATTTTGTTTTCTCTGGGACTGTGTTACTTCACTTAAACATATGTCTTCAAGCTCCATCCATTACCTGCAAAAGTTCATTGATGTTGTCTTTTTTTAACTGCTGCATAGGAATTCCATTGTGTACATGTACAAATTTTTCTATCCACTCATCAGTTGAGGGGCAATTTGGGGTTGATTTCCAAAGTTTTTTGCTATTTTGAACAGAGGGCCAATAAATATAGCTGTGCATGTATCTCTGCTAAGTAAGATAGTCTTGTGGGTATATACCCAGGAGTGTGTATGACTGGGTCAAAGGCAGGATTTAGTTTTTGATGTCTTCTAAGGATTCTCCACACTGTTTTTCCATAGTGGCTCCACAAGTTTACATTCCCACCAGCAATGGATGAGTGTTCCCCTTTCCCCACAACCCTCTCCAGCACTTGGCAACATTGGTTTTCTTGATCAGTTGTTTTATTTATAATTTGATTGGGTTAGGTTACAAATGGCCAATAATATTTTTCTGAATTACACAGCATCACATTTAACACTTTCTTTAACTTTGTAGGACAATTTAAAGGAACTAAAGCTTAAATTTCCTTCCCAAATAAGTAGCATACAGTCAATAAGTAACAGTTTTGGTAAATTTAATGAAAGCTTTATGCCTTGGCTCTGTTTATTGCGTATGGTAATACAACTTAGGCATCTATAGGTTACAAAACATTAAAAAAACCTAAAAAAAAAAAAGAGGGAGGGTGGGAGGCTGGGGTAGTATTCCTTTCTGGGATACAATGGATAAAACTCTGTTGTTCCATCCTATTGATAAATTTTTCAATATTTCTGATCTTGAACACTAAAATGGGCACGGAGAATTTAATGTTTCCACAAGGTAAAAATCAACAAACTAATGCCCTGAAAAATACAAGTTTATGGCTGTGCAGGATTGACTGGGGAATGCCAGCAGAGAGGTTGACCCATCTGAACATTAAGGAATGAGGAAGTTCAGACTGCCTGAGTCACGGACGCTGAGCATTCTTCTGAATAATATCTGGGGTGTTGGACTGTTTATAATGGGCCATAATGAAAGTTTACTTCCAGAATGCTGAGAAAACCTTCCTACCTCTCCCCTTTATAGGAAAAAGAAAAACCATGATGGTAATGAAACCACTCCCTAACTGTAAACTAGAGCCAATTGCTACAGTGGTAAAATTTCCTATAAAAAGGCATAACTTTAATGATTTGATAGGGCATAGGAACTGTGAAAGAATAATTTCTCTATCTAGAGCCACATTCAAAGTAAAGTGTTTATAAGTTTGTGTATTTAAGCAAAATATATTACTAAAGGAAAGGTCTGACATCCAAGCAATTGATTATTCACCTCTAGGAGATGTTGGCTAAGGTAATTCAAACCGCCCCCCCCCAAAATTATAAAGGCCTTTTGTCCTATAAGTGGGATATATGCAAAGGGAGAAAGGCAGTAAGTCCTGTTGTCGAAAGACCTGGTGTGAGCATGGAAAATGTTATGAGAATGTAACTTGCTAGCGTCCACTGGCCTCTGAATTCTAGAGAGCGTTATAAAAGGCCACTAAAGCAATACAGAAAATATTGGTCTCCTGAGCAAGCAAGACTCCTCCAAACAATATCAGCTATACCTCAACAGCCATGGAGATACTGTGCACAGTGCAGCCAGCGTGTCTAATATATATCCCAAATCTATTTTGGCTATTAGCTCTCTCTCTTGGAGGAATAACTCACAGCGGATGCCACAAGCTTACATTCTTCTGGTGGGTTAGGAGATGTTTATAAAGGCCACAATAAGAACTTGTCACCCTTTTATATAGAGAACCACAGTTTGCCGGATTAGCATAACCATCCAAGCTATCTGTGTCTATGCTCACAGCTTAGCTTGACATAATAATTGGTACTGCTTAAATGCCTGTACATCCAATAGCTTGTGCTTTTTTAATATGACTAAAAAGGGTATCACTGGGAAAGCTGTCAATCCATGAAGGGAAACAACCTGAACAGACTGGAGTCCAAAATGACAACTCCAAATAAAGTAGACTGTTTTCTTCTCACCCACTTGTGCCCCTTTCCCAAAGCCCAGGGAACAAACTGCTGAAGAGGAGGCGTGGTAGATTGCAAGGACTGTGGAGAGATAGGGGTGAATCATGAGACTACAGGAATATAGTCTGGACTCCTGATTGATCAACATTCTTGTGCATACAAGCTTCTCCAACTGGACTATGGGAACCTTTGATTGTTCAAAATTTGGACATAGATACTTGCAAAATGCACCAATTACCTAATTGTATGACATACTGAGTAACATCAATGTTATATGCAAACAACTGTGTCATTATATTGTAGAATCCCTTAAAAATAAAAAAATAAATTAAAAAAATTTGAAAAAAAATAAATGTTACCAACTTGAAAACATTAAAAAAAATCAATACAATATATTTTAAAAATGGAAGCTTACAATTAATAAATTTTGGAATTTAAAAGGATTGGAATTATTACAGAATATGAGGATTTTTAAAGTTGGACTCTATTTTACATTATGAGCTGCACATAAATCTTTTTATACAGTTTGGGGGAGTGGAAGTTTGTTTCTTAAAAGTGGTTTTGTGTATCTAGTTGACAAGTGGTAGATCTGTGATGGCTAGGGATGGTTAGTGTTAATTGATAATTGCCCACCTGACACAATATAGAATTTCTCAGAGATGAACTTCTAAGCATGCCTATGGAGGGATATCTTGATAAGGTTAATTGATATGAGGAGTGAGTCATTCTAACTGGTAGAGTCTAACATCTCTTGGGTTCTGTTGCTATAAATGTTAATCAAAGTGGAGATTGACTGGGTTGGTTTAAGTATTCATCATGTAATTGCAGGTATATACATAATGCTAAATGAATCATATGAATACTTTTACTATTATTAAACTACTATTTATTATTAAACTACTTACATGATAGTTATATAACAAACATATTGATATAATTGGTATTAAACTAATTACTGATTAAAAGAGTACAACTTCTATATTTAAAACAGAACACTAGGAAAGTTTTTTTTTTAATTTTCCAAATAACATTTTCAGTATTAAAATTCTGGTAATGGATTCATGTTATTGTTTTTATTTATTTTTATTTATTTATTTTTTTAAAATGTATTTATTTAAACATATTTTTATCAAATCTAGACCCGTGTCCCCCCCATTCCCCCACCCCACCAGAGCTCACACATTTTGCCAAACATGCTTTTCATCCCTTTCTCAGTCTTTCTCAATATTCTCCATGTGGAAGTTGACAGTTTTGAGCAGAAGTTCACTGTTTCAGTCAGTTCTTTGATGCAGTCCTCTCTGTTGTTGTTGTTGTTGTTGTTGTTGTTGTTGTTCTTGTTGATTCCAATGTGCATCACTCCCAACTGCTTTGGACAAAAGCTCAAGGGGCTGTGTACAAGAAGTACTTACAACTAGGTAATTGCCACTAGCATCCACAGATGAGGCATACCATTCATCATTTGTTTTTCTGGGACTCTGTGTGTGTGTGTTTTTTTAAATATGTCTTTGGGTCTTGAGAGATTGTACAGCCAATAGGAGCACTGGCTGCTCTTGAAGAGTACCCGGGTTCAATTCCCAGCACCCACATGGCAGCTAACAACCCTGTGCACCACCAGTTCCCGGGGAATCCAATGCCCATTTCTGATTCTGGGAGCATTGCACAATATTGGGGGCATGAAACATATGCAAAGAGTACAGTGATACACATAAAAAAATTCTTCATGCAAGACATGGTGTCTCATAACTGCAATCCCTGCATTCAGACGCAGAAGTGAGGAGATCTCTGTACGATCAAGTTCAGCCTGAACTCCCTAGCAATTTCCAGGTCAGCTGTAGATACAGGAAGACCCTGTATCAAAAAGACCAAAAGAATGTAACTTCGTTTCTTCTATTGATATCTTTAACCAGAATATGACACTCTTTCACTTCCCTTGTCAACCAAAAGATTACCTGGGTGCATTACAGCTTATAAATATTTTTTTTTGATATAGGATCTCACTGTCACCTTTGCAGGCTTAGAATTTTTGATACATGTTCCACAAATTCTTTATGTTTCAAGTTTTTCTTTTTTTATTTTTATTTTTCATTTTTTTCTGTATGTGTACGAATGTACTGTCTGCATGCAAGTCTGTGCACCCGTGTCATCAGAAGAGGATGTCAGATTCCCCTGGAACTGGAGTTCTCCTGGAATTGGAGTTTCAGACAGTTCTCGCCCACCATGTGGGTGCTGGAGATCGAACCTGGGTCCTCTGCAAGAGTGGTCGGCGCTCTTGACCACTAGCCCACCTCTCCAGCCCCATGTTTCAAGTATTTCGTTGATTACCTGAAAATTTGAAACAATACCTCTTGATCACATTTAAACTTCCTCCCCTCTCTATAGCCCTCATACCCACCTTACCATATCACATTCATTCTGGCATATTTGTTAAGGTCTATCTAGCCCATGTTGTGCCTCCAAATGTCCCTAGATTTAATCCTTCCACTAGGACTTAGTCAACCTATCTACTGTTACCACCTTAAAGAAAACTAATTATCAGACATTAAGTAGTTATTATCAGTTGTCAATTGTTCCTCAGCTAATGTTGGGACTTCATACCCCCTGCCACAGTTCTATGGTGTTTTGTTTTCTGGTTTCAGCTTTCATGAGTCTTGTGCACATTGTCAATATTTTTTTAGTGTTTTTTTGAGACAGTCTCTCCCTTCAGTCCCAGCTGGCCTGGAGATCATTCTGTAGAGCAGGCTGGCCTTGAACTCACAGAGATCTGCCTGCGTCGGCCTCCCAAGTACTAGGATTAAAGGCGTGCACCACCACGCCCAGCTGCATATTGCCAAACATGCTGTAAGTTCATATGAACAATTTTGTGGTGCATCAAAAACTGTTTCTCTGTGGTCATCCACCACACCTGTCTCTTACAGTTTCTCTATCCCCTCTTCCACAAAGGTTCCTGAAACTTGGTTGGCAGAATATTTATATAGGCATAGTACTTTAAGACAAGCACACTGTAATTTGTTGGCTAGTTGTGGATTTCTGGTTTAATCACCATCTGTTACATGAGAAAATTTGATGATGAAATTTGAGAGATGTATTAGTTTTCTTTCTGCTGTGTTCCCTGAGTCTTAGTTGTAGAGTTTGGATTGTTGATAAGCCACTTAGGATTGGCCAGTTTATAAATACTGATGTTCTACGTTTTACTGGTTTTGGAAATCTGTAATCATCTCTATCTGCTGCAAAAAGAAGCATTTTTGATTAGTGGTAAGAGGTACAGATATCTGTAAATATAAAATAAGGATATATATATATATTATATAATATACATATATTATATAATAAGAGGAGAAAGGAGAGAGAGAGTAGGAGAGAGAGAGAGAGAAGAGAGAGAGAAAGCATACAGTAAGAATTACATTTGTCTAGAGATGTGACAGAATTTGGTTTTTTTTCTAGGATATGTGGCCTCTCCTGTTATGTATACATGCCAAAGTTCACAGTACCACACGTGAGTTCCTTACGGATTCATCTGTCTTAAATTCACAGAAATAGCTATTGTTTACCCCCACTATGAAAAGTTCACTACTGAACCATTAGAGATAGATGGCTGGGTCAGTCATTGCTGTGTTTAAGTAGAATTTACAGCTGATCAGGACCATTGATTGTTTTCTCATTTGGCTGCTTGTGTAGTATCTTCTGATGCCATGAGAGATAGTATTCAGTGTGGCAATAGGCTTTTACCTTTTCAAGTTGTTGCGAGGGAATCATGAAGTGTTGCATTAACTTGGTATTATTTTTGGAAGTCCATTGGACTCCCTGATCTCTTGAAGGGATGTTTCCTTCATGTACCTGTATTTATTATATAGCCATCATCTATACTCACAGCACTAATATATTTATAATATATATATTATATTAAAATATATTTATATATATATATATTATATATATATATATATATATATATATATCTCATGGTTATTTCTCAGATTTTGAACTAACAACATTATGATTATAGGCATGACCCAAGGGAACTTGAATATTTGTTATTTTACCTCTAATTGTTCATTTAAAAATGTGGGGCTGGAGAGATGGTTCAGCAGTTAAGAGCACTGACTGCTCTTGCAGAGGACCTGGTTTGATTCCCAGCACCCACATGGTGGCTAACAACCATCTTTATCTCCAGTTCCAGGGGATCCTGATGCCCTCTTCTGACCTTCACGGCATTGCATGACACAGGTGCACTAGACTAAGTGCAGAAAGTCCACTCATACACATAAAAATAAATAAAATATATTATCTATACAAAACCAAAATCTGAGAATATGTATGCAGAAAGTTTGGCTCATGTTCATTTAATTAATAAATCCCAAATGATGTTGAAAAAATAGATTTTGCACTCAAGAACACAGAAACAACACTTAATTCCATAATATTTGAATACTAATGTTTCCCCTTATCCCTAAATAGAATTAAAAATGAAATTAAAAGGAGCTGAACTTGAGACTTCTAAATCAGTACTGGTTATGTGTGCCACAAAACACATCTGCTTTATCTTTCTATATGTCGTGATTATATTCTGCTACTGTAAGTTTAAAAATTCAGCATACATATCTGGGCTAGATACCAATTTTTTTAATTCCAATTCATAATTGCTTACAAAGCTCAAACACTTGAAATGTGAGCTTATTTTGATATCAGTATTAACTATAACTAGATACCTTTTTTTCTTTGATCATTTATTCTTTTTGTCAACAGAGTATGCATAAAAACAAAACTAAAGTAGTAAAGGTCAGAGTAAGGTCAGACAGAGGCTCCCATTTTTTTTGCCTACTGAGGCCAAGTGGTCCTGAGCCAGTAGAAAACCTACCTTAATAGAGAGTAGAGTAAGCCTCAAAAGGTAAAAGAATCCAAATGACCTATAAAAGTATTTAAATGTGATTTCTACATCCAGAATTGTGTCAAATGCATTACCACATATGAAATTAATGTTTCTATAAAACAATTTAAGACATTGGGTATTACATGATTATTGTCGTTGAATAGGAATCGTATTCTCTGTACTCAAAATAGAACTAGTTGCGAGAGGCAAGGGAAATCAAAAAGGAGATTAATCAAAGGATTTATTACCAGTGAGGATGAATTGGTGTGTGTAGCTTAGATGTGACACAACAAAGGTCTTTTTAAATGCTCTGTGTGTTAGAGAAACTTATCCTTAAAGAGCTTTAAAGAATCTCAAATAGAATTGATTTAAGTGCACACATAGTTCTGTTCTAAAGATTCTTCATTAGAGAAACATTTCCTCATTGCCACTACTATGATTTTTTTTTAATTTATGTATATGTGTATGTGAATTGTATGTGCACATGTGCTCAGGTGCTTGCAGAAGCTAGAGTCATTTGGATCCCCCAGGAACTGGAATTAATCATAGGGTGCAAGTCACCCAATGTGATTGGTGAGAAGTGAACTGGGTTCCTCTGGAAGAACAACAAGTTCTCTTATCCTTGGGCCAACTTTATAACATGTGATAGATATTATTATGTTTCAACTTAACAGGTTCATGGATACTTATATAACTAGTAAAGATTTTTTTATGCGTTCCTGGGGAAGTTTCATGTATGAAATAGATGAATATATAAATAAGTCCCACAAGTAAAAGATGTTTTGAGGAAAAAGAAATATACTAAGGACTCAAACAGTATAAAAACATGGAATAAAAAAACAAAATACTCTCCTCTCTCTCACTGAACTGTGTAATTAATGTTCTACTATTGTTTCACAGTGATACTCATAGTTTTGGGGCCTATAGGATCATAATGACACATTTGGGGCTTGATTTTCAGGCCTTATGATATGGGCTAGAAATTATAACCACTTTTTCAGTTTGCATATGGCAGATCTTAGACATTGCAACTTCCATAACTCTCTCTCTCTCTCTCTCTCTCTCTCTCTCTCTCTCTATCTATATATATATATATATATATATCCATTAAATTGGTATCATCTCTCTGATGAACAGGGTGAAGAGAAAAATGTGAGTCTACAAGTAAAAAGATAGTGGTTCTTTCTCTGGCTTTTATTCTAGAGTTTGGGGTATTAATTAAAACTCTGTAGAAATTCACAAGGCAGAAAATAATGAATTTTATCTGTTTTGGTGTTCTTTGATTTCCTGATTATTTGATTTTAATATGTGACATTAATTTTGAAGGTAATTATTATTACTACCAATATTACTTCTGTATTTATTTTTTGGTACTAGCCTATACTAATTATGTCATTATTGTCTCCCAATTATTGAATATTTTATTCTGCATTTTTTCATTCTAGTTTTAGTCTTGGAAAATTCTTTAATAATTTTTTTGAGACCTGTGAAATGGCTCAGCTTGTTTGCCATCAAGAGTGAAAACCTGGTTACTCTGCCAGCCTTGGAACCTGGCAGGCTGCAATACATTCACCTTAGATCTCTGGACTAGGTGCCTAACCCTGACTAGCTAAATACCCTAGCACATATTGCTGAGTACCCTCTCTTAGGTGGTCCCAAACCCAATGTCTCCCCAGATCATGCACTCTGGCCTCTCTGTTCGGTTCCTCTAAACCAACCCTACCTTGTCCCCTGCCATGCTTGGATAGAGGTTGGCTCCATTTCCACTCCCTCATATCAGTAGACAAGCATCTTAACCCAAATTAAATAAAAACAGTTACCCTAGATTTCTGAGTGTCCCCATCTTACCTGGCTTGCAATCTGCTAGACATGCCTGCCCATCTAGAACTCTGAAAAAAAGCAACTATGCTATATAA
Organism: Rhizomys pruinosus; assembly: GCA_009823505.1. Lineage (NCBI taxonomy): Eukaryota > Metazoa > Chordata > Mammalia > Rodentia > Spalacidae > Rhizomys > Rhizomys pruinosus. The sequence continues at coordinate 17,789 of VZQC01014556.1, forward strand.
ACAACATAAATGCACCAAAATTCTCTTAAACCGAAAGTGAATAGAAGTTCCTACTGGACTCATAATAAACACAGAATATCCATGTGCCCAAACAGCATTACAAAAAAGCAAGTGATATGAAAGAAAGAGAATGAGCTTCAACAAATCTCACTAGTCCTACAGAAGTGCACTACAATGAGAACCAACCCAGGGAAGAGTTGGAGCAGAATTTAAAAGAACAATTATAAACATGATCAAAGAACTTAAAGAAAACACAAGCAAAGAACTAACAAAAACTTCAAAGAGTAAATGTGAGATAGAAGCTCAGGAATATACCAAAATGTGGCTTAATGAAATATCAAAAACAAATTATGACTTGGAGACCAAATTCACAAAAGAGTAATAGTGAAGAAAACTCAAACAGAAAACTTCACTAAATTAATGAAATATTGACCAATAGAGATTCAAGAAGCATATAGAACACCAACTAGACATGACCAGAATAGAAAATCTACATGGCATATCATAGTAAAAACATTAAATATACAGAAGAAAGGAAGGGAACGGAAAGCTTCTAGAGAAAAACAAGTTGCATATAAAAGAAAACCCAGCAGATGTACAGATGGCTTTTCAAAGCAAACCATGAAAGCCAGATGAGCCTGGAACACATTGTTCTCAGTTCTAAATGACCATGGCTCCCAACCACTAATACTTTATACAGCAAAACTATCTATCATATGATAGAGGAGAACAAAAAATATTTCATGACATGGATCAGTTGAAACAATTCATGTCTACCAAAATATCCCTACAGAGAACACTTGAAAAAAATAGATAGGAAGGAATGAGTATTCTCAAGAATCTACAGAAAGAATACATGGATGGCTGTAATAAGAGAAGCAAAATATTTCCATAAACATAAAGGAATTAAAATGACGATATCGAATACACACCTTTCAATTATAACAATGAATATCAATGGCCTCAACTACCTGTCAAAATACACAGACTAGCAAAATAGATCAAGAAAATCCATATTTTTGTTGTATGCAAAGAACTCACCTTACCTTCAAAGGTAAACACTATCATAGGGTTAAGGATGGAAAATATTTATCCAAGTAAATGGCTTTAAGAAGAAAGCAAGTGTTGCAACTCTAATGTATGACAAAATAGAGTTCAAATTAAGACTAATCAGAAAACAAATTATAAAGGTCACTTCATTCAAATAAAATGCACAGTCAATCAAGGAGATATCATAATCATGAACATATATGCACCAAACTCTGTTGCAAATAATTTCATAAGAACAGTACTCCCAGAATATAAAATATGGAGTTCTATGCAGCAGTAAGGAAGACAACATCATGGACTTTGCAAGTAGAAGGATGGAACTAGAAGACATTACGCTTAGTGATGTAACACAGACCCAGAATTACAAACAAAATATGATGTCCTTCATTTGTGGATGCTAGCACCAAACCCTAGTTGTAAAGCAAACTAAGTATCATCTACGTTATATTTCTTTTTTTATATGAAAGCAGCAGTATGGTTAAAAGGTTAATCCCTTAATGGACTAGAGAATTAACCTACCACTTATGTTCAGACTTTGTAATATTGGTATATAGGTGGCGGGTATGTATGCAGATATTAGAGTAATATGAAATTAAATGAAAAATGTGAATTCCTAAACACTTTTTGGAATTGAAAAATAAACAGAAAGAAAGAAAAACAGTATTCCCAGAATATAAAATATGGATTAACCACAATTCTGTACTAGTAGGGAACTTCAAAACTCTGCTTTCTTCAACAGAAAGTAAACTGGACAAAGAATAAACAGAGAAACAGCTGAATTAAATGACATCTTACATGAAATGGACCTACTAGATAAATACAGAATATTCTTCCCAAACTCCAAAGAATATATTTTCTACTCAGCTGCCCATCCAAGCATTTCTAAAATTAACCTTATACTGGAACACAAATCAAACCTCAACAAATTAAAAATTTGAGATAATTCCATGCATTCTATAAGACCACAGTGTAATAATGCTTATAATCAACAGCAAAAACCATTTTAGAAAATACATGAAGAAATGGTTGCTGGTAGTTTATAGTCCTTGTTTCACACATGGCCACATTCCACACACTGTTCTCCTCTCCCTGCAAGCTTCAAGGCTGTCCTCTGCCTACAAACAGACTGTCTCTAATCTTAGTTCCTGGCAAGGAGAGGGGAGACCTTAGGAGATTACCTGTGGAAAATGAACAGACTCACACACAGAGAGCCGGGAGCAAAGTAACTCAGTTTTATTCATGCCAGTGATGTATTTATATATTGAAATCTACCATGCTCTGGCCAAGAAAGTGGGGGCAAGAAGGAGGAGAAGGGTGACCCAACTTCACTCCTATGGGGGGGAGGCTGCAGAGCTCCTGTTTGTGCAACCGGTAAACTAGAGTTGTGACATTTTGCTCTATACCTCAAGGGAAGGGGCCATCTGGTCCTGGAACTTTGCAGAGATAAGCACGGGAAGAAAACATTGTAATATCCTATATCTTCTGGAGCTACAGATAACTCACAGAGACAACTGAAATGCCCACATAGATATCAGATAACTCTTGGAGGTTTGTCGGGACAGGTCTTACAAGTTCTTGCCTCACATCAGGCAAAGTTTCATTCCTACAAACGGATATTAAACAGCACACTCCTGAATGACCAATGGTTAAAGAAGAAATTAAGAAAGAAATAAAAGTATTCCTGGAACTAAATGAAAAAGGCAATACAACACATCAAAACCTCTGGGACACCTAAAAAGCAGTCCTAAAGGAAAAAAATTTATAGTGATTAGTGCCTACATTTAAAAAAATTCAGAAATATCACATGTAAAAGACTTATCAGTACAACTCAAGACTCTGGTAAAGCAAGAAAAAAACAAACACAAACCTAGTTGATGAGATGAAGTAATAAAATCAGAGCAGAAGTTAATGAAAAAGAAGCAACAAAAACAATTAAAAAATCAATGACTCTAAGAGTTTGCTATTTGTGAAAAGTTTTAACAAGAGAAACAGACCCTTAGCCCAGTTAAACAAAATAAAGAAAATCCAAACTACGAAAATCATAAATGAGATGAGAAATGTTATAACAGACAACAAAATAAACCAGAACATTGTAAATGAATACATTTTAAAAATCTATACCCCATTAAATTTGAAAACCTGAAAGAAATGCATTAATTTTGAGAGTCATGGACACCACCAAATTTAAAACAAGAAGAGGTCAACAACATAAACAAACCTATGACAAATGAGGAATATGAAACAGTAATACTAATCTCCTGACTAAAAAAGCCCAGTCCCAGATGGCTTCAGGGAAGGATTCTGCCAGACATTCAAAGAAGGTCTACAACTAATACTGCTTAAATTATTCAAAAGTATAGAAACAGAGGGAGAACTCTAAAACTCTTTCTATGAAGCCAACATCACTCCAATACCCAAACCATGTAAATATACAGCATGGAAAGAAAAATGTAGGCCCATAACTTTAATGAACATATATGCAAAGGTACTCCAGAAAATACTTTCCAACCATATTTAGATGAACATAATGAAGATCATCCATCTTGCCCAGGTAGGCTTTATTTCTGAGAAGCAAGGATGGTTCAATATATGTAAGTCAATAGATGCAATAAATCATGTAAATGGACTTAGAGACAAAATCACATGACCATCTCAGTAGATTCATGAAAGACATTTGACAAAAGCCAACATGAATTGATGGGTGGCAATGTAACTTCAGCCAAATGTGCATGTATTTAAAGGACTTAGATCCTAGATAACACCCTATCTCTGTCATATTTCTAAACAAGTACCATTTCTTACCATATGCTAAAAATGGAATCTTATATTTATTGACAACCATACCATACACCACTCATCAATGAAGCATCTCTTTGCAACAGAGGGATGCTATTGCAGAATCCCACAAGTGGTCAAAGAAAATTTGCATTTGAAAGATGCCCAGTCCTATGTGACAAATCTAAAGTTGATCCTTTACAACTATGTCTCCTGCAACACAGCAGAATGAGCAGTGGAGACAAAATGAGTGTATCCCTCAAGTCTCACCAGTGAAGTTTCCTAATACAATAGAGTGTGATGCACACTGAAGGCAACTGGCCAAATCTCAAATAATGGGAGTCTGCAGAGTGTGTGCCAATTCATAGGACTCCTATATTGAACCGAATTCACCCAGGCTCAGTAACCATTGCAGAGGAGGGGGAGGGAAGATTCTAAGAGCCAGGGCTGGTTCGTGACTGTAGAGATGCAGAGGCTTTCAGGTCACTGGAAGCTTGTGTATGTGAATTTGTGGCAATGATGGCATCAGGCACAGGAGCCATGCAGACTTAATCAGACAACATCCCAGAATGGAGCAAAAGAAATGGATGGTGGGCCATCCCTTGACTGAGAATTATTACAGACTGATTACTGCTAGGTGAGGGAGAATTTGACTTGCTCAAATTTTCCAGGTTTGCTAAATAATCTCTAGTGGGTGAATCTGCACAGAAAGCTAGTTGGGTTCACAAGTTTGACTTGATAGGATTTAACATGGATGATGCAAAGCATGAGTTCTGATGGTGTACTGGAGGGATGAAATGGGGTCTGTATTTGATTAAGAACCAATGTATGATATATAAGAATGATCAAAAAATTAAAAATAGAATGAAAACATGAATTTATTCTCTGGAACAAGATGGTGTAAGGAAATACATGAGTTCATCAGGTAGTCTATTGAAATCCAAACACTGGTTAAAAGGTTGTAATAAAAATGGTAATACATTTAAGTGAATTGGAAATATAAATTGTTGTCCACATTGGTTTTACTTAAAATTTGTATAACAATAACTTTGGGATTAATGTATACATATGTTCTCTATAATTTTTGTGTTATATGGTGTCATCTTGTAGCATTTTCTTTTACCTGTAGGATAATTTAACTTAAGGAATTAAGTTTGCTTCCCAAATTAACAAGATATAGTCATCCAAAAACAGCTTGGGTAAATTTAATGAAATTTACACCTTAATTCCTGCCTATAGGTATGTGTACTACAACTGCCTTTTTGAGACTCATGGGTCAAAGAATAAAAACCTACAATAAAAAAGGTGCAATACAATTATATATTAAACCCTTTTGTGAATTTTTTTTTCAATTTAAATCTTAAAACTAACTATGGGAAAATATTTGTTTGTTCTCACAGATCAAATCATCACCAACTTAATGGCTTAGACAGGAAAGCTACAGCGTTGCATTGTGCAGGATGTATCAAGAAATACCAGCAAAGAAGTTGGCCCATCTAAGCATTAAAAGGAAGAAAAGCCTCAGACTGCTATGGACATCAAACATCTCTGTGGATCCTATTTTTAACAACTGTTTATAATGAGTCCTAATGAACCTTACCTTCTAGGTGCTGCAAAATTTTAATATGAGAGACTTTCTTAACTCTTTTTCATAGAACAAAGAAAAACATGATGGTAATGAAGTCATTCCCTAACTGTAAATTAGAGCCAAGTGTTATATAGGTAATCTCCTATAAAAGTGGTATAACTGCTTTCTTTAATTGACTAATAGACATAGGAACTGTGAAAAGGATTATTCTCTATTCAAAGGCAAATATAATACTAAAGTCTTCTTAAACTGTGCAGTTAAGCAAAATATATTAATACAGGAGAGCTCTGATATCAGCAATGGATTATTCTGCCAAGGAGATGTTGGCCAGGGGATCCAACCCCCCCCCCCAAAATGTAAAGGCTTCTTGCCTGTAAACTGGGATAGCTGCAAGAAGAGAGGCAGTAAGGTCCTGCTGCCAAAGACCTGATGTAAGGAAAGATGTATTGAGACCACACTTGCAAGTGTACAGTTGGTCTCTGGAATGCCAGAGAGTGTTACCAAAGGCCACTAAACCAATAAAGCAAATATTGGTCTCCTTGAGTTAAGCAAGGCTCCTCTGTCAGCATCAGCTACACCTCACTTGCCTGGAAATACTGTGCAGCAGTGGCAGCCATATGTCTGTATATCCCAAATCTAATTGGCTATTAGCTCTCTCCTTGGAGGAATAATTCATGGGTGATGCCGCAAGCTTACATCCTCTAGTGGTTAGGAGATGTTATAAGCCACAATAAGACTTCGGCATCTTTTACAGAAAAAAATATAGTTCATGGATTAGCATACCATCCACACATCTGTGCCTATACCAAAGTAACCTAGCATAATAGTCAGTACTGTTCAAATGCCTGTATATCTAATTGATTGTGCTTCATTAGTAGGATTAAAGGTTATTCCTCAACAAACGATCAACCCATGAATGGAAACAGCCTGAATTGAATAGAGTCCAAAATGACATCTCCAGAGAAAGTAGACTGTTTTGCTTCTCACCCACTTGTGTCCCTTTTCTAAGCCTAGGAAACAATCTGCAGAAGATGGGGCATGGTAGAATGTAAGGGTTGTGATTGGGGAGAATGGTGAAACTACAGCAATATAGACTGCACACTTATTTGATCAACATTATTTTACATGCAAGCCCCTCTGGCTGGAGGGTGGGAGTCTTGGGGTATGTGGGTTTGGGCATAACTGCTTGCAAATGGGTTTTACATGAAGGATGCTTGTATTCACAACTTATTACTTATTGTTAAAAAATGAAATAAAAAAGAAGTTATTTTGAGAGAGAGAAAAAAAGAAGTCCAAACACTTAGAGTGGCACATATGTGTATACACACAAACACACATGAAAAAAGACTTGATCGAATATAAAAGTTTTTCATTTCAAAATAAATTTTATAGAAAATTCTAGCATACACTATGCTCTCTACTCTCCAATATTACTTCAGCCATAAGAGTCTGGTTGAATTTTAGAATTATCACTTTGGGCTGTGAATTGCAGTCAGTTATTCTCTGCACCTTGGCGAGTTCTGCATCTCTGTAGTAGTGTCCATAATTTGCAAAAAAAGAAGCTTCTTTGATGGGTATTGAGAGCTACATTTAACTGTAAATATAAAGAAAACTATTTATTTATCATATAGTAAGGAATAAGCTGCTCTAAGAAAGTATCTGTTGTATGTTCTTTTTTTAGTGCTATAGTATTTCCCATCATGTTTACTAGACTCTTTACAGTACATTGTATGGATTCCCTCTTATTAAGTGGGCCTTAGATCTGATTAGGGAGCAAATGATTACCTCCAAGATGAAAGTGACAGTATTATACCAATAGAGACATTTTGCTGGGCAATTCATTGTTGTGCTTAGCAGTATTTACAGTTGGGAAGGAGTAGTCATTGGTTTTCTCTCTTATCAGCATGGACAGCATATTCTGATATTGAGCAATAGTCATCAAGAATGAGACTTCCAGGTCAGTTCCAGCTCAATAACTCAAAATCCTGTGTCCAAAGTGTGTGGTGTCTTCAAAAATAGGGTAGTACCTCCAAGTTCTGGGAGAAAAATAAGCCATGGCAACAGTCAGTTTTGTTTGGGGAGCCTTTTGGAGTACCCTAACTAACAAGTTCAATGTTCAAGAGATGATTCCCATGCTTGTCTCTGGTGTTTTAATTACTTAGTCTATTTGTACACACACACACACACACACACACACACACACACACACACACACACAAAGACACAGACTACATGCATGTATTTTATTTTATTTATTTTTCCTTTCTTTTTATTGTTTTACAAATTTTTTGTACAAGATTATATTACAAATTTAATTCAGACTCATGTCCCCCTCCCGACCCCTCCACCACACCAAATTCACCCTTTCAGTGAGGTCTTTGATGCAGTCCCCCTCTGTTGTTGGTGTTGTTGGTGTTCTTTCCAATATGCACCACTCCCACCAAGAAATGTTTACAACTAGGTTATTGGTGCTGGCATCCATGGATGAAGGATACCATTTGTCATTTGTAATTCTGGGACTGTGTTACTTCACTTAACAAAATATCTTTCAGTTCCGTCCATTTACCTGCAAAGCTCATGATGTTGCCATTTTTGTTGCTGCACAGAATCAAGGCGCAGATTTCATCAAATTCACCCATGCTGTTTTGGGTGGCGGTATGTGGTTAACTTGGGAAGCAAACTTAATTTTTTTAAGTTAGATCATCCTACAGGTAAAAGAGAATGCCACAAGGTGATACTGTACAACAGAAAAATTATAGAGAACATTTGTATGTGCCAATCCCAAATTTATGGTTGTACAGATTTTAAGTAAGACCAATGTGGACAACAACAATTTATATTTCTAATTATCTCAAGTGCATTACCATTTTTATCAGAACCTTTAAACCAATGTTACTTAATATACAAATATTTACTTTTGTTAAGTCCTAAAACACCATGTAACCTGTAGACAGAAACTGGGCACAATTGGATACTTGTTGAACTCATGTCAATTAAATATGTATTAATCGAATATACACCCATGGCCCTCTCCCACCCCTCCCACCCTTCCCGATTCACAATTTCAGTCAGTTTACTGATGCAGCCTTTCTGTTATTCTTTTAATATGCTTCCCTCTACATAAGAAATATTTATAACTGGGTTACTGGCGCTAGCATCCACATATGAGGGATACCATTCATCATTTGTTTTTTCTGGGACTGTGTTACTTCATTCAGCATGATGTCCCCTTTTTTTTTTAAATATGGATTTCTTATATTTAGCAACTTCTATAAGCAGAGTTTTCAGGATTATAGTAGATACTAATTATAGGGCCACAGAAGCTAATTTGAAAGTGCATAACAGAGGACAGTCAACCTGCCAAAGCTTCAGTTTTGTAACATCATTACAGGTCAGGCTGTGCAACTGTGGCATGGATGTGCAAACTCACACTCATAATCACAGCACTCATGTCCTCTTTCTTTACAGCTGCATAGAACTCCATTGTGTAGATGTATCACATTTTCTCTATCCACTCATCAGTTGAGGGGCATTTGGGTTGGTTCCAGCTTTTTCTATTGTGAACAGAGCTGCACTAAACATAGCTGTGCATGTATCTCTGCAGTCAGAAGAGTCTTTTGGGTATATAAAAAGGAGTGGTATGACTGGGTCAGGTGGTAAGCTCAGTTTGAGTCTTCCAAGGGTTCTCCACACTGCTTTCCATAGTGTCTGTACAAATTTAGATTCCCACCAGCAATGGATGAGTGTTCCCCTTTCCTACAACCTCTCCAGCACTTGGTATCATTTGTTTTCTTGATCAAAGCCAGTCTTATTGGAGTGAGATGGTATCTTAAAGTGGTTTGCATTTGCATTTCCTTAATTATTAGTGACTTTGAAAACTTTTTTTAAAATTTTAATTATTTTTGTATGTGTATGAATGTACTGTCTGCATGTAGGTTTGTGCACCCGTCTCGTGCAATGACACAGAGGTCAGAAGAGGGTCTCGGATTCCCCTGGAACTGGAGTTCTCCTGGAATTGGAGTTACAGATGGTTCTTAGCCACCATGTGGGTGCTGGGGATCAAAGCTGGGTCCTCTGCAAGAGCAATCACTGCTCTTAACTGCTAGGCTATCCCTCCAGCCCCGATGTTGAACACTTTTTAAGATTTTTCTCAGCCATCACTAATTCCTCAGTTGTGAAGTCTCTGTTCTTCTCTTTGCTCAATCTTTGAGTGATTCATTTGTCTTCTTCTTTGTTTTTTGAGTAGTTTATATACTCTGGAAATCAATGCTTTGTCAGATGTCTCTGTGGTGAAGGTTTCCTCCCACTCTGTGGGTTTTCTCTTCACTTCTTTGGTTGTTTCTTTTGAGGTACAGAAGCTTTTGAGTTTAATGAGGTTCCATTTGTCAATTGTCGACCACAATTCTTGTGCAGCTGCTGTCGGATTTAACAAGAATTTTTCTTCGCTTATCTTGTAGTCTGCTGTTAACTTTTTCTTCTATCACCTTCAGCATTTTGGGTTTCACTTTGAGGTCTTCGATCCATCTGGAGTTGAATCTGTTTTTTATTGATGCTTTGTGTATTTCATACAACATTTTCCAATTCAGTTCAGGCATATATCCCCTTCCCTTCCCCCCACCCCACCCCTACCCATCCCAGATCATGAATTCTGCCGTAAGTTTTCTGCATCTTTCTCTGCTTTTTTGTTTTGTCTTTTTTCATTTTTTTAACAATAAGTGATAATTTGTGAGTACAAGCATCCTTCATGTAAAACCAATTTGCAAGCAGTTGTGCCCAAACCCACACAGCTCATGGGTCCCACCATCCAGCGGGGGGGGGGGGGTTCTTGTATGTTCAATCAAGTAGATCAAATGAGTGTCCAGTCTATATTTTTGTAGTTTCACCATTAACCCCAATCGAAGCCCTTACATTCTACCACGCCCCCTCTTCCGCAGATTATTCCCTAGGCTTAGAAAAGGGGCACAGGTGGATGAGAAGCAAAACACTCTACTTTCTCTGGAGCTGATGTCTTGTTCTCTAGTCAGTTCTGGCTGTTTTCTTTTATGGGCTGCCAGCTTGTCCCGGCATAACCTTTCAATCCTACTAATGAAGCACATGCAATTAGATATNTTGATGCACACAAGCTTTACATCCTGCTCACTGCGATAGGAGAGCGTTATCGTAAACCACTATGTGAAGACCCCGTAGCCCATACTTAACAGAAGAAAATGTAAATGGAGTTGAATTTTGTACAGAAGGCAAATGACGGTAGGGTGACTTTACTTTTCACTTTCTACAAAGTTGTTGCTCATCCTGAAGTGTTTTTGCCAATACCACTGCTGAAGATGCTGTCTTTTTTTTTTTTTTTTTTTTTTTTTTTTTTCCCCTTTGTCAAACATGAGGGGGCTGAAATTGTAAGTGTGCCCTCATGTTTGGTAATCGTAATTTTTGCTTCCAATTTTTACAACAGGTCTGTTTTGTTTGCCAGCTTCCAAGCTGCGTTCTTATAGACTATCAGCCCTTGCTTTTAGTATTAGTTTATATCCTGCCTATTAGAGACCCCCCCCCGTGGTTATGGTCTTTTCACGTAAAGCCGTTGCTTTGGCTTATTTGATGGTCTTCTTGTTTTTTCGCAAATGAAAATTTAGGGACTGTTTTTTCCAAGTCCTTGCTGTTAAGAATCTCTTGGGGATTTTAATTTGGAGTGCATTAAAAATCTGTCACAAGGAGTTTGCGGAGTTAGGAACATGCATATTTATGTAACTATACTTAATTTTCACAGTCCATTTAGAATAAGTGATGCGTTTTATTCCATTACTTCTATTCGATGGCTTCTAAATTTTTTTTCTTCAGGGGTTTAAAACTATTTTTGTCTGTAGCAAAGCATTCTTTGTTTGTCTCATTGGTTTAGGTTCTGTTCCTAGACATTTTTATCTGTTATCTGAGGCTCCAATTGTGAGTGGGCAGATGGTACTCCTTGAACTTCCTTCCTTCAGCTTAACTTTTTGTGTGGCGGTATCGTGTAAAGGAAGGCTGCTGATTTTTCTAGCTTGTATATTTTGTATTCCTGCCACTTTACTGAAGCTCGCGAGTTGTGAGTAATTTTCTAGGAAGTTTTTCTGGTGGGTCTTTTAGCATCTCCTTAAGGTTAAACAATCATATCATTCAAAAGCAAAAAACAAAAAAAAAAAAAAAAAAAAAAAGGAAAGTTTGACTTCCTCTTTTCCAATTAAAACTCTTTAATTACCTTTTCTTGCCTTATTGCCCGAGCAAGTGTTTCAAGCACTATATTGAAAATGAGTGGTGATGGGGGCAGCCTTGCCAAGTTCCTACCTTATAGGGAATGGTTCTGTCGATTCCCCATTTAGGATGATATTGGCTGTGGTTTTCCTGTACATGGCTTTGATTACATTGAGGAATGTTCTCTCCAATTCAATTCCTTCTAGGACTTTAAACATAAAGGGATGCTGGATTTTGTCAAAGGCTTTTTCCATGTCAATTGAGATGATCATGTGGATGTGTCATTCAGTCCATTTATATGTTTGATGATATTTATTGATTTTCATATGTTGAACCATCCCTGCATTTCTGGTATGAATCCAAGTTGGTCATGATTGATGATCTTCTTGATGTGGGTCTGTATGCAATTTGCAAGTATCCTGTTTAGAAGTTTTGCATCTGCCTTCCTTAATGAGATTCCCTGAGTGCCTACATAAAAAGAAAAACAAGAAAATCACAAGAAAAGGATCTAACACTGCTGCAGAAACACATGAGAGACAAAAACAAATGAACCCTACATGCAGCATTCAGGAAGAAATGACAAAAATCAGAGCAGAAATCAATGAAATAGAAACAAAGAAAACCATACAGAAAATCAATTAATCCAAAAGTTGGTTCTTTGAGAGAATAAAAAAGATAGATAGACCTCTAGCCCAGTTAACCAAAAGAAAGAAGGAACAATTTCAAATCAATCTGAGATGAAAGGGTAAATATCACAACAGACAACAAAAAGATCCAGTCAATCATATGGGAATACTTCAAAAACCTATACTCTACTAAGTTTGGAAAACCTAGAAGAAATGGATGAATATCTGAAATACTGTGCACACCAAAGCTCAACCAAGAAGAGATTGACAGACCCATAATATATGAAGAAATCGAAGATTTAATAAGAAACCTTCTAACTAAAAAAAAGCCCAGGCCCAGATGGTTTCATGGCAGAATCCTATAAAACATTTCAAAAATACTTACAACCATTACTACTCAAATTGTTTAGAAGGATACAGACAGAGGGAATTCTACCAAATTCCTTCCATGAAGCCAGCATCACTCTAAAATCCAAACTAGGCAAATATACAACCAAAAAGGAGAACTATAGACCCATCTCATTAATATACATGTATTTTAACATAAGTTTATAAAGTAAAATGCTTCTCTGAGGCTTTTTAAGACATCGTTATTTTTTATTAATCTGTCTTTATCCCTCTTTCTTTTGTTTCTCCCTCCTCCCCCCCTTAAAGTCTCCCGTTATTTTCCCCATTTCCTTCTTGGTCACAACTGTTTCCTATTCATTTTAAGAGCCAGAAGACCAGACAGGATGAAGGTAGATGTTTTCTTCTACTCATTACAGAAAAACTGTACCAATTCATTCTCAAAAAATATTACTTTCTAAACAAAACTTCCATAATGTCAACATCAGATGAAATGTCAATGTTGAGGATTGGAAAAAGTCTTACCACTAAATAAAGAGCTGCAAGCAATCCATGGCTGCTGAGGAATGAACAAAGAATGAACTCCTTGAAAATCTATGAAGAGGTGAGTTCTCTCAAAAGTTATCCAATCCAACAGAGCTGGGGTGCAGGCCCAAGGGCAGGTGGGCTAGGTGGGAGCAGAGAACCCTGGGAGGTGAGGTGTGCAGACTTTAGCCCAAGTAGGATAGAGGTTACTTCTGGACCACAGCAGAGAGCTGGGGCACAGGCACTAAGCGAACAACACTCCCCCCCAAGTGGAACTCCAGATGGAGGTTCCAATAAGTCCTACAACCAACCAAGAAGAACTGGCTGGCAGTAGAGGACTTACAGTGCTCAGAAGACTCACTTGGACTGTTGCCCACCCAGTTCTTGTGAAAGAGAAAGGGAAGAGTGAACTCTACCTTCTAATATGTAAACAAAATTGAAAACCAGAAACCAAGCAAGTCAACAATCCATAAAATATGGAGACCACAAGGAAGGCACCTGAAGGAATCAAGGAAAGCAATCCTCCAACACAGTGAAGAGACAGTAGAGATTCACACCAGAATACAGTCAAAAATTAAAGGACATGCCAAAAGCACAATGCAAAAACAATATGGGAAAAGCACCCAATAACCCCACACCAAACTCTACAGAGCCTGTGGAGGACCCCTTCAGTGGGACATCTGTAGAGAAAACCCAGGATACAGAATGTAAATTAACAATCACAGATATATTCAAAGAAATCGTAGAACTAAGAAGAGAGAATAGAAACTCAGAAAGGATCTAGAAGGAGATAATGAGAAACTCCAGAAGGAAGTGGAAAAACTGAAAAGAACCCATACTGAAATGATAATGGAAACCAATGAATGAAAAAAGGAGCTACAAGAAAAGATTGAAAGGATCCAAAAGGACGTAGAAATAATAAAGAAAACACAAGGTGAAATAAAAAAAAAAAAAAGAAATTTAACACTCAACCAATCGATGACAGAATGGGAAAAAGCCTCAGAAGCAGAATAGAGGAAGCAGAAAAAAGAATATCAGATCTAATAGTTAACACAGAACAACAAAAAGCTCATGTAAAGATTATGAAAATTTTAAAAATACACAGGAATGGAATAACCAGGAAATGTGGGACATGATGAAAAGAGCAAACCTCTACATCATAAGGATACAGGAAGGAGAAGAATCCCAAGAGTATGGTATTGATCAGATCTTCAACAGAGTAATAGAAGAAAATTTCCCCAAACTGAAAAATGACAAACCCATACAAATACAAGAAGCACATAGGACACCAAATAGTTTGGACCAGAGAAGAAACTCCCCTCATCATATCAGAGTTAAAACATTAGATACCCAAAACAAAGACAAAATTCTGAAATCCACAAAAGAAAAACAAATTACATATAAGGGGAAACTTATCAGAATTACAGCTGACTTTTCAGCGCAAACTATGAATGCAAGAAGAACGTGGACCAAAGCATTCCCGGTGCTAAACAACTATCAATGCCAACCCAGGTTACTATACCCAGCAAAAATGTCAATTCTAGTTGAAGGAAAGAGAAAAATCTTCCATGATGTAAAAAAAGATGAAAGAACACATGTCCAGAAAACCAACCCTTCACAGAATACTTGAAGCAATTCAAAGGATAGAGGAAGAAAGTAACTATCCCCAGATACCTTGAAACAGAAATTAATAAAAACAGAGCTGTAGAAGTAGAAACCTAGACTAAAACCGCAAATGGATAATAAGGTGAAAGGAAGCAACACACTTCTCTCAATTATCACCTTAAATATTAATGGACTAAATTCTTCAGTCAAAAGGCATAGACTGGGAGGATGGATTAAGAAACAGAATTCATCTATATGCTATCTACAAGAAACCCATCTCACTCTTAAGGATAGGCACCAACTTAAAGTGAAAGGATGGAAAAAATATTCCAAGCAAATGGTACCAAAAAGAAAGCAGGAGTTGCTATTTGTCTTTAGATAGTGAGGAGTATAATATTAATGTTGCTCATTTTGTCTTACACCTAGGTACTTTGTACTAGCATACACAAATGAGGGAAACCATTCACCCTTTGTTTTTCTTGGAATATGTTACTTCACTTAGCATAATAGCTTCAAGCTCCATCCATTTACCTGCAAGTTCATAATGTCATGTTTCTTTACCACTGAATAGCACTCCATTGTGTAGATGTACCACATTTTATCATCCACTTGTCAGTTGGGGGGCATTTGGGTTAGTTCCAGCTCTAAGATATTGTGAACAGAGATGCAATAAACATAGGTGTGCCTGTATCTTTGTGGTTAGGATGAGTCTTGTGGGTATATATCAAGGAGTGGTATGGCTGGGTCCAGTGGTAGGCTCATTTTGAGTCTTTTATGGGATCTCCACACTGCTTTCCATAATGGTTGTACAAGATTACATTCCCACCAGCAGTGGATGAGTGTTCCCCTTTCCCTTGCCAGCATTTGGTGTCTTTTATTTTCTTGATCTTAGCCAGTCTTATCAGAGTGAGAAAATATGTGAGAATGGTTTTAGTTTGCATTTCCTTAATTATTAATGATGTTGAACACTTTTTAAGATGTTTCTCAGCCATCTTTACTTCCTCACTGGTGAAGTCTTTGTTCAGCTATTTACTCCATCTTTTGAGTAGGTCATTTGTTTTCTACTTCTTTGGTTTTTTGGTAGTCTATATATTCTGGATGTTAATGCTCTGTCAGATGTATCACTGGTGAAGATTTCCTCCCACTCTGTGGGTTTTATCTTCATTTCCTGGATTGTTTCTTTCACTGTATAGAAGCTTTTGTGTTTGATGAGATCCCGTTTGCCAACTGATGACCTGATTTCCTGCACAGCTGCTGTCTGATTTAGAAAGTCTTTTCCTACACCTACGTCTTGTAGGGTACTGCAGCATTTTTCTTCTATCACCTTCAGGGTTTGGGGTTTCAGGTTGAGATCTTTAATCCAGTTGGAGTTCATTTTTGTACAGGGCAGGAGGTAGGGGCATAATTTTGTTCTTCTACAAATAGTGATCCAGTTTTGACAGCACCATTAGCTGCAGATGCTATCCTTCCTTCATTGAGCTTTTTTTGCCCCTTTTTCTAATATGAGGTGGCTGTAATTGTATATGCTCTAGTTTGGATCTTCTGCTTTGTTCCAGTGGACAACAGGTCTCTTTTTATGCAAGTGCCAGGCTCTCTTTCTGTATTCTTTTTTTTTTTGTCTTTTCAAGACAGGGTCTCCCTGTAGCCCCAGCTGGCCTGGAACTCACTCTGTAGACAAGTCTGGCCTTGAATTCACAAAGATCCAGCAAGTTCCAGGCTCTCTTTCTGAATATGGATCTGTAATACAGCTCGAAGTCTGGTAAAGCAATCCCTTATTGCACTTTTTACTCACGGTTGATTTAGCTTTTCAGGGTCTTTTGTTTTTCCACATGGATTTAAGTATATTTTTCCAAGTCTGTGAAGAAACTCATGGGGATTTCGATTTGGATTGCATTGAATCTGTATATTAATTTTGGTAAAATGGACATTTTTCTATATTAATATTTCAAATCCATGAACATGGGAGGTCTTTCCATATTTTGATGTGATTTTCATTCTCCTTCTTCCTGGGTTTAATATTTTTGTTGTAGAGTTCTTTGGTATCATTGTTAGGTTTGTTCCCAGTTTTTTTTTGTTTTTTTGTTTTGAGGCTATTGTGTTATTGTTAGTGAAAAAAAAAGGCTACTGATTTTTCTAGATTAATTTAGTACCCAACCACTTTAGTGAAACTCTTAATCATTTCTAGAAGTTTTCTGATATAGTTTTTAGCGTCCCTTATGTAACCTGTCATATCATCTGCAAAATTGAATAATTTATCTTCCACTTTTACATTTACCACTATTATAATTTCTTTCCTGTTGTCTTATTGCCCTAGCAAGATTTTCAAGCACTATGTTGAAGGGGAGAGGCAATAATTGGCAGCCTTGCCTGGTTCCCACCTTTAAAGGAAATGGTTCCAAATTTTCTCCATTTGGGATGATGTTGGCAGTGGGTTTGCTATATATTGCTTTGATCATTTTGAGGAATGTTCCCTTTAGGCCAAGTCCCTCTAGTACTTTAAACTTGATGGGATGCTGGATATTGTCAAAGGCTTTTTCTGCATCTATTTACATGATCATGTGGGGTTTTTTTTGTCTTTCAGTCCATTTATGTGTTTTATGATATTTATTGATTTACATATGTTGAACCATCCCTGAACAGAGGTTCAGGTATGAATGATCAAGTTGGTATGATCATCCATCATGATCAAGTTGGTATGAATCCAACTTGATCATGATGGATGATCTTTTTGATGTGGGTCTGTATTCACTTTGCAAGTATATTGTTGAGAATTTTTCTATCTCTGTTTATTAATGAGATGGGTCTACAATTTTTTCTCTGGTTCCATTTTTGTCTGGTTTTGGTATTAGAATGATGCTGGCTTCATAGAAGGAATTTGGGAGAATTCCCTCTGTTTATATCCTTCTGAACAGTTTGAGTAGCAATGGTTTTAAGACCTCTTTAAATGTTTTGAAGAATTGTACCATGGAACCATCTGGGCTGGGGCTTTTATTTAGTTGGGAGGATTTTTATTTAGTTGGTTTTTTTTTTTTATTACATCCTCAATTTCCTCAAATATTATGGGTCTGTTTAAACTGTCAATCTCTTCTTGGTTAACCTTTGTTGGTTCCCAGGATTTCAGACATTCATCCATTTCTCTTAGGTTTTCAAATTTAGTAGAGTATAGGTTTTTGAAGTATTCTCTTATAAATGTCCAGATCTTTTCTTTGTCTGTTGTGATGTTTCCCCTTTCATCACGAATACTTTTGATTTGGAATTGATCGCTCTTTCTTTTGGTTAACTGGGCTACATAGAGGTCTGTCTATTTTGTTTATCTTTTCAAAGAACCAGCTTTTTGATTCATTGATTATTTGTATTGTTTTCTTTATTTCTATTTCATTGAGTTCTGCTCTGATTTTTGTTATTTCTTCCCATCTGTTGGGTTTAGGGTTCATTTGTTGTTGTCTCTCAAATGGTTTTAGCTGCAGTTGTTCCCTGTTTTATTTATTTTTATTTTTTTTAATTTTTATTTATTTATTTTTTATGTGGGCACTTAGGGACATTTCCTTCTTAGGACCTCTTTTAAAGTATCCCACAGGTTTTGTTGTATTTTATTTTTTTCATTCAGTTCCATGAATAATTTTATTTCACTCTTTATTTCTTCCCTGAGCCATTAACTATTCAGGATTGTGTTGTTTAGTCTCCATGTTTTCTTGTAGTTAGTAGGGCCTATTCTGGTATTAATATTTAGCTTTATTACACTATGGCCTCAAAGAATGCATGAAATAATTTCAATCCTTTTGTATTTGTTGGAATTTCCTTTGTGTCCCAGTATGTGGTCAATTTTGGAGAATGCTCTATTAGATGCTGAGTAGAAAGTGTATTATCTGGTGTTTGGGTGGAATATTTTGTAAATGCCTGTGAGGTCCATTTGATGTATTGTATTGTTCAGTTCTGATGTACCTCTGTTTATTTTTTCCTGTTGATCTCTCCAATGGGCTGAGTGGGGTATTGAAGTCCCCCACTATTCGTGTGCTGGGATTAATCTGTGTCTGGTGGTCCTGCAGATTAGTGTTTACAAAGTTAGGTGGACCAGAGTTTAGTGTATAAACATTTATGATTGTTAAGTCTTCATGGTTAATTGTTCATTTGATAAGGATGTAATGGTCCTCTTTGTCTCTTCTAATTAATTTTATTCTGAGATCTGTTTTTTCAGATATTAGAATAGCCACTCCTGCTTGTTTCTTGGTACCATTTGCTTGGAATTCTTTTTTTCATTCTTTCACTCTAAGGTGGTATCTGTCCTTGAGGGTGAGATGGGTTTCTTGTAGACAGCGTATAGGATTCTGTTTCCTAATTCATTCTCAAGGTTGATGTCTTTTGATTGGAGTGTTTAGACCATAAATATTTAAGATTATTATTGAGAGATGTGTATTGCTTCCTTCACCTTATTTTGTTTACATTCTTGGTCTAGGTTTGTATTTGCTCTGTTATGCCTTTGTTTCTTTCTCTCTTTAATTGCTTAAGGATAGTTGCTCCTTTCCTCTGTTCTTTGGATTGCTTTGAATATTTTCTGGAGTGTTGGTTTTTTAGACATGTATTCCTTCATCTTGTTTATGTCATGGAAGATTTTTTCTTTCTCCTTCAACTATAATTGACATTTTTTTTCTGGGTACAGTAGTCTGGGTTGGCATCTAAAGTCCTTTAGTACTGAGAATACTTTGGTCCACGTTCTTCTGGCTTTCATAATTTCATTGAGAAATCAGCTGTGATTCTGATGGGTTTCCCCGTAGATGTCACTTATTGTCATTCTCTTGTGGCTTTCAGTATTTTGTCTTTGTTTTGAGCACCTAGTGTTTTAAGAATTACATGGTGTGAGGAATTTCTTTTCTGGTCTTGTCTATTTGGTGTTCTATGTACTTCTTGAATTTGTATGGCTTTGTATTTTTTCAGTTTGGGGAAATTTTCTTCTATTATCCTGTTGATGATCTACTAAATAATGTTGTCTTGGGATTCTTCTCCTTTCTCTATCCCTATGATGCAGAGGTTTGGTCTTTTTGTAGTGTCCCTCATTTTCTGGTTGTTCCACTCTTGTGTTGTTTACTTTTTTTTTTTTTAACTTTTCCTAATCTTTACTTGAGCATTCTAGTTGCTCCGTGTTATCCTGCAAGTGTGATATTCTTTCTTCTGCTCCTTCCATTCTGCCTTTGAGGCTTTTGCCATCCATTCCTGTTGATTGGATGAATGTTCAATTTCATTTTCATTTCATCCTGTGATTTCTTTAGCATTTCCACTTCTTTCTGGAGCCTGTCATTCTCATCTTGTAGCTCCTTGGTTCATATGTTCAGTTTCTTTTTTTCATTTCAGCCTGGGATCTTTCCAGTGTTTCCACTTCCTTCAGAGTTTGTCATTTTCTCTCTTTAGTTCTCTGATTTATTTATATTTTTTGATTTCTTTGAATATGTCTACAATTGTTCTTCTAATGCCTGTGTCTTGGTTTCCTTCCAGGGAGATCTTGCTGTGGGAACCTTCTGTAGGGTTGGTAGATTTTAGTGTGGATTTATTATGAGATTTCCCATGTCCTATTTTCTTTGTGTCTTGGGCATGTGGATTTGTTTCTTTTCTGTTTATTTGTTTCTTTGTTTGGATTCTGGCACCTCAATGTTGGCTGCACATACTAGAATCAGTGATACGGTTCTGCTAGATCCCCTGCACCACAGCTCCACCAAGGTTGAGTGAAGGATGTGGGGGTGTTGCTACTTTGGCCTGCATGCCAGTACCCTGTTGACCTGCTAGATGCAAGTCTACGTCCACCCACACCACATGCTGGAACCCAAAGGTGGGAATTTTTCATGTGATACCATGCTGGGAGGTTTCTTGGTGATGCCAAATGTCCACATGCTGGGCCTCACCAGTCCTTTTTTTTAATTTTGTATTTATTTCTGTATGTGTATGAATGTACTGTCTGCATGCAAGTTTGTGCATCCATGTCTTGCAATGCTGCAGATGTCAGAAGAGGGTGTCGGATTCCCCTGGAACTGGAGTTCTCCTGGAATTGGAGTTTCAGATGGTTCTCGGCCACCATGTGGGTGCTGTGGATCGAAGCCGGGTCCTCTGTAAGAGCAGTAGGCACTCTTAACCGTTAGTCCATCTCTCCAGCCCCCAGTCTTTTTTATATAGTGCTTGAAACACTTGCTAGAGCAGTAAGACAAAAGAATGAAAATAAAGGAGTCATAAGTGGAAAAAAGGAGGTCAAGATATCCCTATTCGCAAATTATAATATATCTCAAAAATTTCACTAGAAAACTCATTAACACTTTCAGCAATGTGTCAGGTTACAAAAGCATTCTACACAAATCAGTAGCCTTTCTATACACCAACAACAAGCAATTTGATAAAGAGTACATGACCAACTTCTCATTCGCAATAGCCTCAAAAAAATCTAGAATAAACTTGACACAAAAACCCCGAATAACCAAAATAATGCTCAGCACAAAGAGCAATGCTAGGAGGATTACCATACCAGATCTCAAGCATAGTATAGGGCTATAATCATTATATCATGCATAATTAGATCTGTAGTAACATCAAAGCTTTTATTGTTTTTAATTAGCCTGTTTTATTTAGCAAGTGAAAGCAAATTTATCATGCCCTTCTTGTCCCACATAATTCCTTCCTTTTTACATTCCAATCCTTAAAATGGTGGTTCCAAAATCTTAGCAAGTCTTACTGGCCATATACATTTGCTTCCAAATAATATTTATATTAGCCTTTCTCCAAAACGTTATAAAGTTAATATGTTAACATCACATCTGAATATCTGTTTGCCTTATCAAAAATTCTAAATAGTTGTTCAACATTTTCAACATAGATTCATACTATTTCAACCTTGTATTTAAATCACATGTATTGTCTACAACCTTTTGTACTGATTAGCTTCCATGATATCATTTATTCCCAAACATTAGTGAACATTCTGTTCTGCTATTCGTATTCATCACACTATAGAATTATTACCATTTTCCTATTCCCATTTTGCTCATAAAAGTATCGACCATTTTAGAAAATAGACAGACTTCATAGTCTTCAAACACAGCATTACTATTTTAGGTAAACTAATCAGTCTTATAAAATGGTATTTTTTTTCAATACTGGAAAGGTTTACCTAAGATTGATTTGTTTATGACCCAAAGGAATGTGGTTATTGATAAATATTTAGTAAAATATATGTGACTTTGATCATTATAATGAAATAAATAATTGAACAACAAATTAGAGAAGACAGAATTAGTACACATATCTGTCAATAAATAAATATTAGTTATCCGGTTTAATGTTTATAGTCACATTGTTTTTTCACAGATATAAAAATTCAATATATGGAGGGCAGGATACCTTAGCTGGACATCTATGGTATCATCCCAATAGGTAGGAGCCATTGAACCCATTATGTTTACTCTATCTCTGGAGTTATAAGGTAAAGCTTTGAGAGGATGTCATTCAGTTTTAAAGTAGTACAAAGTAGGTGTGGTGGTTTGAATGAGTGTCCCCCTTAGGCTTTAAGTATTCAGACATTTTGTCTCCAGTTGATGGCACTGTTTTTGGAGGTCTTAGAAGGTGTGGCTGTGCTAGAGGAAGTATGTCACTGGGGGCAGGCTTAGTGAGTTTAACAAGCCTGTGGTCTCCAGTTGTGCTCTCTGCTTCCTGTGCTCTTTGCAAGATGTGACCCTCAGCTTGCCTCTCCAGCTGCCATGCCTCCCGCCACAAAGGACTTTAATTCCCTGGAACCATCAATCATAAGCTCAAATAAACTCTTCCTTTTATAAGTTTCTTTGGTCATGGTGTTTTATCACAGCAACAGAAATGTGACTAATACAGTTATTTGGTACCAGGAGTGGGGTTCGAGCCCACGTGGACATGCGTCCATTGGATGTTTGGAGAAATGTGGAAGACTTTGGAACTTTGGGCGAGAAAAGCTGTTGTCTACTGTAAGCAGAGCTTAACAGGCCATTCTAGTAGAAGCCTGGAAGAAAACATTGCTGCAAAAAATGTAGTTCCAGAGGAAAATAAAGACTTAGGCAGCAAATGGGATATTTTGATAAAGAGTCTGGCAGCAGTTTGCCCACAGCCCAAATGCTTGCCTGATGCTAAGTTGAAAAGCAATGGACTAATGTCTTTGGCAGAGGATATTTCAAGACAGCCTAGTGTAGAAATGGTGGTGTGGCTTTTAATGGTGAATATTATACAGATCTACAGTGAAAAAGAGCAAATGGGGCAGAAGGAAATGCAGAATGTACAGTTTGGATCTCTAAAGTACACTAGGAAGATTAAAGATAGGGCCAAGGCATGTGAAGGAGAGGCTCCCTTTCATAAGGAGACTAAAGTGATTAAGGAGAGGCCTCGAGATTTACAAGTAAACAACAGAATCAATACCTTCAGGGCAAGACCACACCCAGCTAATCCAACTTTTGAAAGAAAAATAATGAAAGCATTTTCTACTCCAACAATTACAGAGCAGAGGAAAATTGCAAATGTGGTTAAAGTAGGAGAGATTCCATCCCGAACTTGCAGCCAGATTTGACAATTTCATTCACGTGGTACGGGCTTTAGAGGCATGAAGTTTGCAAGAGTGAAGGGGTCATCAGTTCTTCCTCCACAGTTTCAGAGAGCCACAGAGGCCAGGCAGTCTGCAGCAGGGGCATCCCTGAAAAAAGAAGACCCTGATAAGCCATTGTGTGAAGCTGTGAATATGAAGCCTGGTTGTCAGCGGAGACCCCAAGAAGACATTCAAGATGCCAGACCTGTGAGATATTTGCTAAGGAGAGCTGCATAGAGGGAGTGGTACCAGCCTAAGAAAGAGATGTATGTTGCAAGCAAAGCTGGAAGAGTTGAGCCACCTAAGCCCTTTTGAAGTCAATTCCCAGAAGTTGCACATGGACCTACTGGACTTGGATTTTGCCCTGCTGGTTTTCGGTCTTGTTTTGGTCCAGTATTTCCTCACTATGCCTCTATTCCTCCCTTTTGGAATGGGAATGCGTATTCGGTTCCACTGTACATTGGGAGTTTGTAATTTGCCTTTTGATTTTACAGGAGGTTGCAGTTAGGAGATTGGCCTGAGTCTCATAAGAGACTTTAGACTGTAGAATTTTGAATGGCATTGAAACTGGTAAAGAATTTGGGGACTTTTAAGGTTGGACTAAATGCATTTTGCATTTTATATGGTCAGGAGCCTATGGGGGCCAGGGAGTGGAGTGTGGTGGTTTGAATGTTTGTCCCCCATAGGCTTTAATTATTCAGACATTTTGTCTCCAGTTGGTGGCACTGTTTTTGGAGGTCTTAGAAGGTGTGGCCGTGCTAGAGGAAGTATGTCACTGGGGGCAGGCTTAGTGAGTTTAACAAGCCTTGTGGTCTCCAGTCACGCTCTCTGCTTCCTGTGCTGTTTGCAAGATGTGACCCTCGGCTTGCCTCTCCACCTGCCATGCCTCCCGACACAGTGGACTCTAATTCCCTGGAACCGTCAATTGTAAGCTCAAACTCTTCCTTTTATAAGTTCCTTTGGTCATGTTGTTTTATCACAGCAACAGAAAAGTGACTAATACAGTAGGTATCTACATCGTATTCAACCCCTGCTAATGTTTAATGACAATTGATAGTTATTGAAAAATGTGTGATCACTCAAATGAAACTTATCAAATTTAGAACACCAATTTAGTAACTTAAAAACTGAGAATATAACATATGAATTATAACTTTTGTTAAGAGTACACATTTCGTATATTTTACCTAAAAATCATATAAATTAAGAGCTGGTTACCAAGGAATCTAGCTTGAATGTTGTGTGGTTATCTGTTTTGATTAGGTAGTATATACATTGTTTTCTACTTCCCATGTCATTTCCTATAAGGTATTTAAAGCATATGAGTGCCAAATTATGCATAAGATGGTACGTATGTCTTTGTCATTTGAAGGACATAGCTGATCTCACTGCATGTACACCAAAATCCAATTCACATTGGATCAGCTTTGTATTCTTTCTAAGTGGATATATTGGGAATATACTTGAGTAGAAAATATGTAAATTTAATCATGGTTCTGGGAAGAAAAACCAACAGTATGTTTCAAAGAGCCAGATATAACTGGGAGTGTGAAGGTGTTGCTAAGTACATTTCTTAGAGAATGGTATATGTGCATGTTACAGGTAAAGGGCTTTACACTGCCAAACACATTATTATAAGATGCATTTATGAGTTTATCACAATCCATGGAGATCCACAGGCTATTAAAGTATTTATTATGCTTGCCTACTTAATGTTCAATTGCATTTTTTATCTAGAATGAAGATATTGGCACATTGTTTACTTAGCATAAAGTGCTGTGGACATGATCAAAGAAAGCAACCCTTGAGAACCTAGTTCCATCACATTGAATGCAAGAATAAATGCACATGAATTTAAATCCATTTCAATGCAAGATGTGATATAAAGGGAACTAAACAAAGCCATTCATATCTGGCATGTGGCCTTGTCTCAAATTTAAGGATTTTTAAAAATGTTTTAAATTTATTTTTTATGTGTATGAGTGTACTCTCTGAATGTAGGTTTGTGCACCCATGTTATGTTGTGCAATGCTACAGAGGTCAGAAAAGGGCGTCGGATTCCCCTGGAATTGGAGTTGTTTTTTTTTTTTTTTTT
>VZQC01014556.1:54507-84656 GCA_009823505.1 Rhizomys pruinosus
TTTAATTTGTATTTCCTTAATTATTAATGATGTTAACACTTTTTAAGATGTTTCTCAGCCATCTTTAATTCCTCACTGGTGAAGTCTCTGTTCAGCTCTTTACTCCATCTTTTGAGTAGGTAATTTGTTTTCTTCTTTTTTTTTAATATATATATATATATATACATATATATATTACACGATCCTAAATGCCTTGGTAACAGTAACATTTTAAGAAATCTTTCTTGGAAAAAACTCTGGATTACAAAATGTGGTGGCTTGAGTAACAGCCATTTTCTTTCACAAATTTCTTTCGGAGGGCATCAATTGTCCATTTAGCTTCATTAGCAGTTTTACAACAAGACCAGCCTATTTTGTGTGTAATATAAAGCTCATTTTATTTTCCATACTATGGATCTGAAAACAAGTACCAGCATCTCCCAATTGCCATGTAAAACAGCAATACTTAAGACTGATGAGTAAAGCCTTAGTTTCCAGGTTGAGAAGATGCAGTCATTTTATATTCACTCCTACATACACAAGGATGACTTGATGATTGCTGGGGCTTGCCTTCATAAATATCTGTCCCATGAGAAAAGCTGCTCCATACATAGGAATTTCCCAACAGTTCTGTAAGAACATGTGCTGCAGGTGATGCATTTCCTTACTGACACCCTCACTTGTACTAAGATTCTTGTATTCATGAAGTATTCATCCAGTGAGGTGCCTTACTTTTTGGCTTAGTAATAGGTACAATGGATTTTAGATTTTCTTCGTTTAAGAAACCTTGTTTATGTTTCTTACTCTCATAATTCCCGTAAACTATTTGTAACAGTTGACTTGCCAGTGTTATCAGTTTAGCGTCAGGAGCTGTATAAAAGCCCTTTAATAAATTTTATCTGGCTTCATCAGAGAGAATAAGAATAGCCAGTGGATCTTCAATCTTTTTCTCAACTTCTAATGGAAGTCCCACATCTCTTAGGAAAAGCTGTGGTGTTTCTCTTTGGGGATCCAAATTAGTCAACTCAGCAAGTATTTCTGGCCAGTCACGAATTTGTTGCAATGGTTTATGATAAGGCTTAAGCTGAAGGCTAAGGTTTTCTGAACAGATTCAAATAGTAAAATATTGCTGAGTTTCTTGAGAGAGATGCATTCCTTCCATTTTTTGCTGTACTGTGGTATTATTTCCATGCTTCAGTTCAACAGAACGATATGATCCATACATTCTGTAAATTCGAACCTTTTCATATGGCTTGTCCATGGCTTCCTTCAACAATTTTGCAGCTTCTATCCAGTTATTTTGTTTGCTTTCTTCACAAATATTTAGTGTTCTTCCTTCTTGGTCTGTTATGTGCCTGGCAATCTCTGGGTGGGTCAGGAGAATCTGTACTATTTCAGCATGTCCTCCTCCAGCAGCAAAATGAAGAGGTGAGCTAAGCTGGCCATTTAAAAGGTTTGGATTGCATTTGCCTTTCTCTAATAATATGCGAGTGGCCTCAACTTTTCCATACCAGCATGCATAATGAATGGGTGCCCAGTGGTCACTATCTAGTTGGTTTACTGAAAATCCCTTACTGAGAAGATGGCTTAGTAATTCTGAATCTCCTTCACTGGCATTTTGATGGAGAGGAAAATCATCTACCCACTGTCGCTGTTTGTCTTCCATGACACTACTCAAGCTTCTCTGCCATTTTTCCTGCTAGGGAACTTGGATTTTTGAGTAGTCTGGAGGTCCTAGACCAAAGTATGGATTTATTACCACTTTATCCACCCAATTTGTATACTGAAAATCTAATCCAAAGAAAGGGTTGTAAATACAGGTATCTGCTTTCTCTAGGGCTAACATTTTACTCTTTATTTCTAAGCACTATAGCGCATGTGTAGTGAGTTTTCTGTCTGACCTGACTCAGTAGCATATGCAGGATTCATAACATTAGTCTTTATACTCTCAAGAGGAGAAGGTCAGAATAAAGCTGGAATAAAGGGAGACAATGCATGTCGTTCATCTAACCACTTATCCAAGGCTATTAACATCCTTGCTGTAAGTGTTGCAAAATGAGTACTGGATTCACTACAAACTCTCATTATATCTTGTAAGCAGTAAAAAATTGGGCATCCTGGAGTATATGTGTATTTAGTATTATCCTTGACAACGGATGGGACAATAAATAATGCTGCTTCTCTGCCTATGTTCTCTCCATCCAGGGGAAATTTCTTCATTAGTATCACTCGTTTTCCTCTGATTCCATGGTTTGCAGGGGAAATTGGTTTGGTAGTTTCTACTACATAATCCAAAATGCCTTGTGTTATTTCACTGTTGCCTTGAAGTTTAGTTTCCAGCAAAACTTTCTTTCTCTTTTTTTTTTTTTTTTCTGGCCTTCAATGGGAACTTCATGCAATAAAATTTCGCAGGACTTAGCTCTCCATTCCCGAGAGTTGAGACTGGCAGTATTCCTTGGACGAATAACAGCAATGAATGCATCTTCTAAGATTTCTGAATTTCCCATTGCTTAAAGATTGCAAGTCCCTTAAAAAGACACAGTATCCTGGAGCCACTGTACAATATACATGGCACAATATGGAAACAATGCTTTCCGTAAAGTACCTGGGGAAGCCAGATGTGGAGTGGTAGGTGGTCCACCTCTGAGCCTTTGCTGGAGTATGGGTATTGTGTTTCTTTGTTTCCATGAAGGAAACTGTGCTGTTTCACTCAAGCGGGCAGCAGGTGGTCTCCAGGGCCCCGCTACATCCAATTCACTGGGTGGGGCTGTCACCTGGGGTGCTGCAGGCCATCACCACTTCTCATTCCTTCTTCCTATCATTGAGGTTCGGCCGGACTTCCTGTGGCAGGAAGCCCCTCTGTCGCCCCCAAAAGCCGCCCACCATGTGACCCGAGAGTTTGGGTCTCTGGACACCAGCTCTTCACAGTCCTTCCCCTACCTCAGCCCCAGTCACCCTTCAGCCTCTCCACCCTTGCTCTATTGCACATTTCATACAACAGTTCGTAATCAAAATTAGACCCTCTCACACATCCATGCCACCCAACCCCCCCACCAGACTTCATGTATTCTGCTATGCATGTTAAGTCTTATCCAGTTAAGCATTTGTATTTAGGCGTCCTTCATTGAAATTTCTTCCACAGGAGTCTAGTCTGCGTATACAGAAGATCAATTGTAATTAAAGCATACTTGTCCCTCAATCAGTCTCAAATAGTTCCCACACTCACTTTTTTCTCCCTTCAGGGTCCCTGCCTTATTGAGTTGACATGGATCCTGATCTGGATACCACCATTGCCACAAGTTCAGACATGAAAGCTTCCAGTGGCCTGAAAGCCTCTGCTTCCCTATGTTCATAAATCATCCCTGGTTCTTACAATTTAATTGGGTTGGTTGTTTTGTTTTGTGATATTTAGTTTTGTATATTCTAAACACTAACTCTGTCAGAGTTATAAGTGATAATGTTTTCCCCATTTTTATGTCGCCTCCACTCAAACAATACTATTATGTAATATACTACTGGTTTTTAGTTTCATTCGCCTCATTTGCTAATTATTGGACCTAATGCTTAGCTATAGTTATAGAGTTCAGCAAGTTCTTTCCAGTGCCTATATGTTCTAAGGTGTTCCCTACTCTCTCCTCTATCTGATTCAGTGTATTGGGTCTTATGTTGAGGTCTTTGATTTATTCGCAGTTGAGTTTTGTGAATGATGAGAGATAGGGAGATAATTTCATTCTTTTACATGAACTTATCCAGTTTGATGAGCACCATTTGTTGAACATGTTGTCTTTTGTCCACTGTGTATTTTTTACTCCTTTGTCCAAAAAAGGGTAACTCTAAATGTGTAGATTTAAAAATATGTCTTGAATTCTATTCCACTCATCTTCAGTTTATACCTTTAGTATTTTAAAGTTTCTATTGTACAGGTCCTTCAAATCCTTTGTGTGTGTGTGTGTGTGTGTGTGTGTGTGTGTGTGTGTGTGTGTGTTTAAAGAAAGCTCCATTGGAGCTGGGTATGGTGGGACATGCTTGTAATCCCAGCACTCCAGAGGCAGACACATAAGGATTGTGTATGAATTCAAACACCGCCTACTCTAAATAATCCCAGACCTCTCCGGCTTCATAATGAGAGACTGTATCAAACAGACAGACAAACAAATAGAAAATCAAAATAACCCACCACCCCCAGACCAAGAAATTTATTCCAAGATGTTTTATAGATTATTTGCCTACCGTGAACGAGTTTATTTACTGGATTTATTTATTGTTAAGTTTGTTGGACATATATAGGAATACTACTGATTTGCAGGGTTTTAATTTTATGTCCTGCCAGACTGCTGAATGCATTATCAAATTATCAACTGCAGAAATTTTTCTGTGGCATCTTTAGGATCCTTTACGTGTATAATCAAACTGTCTGCAGATAAAGATATTTTTTCTTCATTTTCAACTTGCATTCCCATTATCTAGTTCGTTTTTCTTATTGCTCTACCTAAGTCTTCAAGTACTCTATTGAACAGGAAGGCAGAGAGTGGAAATCCTGAACTTGTTCCCAATTTTAAGGGGAATGCTTTCAGGTTTTCTATATTTAGTATGATGGTGTCTGTTAGCTTGTGGCATAATGGCTTCATTATGTTGAGATATGCCACTTGTATTTTTTTTCCATTTTCTTTTTATTTTATTTTATTTTTTTATTGATGCTTTGTGTATTTCATACATCATTTTCCAATTCAGTTCTGGCATATATCCCCTTCCCTTCTCCCCACCCCACCCCTACCCATCCCAGATCATGAATTCTGCCGTAAGTTTTCTGCATCTTTCTCTGCTTTTTTGTTTTGTTTTGTTTTCATTTTTTAACAAAAAGTGATAATTTGTGAGTACAAGCATCCTTCATGTAAAACCAATTTGCAAGCAGTTGTGCCCAAACCCACACAACTCATGGGTCCCACCATCCACCAGGGGGGGCTTGTAAGTTCAATCAAGTTGATCAAATGAGTGTCCAGTCTATATTGTTGTAGTTTCACCATTAACCCCAATCACAGCCCTTACATTCCACCATGCCCCCTCTTCCACAGATTGTTCCCTAGGCTTAGAAAAGGGGCACAGGTGGATGAGAAGCAAAACACTCTACTTTCTCTGGAGCTGATGTCTTGGTCTCTAGTCAATTCTGGCTGTTTTCTTTCATGGGCTGCCAGCTTGTCCAGGCATAACCTTTCGATCCTACTAATGAAGCACATGCAATTAGATATTTAGGTATTTAAACAGTATAATATATAGCCTTTCGATCCTACTAATGAAGCACACGCAATTAGATATATAGGTATTTAAACAGTACTAATTGTTATGGTAGGTTACTTTGGTATAGACACAGATGTTTGGATGGTATGTTAATTCATGAATTACATTTTCTTCTGTTAAGTATGGCAGGGTCTTCGTGTGGTTTATAACATCTCCTAACCATTAGAGGATGTAAGCTTGTGGCATCAGCCGTGGGTTATTCCTCCAAGGAGAGAGCTAATAGCCAATTAGATTTGGGATATACAGACATATGGCTGCCACTGCTGCACAGTATTTCCAGGCAGATGAGGTGTAGCTGGTGCTGACGGAGGAGTCTTGCTTGACTCAAGGAGACCTATATTTGCTTTATTGGTTTAGTGGCCTTTGGTAACACTCTATGGCATTCCAGAGACCATCTGTATACTTGCAAGTGCAGTCTCCATACATCTTTCCCATGTTTATATCAGGTCTTCAACAGCAGGGCCTTATCGCCTCTCTTCCTGCAGATATCCCAGTTTGGAGGCAAGGAGCCTTTACCTTTTGTGGGGGCTTGGATACCCTGGCCAACTTCTCCTTGGTAGAATAGGCCATTGTTGATGTCAGAGCTCCTGTATTAATATATTTTGTTTAAGTGCATAGCTTAAGGAGACTTTAGCATTATATTTGGTTCTGAATAAAGAATAATCCTTTTCACAGTTTCTATGTCCATTAGTCAACTAAATAAGACAGTTTTACTGATTTTACAAGAGAATACCTCTATAACAGCTGGCTCCAATCTACAGCTGGAGAACGACCTCATCACCATCATATTTCTCCTTATTCTATGGGGGGGAGTTAAGAAAGTCTCTTGTATTAAAACCTTTGCAGCACCTAGAAGGTAAGCTTCGTTAGGAATCATTAAAAATAGTTGTTACTAGTAGGATCCACAGAGGGGCCTGATGTCTGAAGCAATCTGAGGCATTTCTTCCCTTCAATGCCCAGAGGAGTCAATCCTTCTGCTGGCACTTTCTGGTACATCCTACTCACTGCAAAGCTGCATTTTCTTTCTCAGCCATTAAGTTCGTGATTTTCTGGTATGTGGCACTTGTATTTCTAGGTTCTGTATGACTTTTATCATGAGTGAATGAATGAATGCTTGATTTTGTGAAAAGCCTTTTTTGCATTTAAGAAGATGAGAATGTAGCTTCTGTCATTGAGCATGCTTATGTGGTATATAATATTTATTGATTTATTTATGTTGAAACATCTCTCCATTTCTGGAATGAGGACAGCTTGATCATGATTGATAAACTTTTTTATGTATTTTTGCATTCAGTTTGTGAGTATATTTTTGAGGAATTTCACATCTATGTTCATCAGAGAGATTCATCTATAATTTCTTTGGAGAAATGTATCTTTAATTTCTTTGTTGTTTTGTCTTTTCCTGTTTTTGTTTTTTAGAGCAGTAATTGGCTTTATCTATTGAATTTGAGTCATTTGTCAGGGTAGTCCAAGAAACTCCCAAAATTATACAAGCTATTGTCATAGCCCTTGATTGCCTCCCAGATCCTAAAGGGAAGTATTGCTGAAGACAGGACACACTTCAGAAACCAAATTTGGAACAATGGACCTGGAACTGACATGGAGGCCACATATCTTGCAGGCTAGCTCTCATAGCTTTGGAGAGCACTATGAAAGCTACTAAGAGAGAAGAGAATCAATGGTTCAACCAGACAAAAACCCAATGTGGAACTGTGGAAATGGGCAGTAGATCCCAATTTTAGCTGAAGAAATTTTGGCAACAGATTACTGTTGGGTGTGGAAGATATGATTTTTTCAAAGCGAGGGGCTCTGGATAGGCTGACTAGATCTCAGTTGATGATATGGCACGCACAAAGGAGATTAATTTGCCACGATAGTCCTTAACACAAGAGACAAGACGGAGGGTAAGAATTCCAGGGAGGGTATGAATTCCAGTGGAGCGGGCTATGAGCAGGTGCCAATTGCGAAGGGAGTATAAAAGTAATTAAGACTGATTGAGATATATATATATATATATATATATATATATATGACAAAAATCAATAAAATTTTAATTAATTAATTAATTAATTTTATGTGAATGAGTGTACTGTCTGTGTGTCAGTTGGTGCATCCGTGTCATGCAATGTCACGGAGGTCAGAAGAGGGCATCAGATTCTCCAGGAACTGGAGTTAAAGACAGTTCTTAGCTGTCATGTGGGTGCTGGGAATGGAACCCTTGTCCTCTGCAAGAGCAGTCACTCAGTGCTCTTAACAGCTTAGCCATCTCTCCAGCCCCCAAAATTCAATACAAATTTAAAGAAAAAGAAAAACTACTCAATAGAATTTGGAAGCTAGAAATTCAATTTCCCAATTTAAGCAATTTCAAGTGCCTTATGAAGCCAGCGTTCATCTTCTAAAATGATGATTTGTTGAACCTATTAGGAAGGCTGTATCCTAACAAAGCAGAAGAGATAGAAATGGATAAATGGTAAATGTGTCCAACCAAGGCCTGCTTTATGCAAAGCCTCAACCAAGCCTTAAGAGCCAGCGTAGTGCACCTGCTAGCCTCCCACTCCTGCGCCACAAGAATGGCCATCATGCCCAAGAGATTCTGCGCCTTTCTTGACACCAGTGCCAAAGGCAGCCCAAGAGATTCTGCCTTTTTCCCACCACCAGCACCAAGGGCAGCCACAACAAGAAAATCTCCACCGAGGACAACATTGCTGCAGGAAAATCATTTGTGAATATCCTTAAACAAGTTTGCAAGGATTGGGAAGTGGTTCCTGAACCTGTTGCCAGATGGTGCAATGTTTAGAATGCTCAAGATTAATTCAAGGAATCGACAACATCTTAGAAAAGTGGTGGAAATCTTCTTCAGATGATGTATGAGAAACCTGAGCTGTGGTCATTTATCTTCCAGTCATACGTCTGTCTCAATTGTATCTGAGCTCAGCTTGCCTTCCTCAATGGCAAACTCAAAAATGCAGAGAAATCTGTCTTAGTTTTTGAATTATCTGTATAGAGTGACAGGCATATTTTTGCATAAAATTTGTAGGAATCTGACTGTATGAATGAAACAGAGTGGACAATATATCAAGACTGCCATAACTGGATGAGTAGCGAATTTGGCCAAAGCCTTGAATTGGATGAAATCATTTATCATGGAGTTACTCCAGCGAAATGCTTAAATAGAATATATTACGAGGAAGAAATGAAGAGCAGGGCATTCCTATTGAATATATAGAGAAAATTCATTATAAACATGAAAGATGGCTCCTGCATAGAAGAGGTGTTTGTTCTCATACTGGATATTAATGAAGACATTAAAGAGAACCATGAAAGTCTAGTTGAAAATGCCAAATAATTTTTTAGTACATTGTGATTGCACTGAGGATTCCAGGCAACAAAACGTTTCCAGAACTTTCAGTTCTGTTTATCATCTTAACTCAGTATTCACACAAAGGTATTAAAAGTATTTAGTTTTCAAATCATTTTTCTTCTGTGGGGGGAGGGGGGTGTTTGTTCATTTGATTCTTTTTTCTTTCTTTCTTTCTTTTGTTTTAAAATACTGTGTAATGTTCCTTCCAGACAATTCCCTCTAGGACTTTTATCATGAAGGGATGCTGGATTTTGTTGAAGGCATTTTCTGCATCAATTGAGATGATCATGTGTTTTTTGTCCTTCAGTCCACTTGTGTGTTTTAGGATATTTACTGATTTTTGCATGTTGAAACATCCCTGCAACTCTGGTATGAATCAAACTTGATCATGATGAATGATCTTTTTGATGTGGGTCTGTATATAGTTTGCAAGTATTTTGTTGAGAATTTTTGCATCTGAGTTCATTAATGAGATGGGTCTATACTTCTCTTTTTTGGTTGTATCCTTGCCTGGTTTTCGTATTAAAGTGATGCTGGGGGCTGGGGAGATAGCCTAGCAGTTAAGAGCGCTGACTACTCTTGCAGAGGACCAGGGTTTGATCCCCAGAACTCACATGGCGGCTGAGAACCATCTGAAACTCCAGTTCCAGGAGAACTCCAGTTCCAGGGGAATCCGGCACCCTCTTCTGACCTCCGCTGCATTGCACGACACGGGTGCACAAACCTGCATGCAGACAGTACATTCATATGCATACAGAAATAAATTGAAAAAAAATAAAGTGATGCTGGCTTCATAGAAGGAATTTGGGAGATTTCACTCTGCGTGTATCCTTATGAACAGTTTGAATAATAATGGTTGTAAGTCTTCTTTAAATGTTTTATAGAATTCTGCTGTGAAACCATCTGAGCCTGAGGTTTTTTTTAGTTGGAAGGTCTCATTACATTTTCAGTTTCTTCATATATTATGGGTCTGTTTAAGCTGTCAAATGCTTCACTTCTTGGTTTAGCTTCGGTGATCCCCCAGATTGCAGATATTCATCCAAATTCATCCATTTCTCTTAGGTTTTCAAATTTAGTAGAGTATAGGTTTTTGAGGTATTCCCATATGATTGTCTGGATCTTTTCCTTGTCTGATGTGATATTTCCACTTTCATCATGAATTCTGTTGATTTCATTTTTTGTTTTTCGTTAACTGAGCTAAAGGTCTGTCTATCTTGTTTATTCTTTCAACGAACCAACATTTGGATATGTTGATTTTTCTGTTGTTTTCTTTGTTTCTATTTCATTGATTTCTGCTCTGATTTTTGTTATTTCTTCCTGTCTGTTGCATTTAAGGTTCATTTGCTGTTGTCTTTCAAGTGTTTTTAGCTGAGCTATTAGCTCATTTATTTGTTCTCTTTCTATTTTCTTTTAATGCAGGCACCCAGGGCTATAAAGTTCCCTGTTAGGAATGCTTTTAAGTGTCCCATAGGTTTTGTTCTGTTGTACTGTCATTGTAATTTAGTTCCAGGAATGCTTTTATTTGTTTCTTTATTTTCTCCTTGACCCATTCAACCCCAAATAGCCAAAACAACCCTGAGCAAAAAGAGCGATACAGGGAAGATTCCTATAACAGACTTCAAACTATACTACAGGGCTATATTCATAAAAACAGCCTGGTACTGTGACAAAAACAGACCGGTAGACCAATGGAATAAAACTGAAGTTCCAAACTTGAGCACATACAATTTAATCCACCATATATTTGACAAGGGGGCCAAAAAAAAACTCAGTGGAGGAAAGACAACATCTTCAGCAAATGGTGTTGGCAAAACTGGATCACCACTTGTAGAAGAATAAAATTAAACACCTACCTCTCTTACTGTACAAAAATCAACTCCAAATGGATCAAAGACCTCAATGTGAAACCTCAAACTCTGAAGGTGATAGAAGAAAAAGTTGGCAGCAACTTACAAGACAGAGGCATAAGAAAAGACTTTCTAAATAAGACAGCAACTGCACAGGAAATAAGGTCAACAATTGACAAGTGGGACCTTATTAAACACAAAAGTTTCTGTACAACAAAAGAAACAATCTAGAAAGTGAAGAGAAAACACACATAGTGAGAGGAAATGACTTCCAGAATATATAATCTACTCAAAAAACAAAGAAGTAAGTAAATAAATGACTCACTCAAAAGACAGAGTAAAGAGCTGAACAGAGACTTTACAAGTGAGGAAATAGAGATGGCTGATACACATCTTTAAAAGTGTTCAATGTCCCTAATAATTAAGGAAATGCAAATTAAAACCACTTTCAGATATCATCTCACTGTCATAAGTCTGGCTAGGATCAAGAAAAAAAATGATAACAAATTCTGGAGAGGATGTGAGGAAAGGAGAACACTCATCCACTACTGGTGAGAATGCAGACTTATAAAACCACTATGTAAATCAGTGTGGACAACCCATAAAAGACTCAAAATTAGCCTATCACCTGACCCATCCATACCACTTCTGGGCATATGTCTACCAGACTCTTCCTGCTGCAGAGAAACATGTACAGCCATGTTTATTGCAGCTCTCTTCACAATAGCAAACAGCTAGAACCAACCCAAGTGCCCTGCACTGACAAGTGGACAGAGAAAATGTTATACATCTACACAATGGAGTTCTAGGTAGCTGTAAAGAAAGATGACATCA
The DNA here is from genome assembly GCA_009823505.1 of Rhizomys pruinosus. NCBI lineage: Eukaryota > Metazoa > Chordata > Mammalia > Rodentia > Spalacidae > Rhizomys > Rhizomys pruinosus. The sequence continues at coordinate 65,824 of VZQC01014556.1, forward strand.
TGAAATGTGCAGGTAAATGGATGGAAGTAGAAAATTTTATATTAAGTGAAGTAACACCTTCCCAGAAAAACAAAAGTCAAATGATATACCTTATCTGGATGCTAGTAACAAGTATCTAATTGTAAGGCAAACTGAGCAATGTTAATATTATAGTCCTCGTGATCTGAAAGATCTGAAAACAGCTGTGCTCTTACATTGTGAATCCCTAGACAGTTTCTAGGACTAACCTACCATTTATTTTCAGAATTGGGATTTTTGGTATATGATGGTGGGTGTGTATGCATCTTGTAAACTAATATAAAATTAAAATGGAAAAATCCAAATCAAGAAATATGTTATGGAAATAACATACAGTTTATTTTCAAAACATACAATTTTAATATAGGGGCAATGTATCAGCTGGTGTAACTTAGACTTTCTGGGTCCTTAACTACCATACTTAATGCCCATACCAATTTGCCTGAGGGACCGAATGGATAACTTGGTTCCTTACCCTCAGAGTTCAACCAAGTCTTAGGGCCCTATGCATGGGGGCATCTCTCACTGAAATGTCCTGCAAATGTGTGTCACCAGTCTTTCTGTTCAGGGAGATCTTGGATATCTACTAATGGGACACAAGCCAGGGTCCAGACTATAAAGAGGAAAGTTTGCTAATGCTTCAGAAAAGGAAACCTGGTCTAGCAAGTCCTGATTTTGTCCTCAAGTGGACAGAACTAGTAAATGAACAGCTAAAAGGACCCTCCTAAAAAATAACCCAAGAAACCCTTGAAGACCAGATCCACAACTGACCTTAAGAAAATAAAACCCTTGGTTAATCTGGGCTAATTGTGTGGCCTTAAGCATTCAAAAGGAAAGTAAAACTACAAATAAATAATCAGTAAGGCCTGAGACATTGTATTTTAGATATAAAACTTGCGATCTTAGTAAAAAGACAAAAAGAAAAAAAGAGAGTGCACTGTTATTTGGACTGTCTTCAATTCTTACTGGCAAGTTAATCTACTCTGTAGCTGCCACTGCTTTTGACATTCTTTAAAGACATGAGACACAGCTTTTTAGCCCTCCAATATGGACTGAAAACTCATGTCTCTCCAAGAATCCTCCAAACATTCAATGCAAGATGGGGACTACTGAGAAACCCAGCTTGTGGACTGAGCAGCTATAGGGATCTCAGCCTAGTCAGAATATAGTCTGCTATTCTTGAAGTACATTGGGTTGTATCATGGAGGCCAGTACAGGAAGATCAAGACAGGATGCATGCTTACTGGACTTCATTGGGTGACTATGGGAGGGAAAGACCCCAGTGTGGAGCACAAGGGCAAGATTTACGGTAGTTTGGGCTTGCCAATGAGGAACCTTCAAAGACTTCCTTAAGGAAAACATGACATCTTTTAGAAAGAAAGAAAGAAAGAAAGAAAGAAAGAAAGAAAGAAAGAAAGAAAGAAAGAAAGAAAATCCTCCATTTCAGGTGATCTATCTATCTATCTATCTATCTATCTATCTATCTATATAGAGAGATACACACACACACACACACACACACACACATATATATATATATATATATATGTAAATATTGAAGCAATACAAGTTAGAGAGAACAACAACAACAAAAGAAATGGAAAAATACTCTGGAAAGACACAGAAAAAAACGCAAGACATATATGGCAGAGTGAAGGAACTTAGGTGGGATGAGGGGCATTGAAAGTGAAGTGACTCTAAATTTGATTGAGAAATGATGTATGATGTATAGAAAAAGTTTAATAACAATAAAAAATAAATTAAAAAAAAAGAATCCTGTGTAAAACTTTCAGCAACTCCCCGTTTACTCTATTCTCCCATCTTATTTCTTCTTTCCTCAGTTTTTAAAACAGGGGTCTTGAAATGTTTCCAGATCAGCATACTGAGTGGGAAAACTACTCTAAATACAGACACAGACTTCTCCTTTCTTCTGTTGTTATCCTGAGCTTTGACATTTTTCCATGGTTCATCTTACCTTATTGAAGATGACCAGTTTCTTTCTTTTATTTTTTTGGAACACATTAGGAATTGTGATTCTTTTTAAATTTTCATTGAAGTATTGCATATTTCATAAAACGTTTCTTCATCAAATTTAGACCTAATTTCCCTTCCTTGCCATTGTAAAGAGGGACAAGTTGTATGGGAACAAAATAGACTTCATTTTTCTATTTTGTGGAAATACATCCTCAATCTCAGATTCCAGGAACAACCGCAGAATATCTCAATAGCTAGCAGGGAAGGACCAAAGGTAGTCTGTTGAAAATAACTAACAGGAAAAGATCAAAGGTTAAACATGTTTGCTCTTCTGCCAGGATGTACTCAGTGAGTAAAATCTCCCCCCAGCTGCTCCCATGCCACAAAAGCTGCCATATGGCCCCCGACCTATCAGTCTAAAAATCATGCTTCTTCAGTCCCTATGAATCTTTAACAAATTGCACAAACTGTTAAATTCCCCATTTGCAGTTTTTCCTTTAAAAGACCCCGCCCCCCCTCAAGCTGTGGCACCGCTTCTCCCAGCCTGCTGCTTCAGGAGGGTGTCAGTCCAAGCTCAGCTTGTATAAAGACTCTTTGTATTTACATCAGACCCATGTGTCCTGGTGATCTTTCGGGTGTCCCAGTGATCTGTGCATAACATATGGGAGCTCATCCCCCAGAACCTCAAGACCCGACTCTGAAGAGTCTAATACCAGCCAGTAAGTGTCTCATTTTTGTCCTTTGTCTTTTGTCGTCTCTGTGCTCTTGTTTCAATCAGACATTGAGGCAGTGGGAAAACAGCGACTATTAGTGGCTTATAGTGACCCACACTGGTGGGTCAAAAGCCAAATGCCTCAGAAAGACGTTTCTTACCCAGGTGTGGATGAGGTGCTCACCCAACAGAATATATATAGCACAGAGGCGGATGAGGTGTCTCCCCAGCCAAAATCAAGCACTTGGATTTTTCTGTGTTTTTGGTCATGCCGTGACCTGAGTGTTGGTTTGTCTGTTTTGTGTTTCGTGTTGATTGTTCTCAATATTCATTAGACTTTGACAGACATTATGGGACAGACTGCTTCTTCCTAACCCTTCCTTCCTCCAATTCCAACTCCCCAATCTAATGCTGTCTATCCTACAGGGAAGGTAGCTGCTCTGTTGACTAATGAAAGTAACTTTTGTGTGTCTAAGCACGTGTCTAAGTTTCTGTTTGTGGTTGTAATTCAGTCATTATAATTGTCTCATGTTGGTTTTATCAAAGTGGCCACTTCAAGTTTCAATCTTTTATGTGCACAGAATCATTCATTTTATCATGCCAGACTAGATACACACATGTAAACTTTAAAAAAAATATTTAAAAAAATGCATTTAAAGGCCTAAAATTTGGATACTTTATACATTTCTGAGTCTATCAAATGCTTTTTAACAGGTGGTAATTTTTATAGGAATTAAACTCTGAGTTGACTTTTTTTTTTCTTAGATGACATTTTGGTTTGTGTCTACTTTCAAAAGGGATTGTATAAGGTAACTTTCTTGCTTTGGAATTATCTACCTTTTTTGAGACCTCTGTGGACCAGATTCAGGGCTGGAAATGAATTTTTGGAATAGCTTTTGTTTAGGGTGGGGAAACTAACTCACTGGACCATAGCTGGGCTGTTTCACCTCTCACCACCTGCATTTGCTCCAGAATCAAGTAGCATGTCTTCTCTGGTGGATGATCAAAACACAGAGATCTCTGTGAGGCTGGAGATAGGCAGTGAAGTGACACAGCTACAAATTGAGTAGACCAGGCACTGCCAACAGAGAGCTGGATTCTCCCAGAGGCTCACCAGAACCTGCACTGCCCAAAACTCAATTTTAGACTTCTGATGAATGTTTATCCTTTGGTGAAACTACCTAGTTGATCACTGATTTACTTAGAAGGGAGAGAGATAATGCAAGCCACAAGACAGTTTTGGGGTTTAGAAACATCTCTCCAGAAGACATGCATATATCCCCAGATTTCTAGGTGATTTTCCTAATGCTTTTTGTCAGCTCCTTTGTCTTAATGATCCAGTAGGAAGCCTGTCAGTAGCTGTGAGAAGGAGGCTGCTCCATGAGTAGAAACTTGGTTAAAACATGTGTTTACAAAAATCTACGCAGATGGTTTTAAGAACATAAAGATCATTACTGTAGAATTTCTGAGTCAGAAACAAATAACTGACCTAATTTAATCCTAAATTTATAATAGGAAAATTTACCTCACAGATAGATGACCTCAATACTGTATAAATTGTGAAGTTTAAAGTGTTATTATGTTGACTGTTATAAATAAGAGTCATATTTTACTCTAAGTTTTCATGTCTAATTTAGAGTTTTCATCAAGGCGCTGAAGTTTTGGGTTTGAAACTAGTTAAACATATTTGCTTTATGGAGCTGATTAAATGAATAGGCTTGCACCTAATGCTAATGATTTGATAGATATCAAGTTGATTCATAAGTAAACTGTCATGTGAGATAAAACTATTAAACATTCTCTTTTTATTATTCTTAGAAGATTCACTGGTTTCTTTTCATAAGCAAAAAGTACCTCTTTTTAAAAGTGCACTTTGCAGACGTTTCACTCCTTTTCCATTGAGTTTGACTTAGGATCTGTTACCTGGTAGCAGATCAGTATTAACATCTAGTTGGTTCATCAGCAGAACAGAGCCTGACCATGGTGATCTCCATGTGGATGTTGGTCACACTGACTGACAGAGACAGTATTTTTTGTGGCATTGAGGTGGCAACCTCAGAGAAATGTAATGACTGAATTGAATTTTAAACTAATGTGAAATCTTGTCAAAGAACATTTTAATAAATAAATGACTTAAAAGTATTTAAAATATTGTTCCATATTTCAAAATGTAAAATGTAACATGACAGATTTTATGTGTCTGACATTGTGTCTGGGAAGGAAGAGCAGAATTTAGGCCCTTCAAAACTGGCTGTTGGAGACCTGGCAGTGCTACTTGAATCCTCATAGACACAGACTTTGGCCCAGAAGGAAAGTTTTAAAAAAGTTGCTCTGTGAAGCTGTTTGTCATTGACCATTTGCATCCCTGCCATAAAGCAAGGGGCATGGTTGCCTGGTGGATATAGAGAGTGTTTAGTCCTGAGATGTTTGTAACTAAGAGCTCAATTTTTTACTCAGGGTTGCTTTAGCTATTTGGGCTATTTTGTTTTTCCATATGAATTTAAGGATTTTTTTCCTAAGTCTGTGAAAAAGCTCATGGGGATTTTGATTGGGATTGCATTGAATCTGTATATTAATTTGGGTAGAATGGACATTTTTACTATATTAATTTTTCCAATCCATGAGCATGGGAGTTCTTTCCATCTTTTCATGTCATTTTCAATCTCCTTCTTCAGGGTTTTAAAATTTTTGTTGTAGAGGTCTTTGGTATCTTTGGTTAGGTTTATTACTAGGTTTTTTATTTTATTTTTTGAGGCTATTGTCATTTAGAAGGTCTCCTTGTATACCTTCTCCACTAGCTTATTGTTGGTGTAAAAGAAGGCTACTTATTTTTCTAGGTTTTTTTTTTTGTATCCCACCACTTTACTGAAATGTTTTATTGTTTCTAAGAGTTTTCTGGTGGAGTTTTTAGCATCCCTTAGGTAAACTATCTTATCATCTGAAAAAAGGGATAGTTTTACTTCCTCTTTACCAATTAGTACTCCTTTAAATTTACTTTCTTGCCTTATTGCCCTAGTGAGCATTTCAAGCACTATATTGAAGAGGAGTGGCAATAGTGGACAGCCTTGTTGTGTTCCTGCCTTTAAGGGGAATGCTTCCAACTTTTCTCCATTTAGGATGATGTTGGATGTGGGTTACTTGTATATGACTGTGATTACACTGAGGATTGATCCCTCCAGTCCAATTCCCTCTAAGACTTTAATCATTAAAGAATATCTGGATTTTGTCAGAAGCTTTTTCTGCATCAACTGACATGATCGTGCTTTTGTATTAAATCCATTTATGTGTATTATGATATTTATTGATTTACATATGGTGAACCATCCCTGCATCTCTGGTATGAATCCAACCTGGCCATGATGAATGATCTTTTTGATGTGGATCTGTATGCGATTTGCAAGTATTTTGTTGAGAATTTTTGCATCTGTGTTCATCAATGATATGGGTCTATAGTTTTCTTTCTTGTGTCTTTGCCTGGCTTAGGTATTAGAGTGATGCTCGCTTCATAGAATGAATTTTGGATATTTCCCTCTGTCTGTATCCTTCTGAAAAGTTTGAGTAGTAAGTGTTGTAAGACCTCTTTAAATGTTTTATAGAATTCTGCTGTGAAGCCATCTGGGCCTGGGCTCTTTTTAGTTGGGAGGCTTTTTATTACATCTTCAATTTCTTCAAGTGTTCTGGGTCTGTTTAAGCTGTCAATCTCTTCTTGGTTAATCTTTGGAGAATCCCAGAATTTCAGATATTCATCCATTTCTCTTAGGTTTCCAAATTTAATAGAGTATAGGTTTATGAAGTATTCTCATATCATTGTCTGGATCTTTTCTTTCTTTATCCATTGTGATGTTTCCCCTTTCATCTCAAATTCTATTCATTTGGACTTGTTCTTTCTTTCTTTTGGTTAACTGGGATAGAGGTGTGTCTATTTTGTTTATCTTTTCAAAGAACCAGCTTTTGGATTCATTGATTCTTTTGTATTGTTTTCTTGGTTTCTATTTCATTGATTTCTCCTCTGATTTTTTGTTATTTTTTCCTGTCTGTTGGGTTTAGGATTCATTTGTTGTTGTCTTTCAAGTGTTTTTAGCTGCAGTGCTAGATCGTTTACTTGTTCTCTTTCTGATTTTTTAATGTGGATACTTAGGGCTATAAATTTCCCTCTTAGGCCTGATTTTAGTGTATCCCACAGGTTTTGTTGTGTTGTATTGTCATTTTCGTTTAGTTCCAGGAATGTTTTTATTTCATTTTTATTTCTTCTCTGACCTACTCATTGTTCAGTATTGTGTTGTTAGTCTCCATGTGTCCTTATATTTAGCAGGGTTTACCTTGGTGTTAATATTGTGCTTTATTGCACTGTGGTCTGATAGAATGCATGGAATAATTTCAATCATTTTGCATTTGTTGAGGTTTCTTTTGTGTCCCAGTATGTGGTCAGTTTTGGACAATATTCCATGGGGTGCTGAGTAGAAAGTATATTCTCTGGTTTTTGGATGGAATATTCTGTAGATATCTGTGATGTCCATTTGGTGTATTGCATTGTTCAGTTCTAATGTCTCTCTGTTTATTATTTGTCACCTATCCAGGTGGCCCAGTGGGATATTGAAGTCCCCCACTATTAGCATACTGGGATTAATCTGTGTCTTGAGGTCCTGAAGGATTGTGTTTATACAGTTCATTGCACCAGTGTTTGGTACATAAATATTTAAAATTGTGAGATATTCTTGGTTAATTGTTCCATTGATAAGGATATAATGGCCTTCTTTTTCTTTTATTAATTTTACTCTGAGCTCTAGTTTGCCTGATATTAGAATAGCGACTCCTGCTTGCTTTTTGGTACCATTTGCTTGGAATATTTTTTTTCCATCCTTTCACTCTATGGTGTTGTCTGTCCCTGAGGGTGAGATGGGTTTCTTGGAGGCAGCATATAAATGGATTCTGTTTCATAATCCATTCTCCCAGTCTATGTCTTTTGATTGGGGACTTTAGACCATTGATATTTAAGTTTATTATACAGAGATGTGTGTTTCCTTTCAAATTTTTTTTATTGCATTCTTGGTTTAGGTATTTATTTACTCTGTCATGCTTTTGGTAATTTTTCTCTTGGGTTGCTTAAGGATAGTTGCCCCTTTCCTCTGTTCTTTGAATTTCTTCAAGTATTTTGTGAAGTTTAAAAATCAAAATGTAGGTGGCTTTGTGTGGGTAGGCTCCTGAGGCACAGGAACACGGAAGTCGCTCTAGGCAGGTACATTTTGGGGTAGACTGTCTCCTGGACTGGTGGAAAAGGGGTCCCAACTCTGAACCCTTTGTAGGGGGTGGCTGACTGGTCGGTAGCCGCCCTTCGCTTTTGCAGCCTGTGACTGGCTGGTCAGGTTTGGTGCCTCTGTGGATTTGTGTGGGCTGGCTCCTGAGGTTGCTCCAGGCAGGGCATGGGCTAAGTCAGGCATATCCCCCTTACCCCGCCTGCCCCACCAACTGGAATTGGTGAGAGAGTATCCAAGTGGACTTTTCTTTGGAGAACCTTCAGAACAGTAAGAGAAGAGTGACTTAGGCTTCCAATATCCAATATATAAACAAAATTGAGAGACTGAAACCGAGACAAGTCAATACTCCATAAACAAAGAGGAGGAAAGAAAAACAAGCATCGGAAGAAGGCAAGCAAAACGATCCACTAACATAGTGAAAAGACATTTGTGATTTGAATCACAAAAGGGAAACCCACGTGCCAGGGACACAATGAAGGGACAACATGGGAAAGGCATGGGATAATCCCGCACCAGGCTCTACCTAACATGTAGGAGATAGCTACAACGGCATCCCACTGGAGGTGACCAAAGGAGCAGATCTTTGAGGACTAATTGCAGACCTATGCAGAGAAATTAAAGAAAATAAAGAAGAATTCATTGAAATAAAGAGAGAGTGAAAAATTCAAAAAGGACCTAGAGGGATACAATGACAAACTTCGGAAAGAAGTAAAGGAACAGATTGACAAATTCCAGAAAGAATTAGAGGGAGAAAAAAACAAACTCCGAAAGGTAGTAGAAACACTGAAAAAGGAAGCCAACCAACGAAGTAAGGAGCACCAAGAAGAGATTGAGAAGCTCAAAAAGGAAATGGAAATACTAAAGAAAACACAGGATGAAACAAAACAGGAATTAGAACACTCATCCAACCAAGAAGAAGGGAAAGGAACACAACAGACAACGAAAAGATCCAGACAATCATATGGGACTACTTCAAAAACTATACTCTACTAACTTTGAAAACCTAGAAGAAATGGATGAATAATTGAAATCCTGGGAATCACCAAAGCTCAACCAAGAAGAGATCGACAGCCTAAATAAACCAACAGTATGTGAAGAAATTGAAGATGTAATAAGTAGCCTCCCAACCAAAAAATGCTCAGGCCCAGTGGGTTTCACGACAGAATTCTATAAAATATTTCAAAAAGACTTACAACCATTACTATTCAAGTGGTTTAGAAGGATGCAAACGGAGGGAGCTCTCCCAGATTCCTTCTGTGAAGCCAGCATCACGCTATTACCAAAACCAGGTAAAGCCACAACCAAAAAAGAGAACTATAGACCCATCTCCATAATGAACACAGATGTCAAAATTCTAAACAGGATACTGGTAAATAGCATAAAGACCCACATCAAGAAGATCGTCCATCATGACCAAGTTGGATTCATACCGGAGATGCAGGGATGGTTCAACATAAGAAAATCAATAAATATCATCAAACATATAAATGGACTGAAAGACAAAAACCACACCATCATCTCAAATTCATGGCGAAAACCTTTGATGAAATCCAGCATCCTTTCATGTTTAATGTCTTAGAGGGAACTGGACTGGAGGGATCATTCTTAAATGTATTTAAAGCCATATACAGGAAAACCACAGCCAATATCATCCTAAATGTGGAAACAACAGAAGCATTCCCCTTAAAAGTAGGAACTCAGCAAGACTGCCCCCTGTTACCACTCCTTTTCAATATAGTGCTTGAAACGCTTGCTAGGGTAATAAGGCAAGAAAAGGAAATTAAAGGAGTTCTAATTGGGAAAGAGGAAGTCGAGCTATCCCTTTTTGCTGAGGATATGATCATTTACTTAAGCGATGCTAAGAACTCCATCAAAAAACTCTTAGAAATGATTAAGAGCTTCAGTAAAGTGGCAGGATTCAAAATAAATCTAGAAAAATCAGTAGCCGTGCTTTATACCAACAAGAAGCAACTGAAGAAGGACTACAAGGAGAACTTCCCACTCACAATAGCCTCAAAAACAAAAACTAAAAAATACCAAGGAACAAACCTAACCAAAGACACCAAGGATCTCTACACCAAAAAATTTAAACCCCTGAATAAGGAAATTGAGGAAGACATCAGAATATGGAAAAACCTCCCATGCTTATGGATTGGGAAAATAAATATAGTAAAAATGTCCATTCTACCCAAACTCATGTACAGATTTAATGCAATCCCAATAAAAATCCCCAAGAGCTTCTTCACAGGCTTGGAAAAAAATCCTCAGTTTCATTTGGAAAAACAAAAGACCCCGAATAGCCAAAGCAACCCTGAGCAAAAAGAGCAATACGGGGGGATCACTCTACCAGACAGCAAACTTTACTACAGGCCTATAGTCATAAAAACAGCTTGGTACTGGCACAAAAACAGACCAGTTGACCAATGGAATAAAACTGAAGATCTAAACCTGAGCACATACAATTTCAGTCACCTCACATTTGACAAGGGGGCCAAGAAGATACAATGGAGGAAAGATAGCATCTTCAGCAAGTGGTGTTGGCAAAACAGGATCACCACCTGTTGAAGAATGAAATTAAACCCCTACCTCTCACCCTGTGCAAAAGTCAATTCCAGATTGATCAAAGACATCAACCTAAAACCCAAAACTCTGGAGGTGATAGAAGAGAAACTTGGCAGCAGACTACAAGACATAGGCGTAGGAAAAGATTTCCTAAATCAGATATCAGCTGCACAAGAAACAAGATCGACAATTGACAAATGGTTCCTCATTAAACTCAAAAGCTTCTGTACATCAAAAGAAACAATAAAGGAAGTGAAGAGAAAACCCACAGAGTAGGAGGAAACCTTCATTGCAGATACATCTGACAAAGCATTAATTTCCAGTGTGTACAAGCTACTCAAAAAAACAAAGACTAAAATGAATCACTCAAAAATGGAGCAAAGAACGGAGTAGAGACTTCACAGAGGAGGTATTAGAGATGGCTGAGAAACATCTTAAAAACTGTTCAACATCACTAATAATTAGGGAAATGCAAATCAAGACCACCCTAAGATATTATCTCACTCTGATAAGACTAGCCAGGATAAAGAAAACAAAGGCTATCAAGTGTTAGAGAGGTTTTAGGGAAAGGGGAACTCATTCACTGCTGGTGGGAATGTAAACTCATACAGCCACTATGGAAAGCAGAGTGGAGATCCCTTGGAAGACTCAAAATGAGCTTGCTATTTGACCCAGTCATACCACTCCTGGGTATATACCCACAAGACTCATCTTACTGCAGAAATACATGCACAACTATATTTATTGCAGCTCTGTTCACAATAGCAAAAAGTTGGAACCAACCCAAATGCCCCTCAACTGACGAGTGGATAGAGAAAATGTGGTACATGTACACAATGGAGTTCTATGCAGTGGTCAAGAAAGACCACATCATGAACTTTGCAGGTAAATGGATGGAGCTAGAAAGTATTATATTGGGTGCTAGCGGCCTGCACCTTGGTGCGGGCAGGAGTAGTTACCTGGGCAGGCATCTGCCGCCTCTGCCGCAGGTAGGGGGCCGTGGGCAGGACAGTCCTAGTCTCTTTTGTGCTGGGACCAGAGGGGTCGGTGCTAGCGGCCTGCACCTTGGTGCGGGCGGGAGTAGTTACCTGGGCAGGCATCTGCCGCCTCTGCCGCAGGTAGGGGGCCGTGGGCGGGACAGTCCTAGTCTCTTTTGTGCTGGGACCAGAGGGGTCGGTGCTAGCGGCCTGCACCTTGGTGCGGGCGGGAGTAGAGTCGTTACATGGGCAGGCCATCTGCCGCCTCTGCCGCAGGGAAGGCGGGCCGTGGGCCGACAGTCCTAGGCCTTCTTTTGGGCAGGGACCAGAGGGGTCGTTGCTACCGGCCTTCACCTTGGTGCTGGCGGGAGTAGTTTACTTGGGCAGGCATCTGACACCTCTCTTCGGCCGCAGGTAGGGGGCCGGGGCGGGACAGTCCTAGCCTCTTTGTGCTGGGACCAGAGTTGTAGGTGTAGTGGCCTGCATCTGTTGTGGGCGGGAGTAGTTTAACTGGGCAGAACAGGCTGCCGCCTCTGCCCGCAGGGTGGGGGCGTGGGCCGGGGACAGGACAGTCCAAAGTCTCTTTGGTGCTGTGAAGAGGGGGCGGGCGAGTGGCCTGCACCTTGGTGCGGGTGGGGTTAGTTACCTGGGCAGTCATCTTTCGCCTCTGCCGCAGGTAGGTTTCCGTGGCCGGGACAGTCCTATTCTCTTTGTGCTGGGACCAAGGGGTCGATGCTAGCGGCCTGCACATTGATGCGGAGGGTGTAGTTACCTGGTTAGGCATCTGCTGCCTCTGCCCGAGGTAGGGGGCCGGGGGCGGGACAGTCCCAGGTCTTTTGTGCTGGGACCGGAGAGGGGTCGTAGCTAGTGGCCTGCACCTTGAAGCGGGCGGGAGTAGTTACCTGTGCAGGTATCTGCCGCCTCTGGCGCAGATAGGCGGCCCGGGCGGCCGGGACATCCTAGTCGCTTGTGCTGGGCCAGAGGGGTCGGTGCGAGTGGCCTGCAACTTGGTGCAGTCGGGGGTAGTTTTACCGTGGGCAGCCATCACCGCCTCTGCCGCGGGTTGGGGGCGGTGGGCGGGACAGGCCTAGTCTCTTTTGTGCTGGGACCAGAGGGGTCGGTGCTAGTGGCCTGATTCTTGGTGCGGGCAGGAGTAGTTACCTGGGCAGGCATCTGCCGCCTCTCCCAGGTAGGGGGCCGTGGGCGGGACAGTCCTAGTCCCTTTTGTGCTGAGACCAGAGGGGTCGGTGCTAGTGGCCTGCACCTTGGTGCGGGCGGGAGTAGTTACCTGGGCAGGCATCTGCCACCTCTGCCGTAGGTAGGGGGCCTTGGGCGGGACAGTCCTAAGATCCTCTTTTGTGGCTGGACCAGAGGGGTCGTGCTAGGGGCCTGCACCTGGGTGCGGGCGGGAGTATTTACCTGGGCAGGCATCTGCCCGCTCTCTGGCGCAGGTAAGGGGCCGTGGGCGGGACAATACTAGTCTCGTTTGTGCTGGGACGAGAAGGTTCGGTGCTAGTGGGCTGCACCTTGGTGGCGTGCGGGAGTAGTTACCTGGGCAAGGATCTGCCGCCTCAGCCACAGGTAGGGGTTCGTGGGCGGGACAGTCCTATTCTCGTTTGTGCTGGGACCAGATGGTCGGATTGCTAGCCTGCACCTGTTTGCGGGCGGGAGTAGTTTACCTGGGCAGGCATCTTGCGCAGCTGCAGCAGGTAGTGGGCCGTGGGCGGGACAGTTTTAGTCCCTTTTGTGCTGAGACCAGAGGGGTCGGTGTAGTGGCCTGCACCTTGTTGCGGGCGGGAGTAGTTACTGGGCAGGCATCTTGCCGCCTCTGCCCAGGTAGGGGGCCGTGGGCGGGACAGTCCTAGTCTCTTTTGTTGTAGGAACCAAAGGGGTCGTGCTAGTGGCCTGCACCTTGGTGCGGGCGGGGAGAGTTACCACCGGGGCAGGCATTTGCCGCCTCTCCCGCAGGTAAGGGGCCGTGGGCGGGACAGTTCCTAGTCTCTCTCTTTTGTCCCTGGGAACAGAGGGTTGCGTACTATTGGCCTGGACCTTGGTGCGGACGGGAGTAGTTTCCTGGGCAGCATCTGCCGCCCCTCTGCCGCAGGTAGGGGGCCCGTGGGAGGGACGGTACTGGTCTCTTTTGTGCTAGGACCAGATGGGTCGGTGCTAGCGGCCCGCACCTTGTGCGGGCGGGATAAGTTACCTGGGCAGGCATCGGCCACCATCTGCCGGGCAGGTAAAGGGGCCGTGGGCGGGAAGTTCTATGGCTCCTTTTGTGCTGGGACCAGAGTGTTCGGTGCTAGCGGCCTGCACCTTGGTGGGCGGGCAGAGTAGTTACCTGGGAGGCATCTGCCGCCTTTGCCGAAGGTAGGGGGCGTGGGCGGGACAGCCCAAGCCTCTTTTGTGCTGCGACCATAGGGGTCCGGGTGCTAGTGGTCTGCTCCTTGGTGTGGGCGGGGGTATTTATCTGGGCAGGCATCTGCCGCTCTGGCCCGCAGGTAGGGGGCCGTGGGCGGGACTTACTAAGGCTCTTTGGTGCTGGGACCAGAGGGGTCGGTGCTAGTGGCCTGCACCTTGGTGCGGGCTGGAGTAATTAACTGGGCAGAAGGAGAGGGGCATCTGCGGCGTCTGCGGCAGGTAGGGGGCCTGGGGCGGGACAGTTCCTAGTCTCTGTTGTGCTGGGACCAGTGGGGATCGGTACTAGTGGCTGCACCTTGGTGCGGGTGGGGAGTAGTTACCGGGGCAGGCAGCTGCCCCGCCGATCTGCGGCAGGTAGGGGCCGTGGGCGGGACAGTCCCTAGTCTCTTTTGTGTGCTGGGAACCAGAGAGGGGTCGGTGCTGTGGCCCTGCCTTGGTGCGGGCGGGAGTATTACCTGGGCAGGCATCTGCCGCCTTGCCACAGGTAGGGGGCCGTAGGCGTGGGCAGTCCCTAGCTCTTTCTTTTGTGCTGGTACCAGAGGGATCGTTGCTAGTGGGCGTTGCACCTTGTGGTGGGCGGGAGTAGTTACCTGGGAGAGCATCGCCACCCTCTTCTCTGCCCGCGGTAAGAGGGGGGGGCGTGGGCGGGGAAAGAGTCCTAGTCTCTTTATGTGCTGGGGGAAAAGAGGGTGCAGGCGAAGTGCCCTGCACGCTAGGTGCGGGCGGTTGTAGTGACTGGGCAGGCATCTGCCGCCTCTGCCGCAGTTAGGGGGGCGTGGGAGGGACAGTCGAGTCTCTTTTGTGCTGGGGCCCGAGGGGTGGGTGCTAGTGGGGCCGGCGCGCTTGGTTTGGGCGGGAGTGTGTTACCTGGGCGAGATAGCCATCCTCCGCCGTCTGGGCCGCAGGTAGGGCCGAAGGGCGGGAGACGGGTCCTAGTCGCATTTGTGCTGGACCGAGATGGGTCGGTGCTAGCGGCCTGCACCTTTTTGCGGGAGGGAGTAGTTACCCGACCTGGGCAGGCATCTGCGCCCTCTGCCGCAGGTAGGGGGCCGTGGCGGGAAAGCCCCTATCTCTTTTTGGTGCTGGGACCAAGAGGGGGTGTGCTAGTGCGGGGGGCCTGCACCTTGGTGCGGGAGGGGAGGTTACCTGCAGGCATCTGCCCCGTCTGCCGCAGGTAGGGGGGGCCCGTGGGCGGGACCGGCCTACATCTCTTTTGCGCCGGGACCAGAAGGTCGTCGTTGCTATTGGCCTGCACCTTGGAGCGGCGGGAGTAGTTACCTGGGCAGGCGCCTGCCGCCTCTGCCGTAGGTAGGGGGCCGTGGGCCGTACAGTCCTAGTCTCTTTTGTGCAGGGACCAAAGGGGCCGGTGCTACCGGCCCTCACCTTGGTGCGTGCGGGGGTATTTACCTGGGCGGGCATCTGCAGCCTCGTTGCCGCGGAGGGAGTGGGGGGGGTGGGGGGGGCCGTGGGCGGTACAGTCCTGTCCTCTTTTGTGCTGGACCAGAGTTGTCGTTCGAGTGGCCTCATACGTGTTTGTGGGCGGAGTAGTGTACCTGGGCAGGCCCTGCCCGCCGCTGCCGCATGGTAGGGGGCCGTGGGCGGTACATTCCTAGTCTCTTTTGGGATGGGGCCAGAAGGGTCGGTGCGAGTGGCCTGCACCTTGGTACGGGCGGGAGTAGTTACCTGGCAAGCATCTGCCGCCCGCTGCCGCAGGTGTGGGGCCGTGGGCGGGACAGTCCTCTTCACCTTTTGTGCTGGGACCCGCGGGTTCGGTGCTAGTGGCCAGCACATTGTTGCGGGCGGGAATAGTTACCAGGTATGGGGCAGCAAGCAGTGGTATGCATCTGCCGCCTCTGCCGCAGGTAGGGGGGCCGTGGTCGGGAACAGTCCTAGTTCTCTCTCTTTTGGCTGGGATCCAGCGAGGGGTCGTTTCTAGTCCAGTGGCCTGCCCTTGGTGCAGGGCTGGAGTATTTACCTGGTCAGTGCAATCTCCCTCCTCTATCTGCCGCAGTTAGGGGACCGTGGGCGGGACTGTTTTAGTCTCTTTTGTGCTGGGTCAAGAGGGGTCGGT
This sequence comes from Rhizomys pruinosus, assembly GCA_009823505.1. Taxonomy (NCBI): domain Eukaryota; kingdom Metazoa; phylum Chordata; class Mammalia; order Rodentia; family Spalacidae; genus Rhizomys; species Rhizomys pruinosus. The sequence goes on from VZQC01014556.1 coordinate 81,811, forward strand.
GCTAGTGGCCTGCCCCTTGCTGCAGTCGGAGTGTAGTATACCCGGGCAGGCAGAGGCATCAGCCGCCTCTTCCGCAGGTAGAGGGCGGACTTGGAGCTGAAGGCCCTAGTCTCTTTTGTGCTGGGACCAGAGGGGTCGGTGCTAGGGTCCTGATTCTGGTTGCGGGCAGGATAGTTACATGAGGCAAGGCACTGCCGCCGTCTGCCGCAGGGAGAGGGGCCTTGGGCGGACAGTCCTAGTCCCTGTTTGTGCTTGGACCATAGGGGTCGGTGCTAGAGTGGCCTGCGCCTTGGTGCGGGAGGGAGTAATTACCTGGGCATGCATCTGCCCGCTGCCCACGCCTCTGCCGCAGGTTAGGGGCCGTGGGCGGGACAATACTAGTCTCTTTTGGTTTGTGCTCAAAAAGGAATGGAAAAAGCCAAAGAAGAAGAATCAGAGAAATAGAACTAGTAGGCCTGCACTTGGTGCGGGCGGGAGTAAGTTTACAGGGCAGGCATCTGCCGCTCTGCCGCAGGAAGGGGGGCCGTGGGCCGACAGTCCTAGTCTCTTTTTGCTGGAACCAGAGGGGTCCGTTGCTACAGGCCTTCACCTTGGTGCTGGCGTGAGTAGTTACCTGGGCGGCAGCTGCCACCTGTGCCGCAGGTAGGGGCCGTGGGCCGGACAGTCCTAGCCCCTCTTTTGTGCTGGGACCAGAGTTTTCGGTGCTAGTGGCCTGCAATCTTGTTGTGCGGCAGGGAGTAGTTACCTGTGCAGGCATCTGCTGCTTCTGCCGCAGGTAGGGGCCGTGGGCGGGACAGTCCAAGTCGCTCGGTTTTTGTGCTGGGACAAGGGGGGTCGGTGCTAGTTGGCCTGCACCTTGGTACGGGCGGAGTAGTTACCTGGCAGACATCTTCCGCCTCTCTGCCGCATGTAGGGTGCCGTGAGCGGGAACAGTCCTAGTCTCTTTTGTGCTGGGACCAGAGAGGACGGTGCTAGCAGCCTGCACCTTGTGGGTGGGGGTAGTTACCTTGGCAGCATCTGCCGCCTCTGGCGCAGGTAGGTGGCCGTGGGAGGGACAGTCCTAGTAGTCTCTTTTGTGCGTGGACCAGAGGGGTCGGTGCTATTGGGCCTGCACCTTGGTGCGGGCGGAGTAGTTACCTTGGCAGGCATCGCCCGCCTCTGCGGCAGATAGGCGGCCGTGGGCGGGACAGTCCAGTCTCTTGTAACGGGACCAGAGGGGTCGGGGCTAGTGGCCTGCACCTTGCTGCAGTCGGGTGTAGTTACCTGGGCAGCCATCAGCCGCCTTATGCCGCAGGTAGGTGGCCGTGGGCGGGACTGTCCTAGTCTCTTTTGTGCTGTGACCATAGGGGTCGTTGCTAGTGGCCTGATTCTTGGTGCGGGCGGGAGTAAAGTTTTACCTGGGCAGCATCTGCCGCCTCTGCCGCAGGTAGGGGGCCGTGGCGGGACAGTCCAAGTCTCTTTTGTGCTGTGAACCAGAGGGGTCCGGGCTAGTGGCCTGCACCTTGGTAAGCGGGCGGGAGTTTTTACCTGGGCAGGCATCTGCCGCCTCTTGCAGAGGTAGGTGGCCGTGGGCGGGACAGTCCCTGTCTCTTTTTGTGCTGGAGCCAGAGGGGTCGGTGCTATGGGCCTGCACCTTGTGCGGGAGGGTGGAGTTACCTGGGCAGTCATCTGCCGCCGCTGCCCAGGTAGGGGGCCGTGGGGCGGGCAGTCCTAGTCTCTTTTATGCAGGGAACAGAGGGGTCGTTGCTAGAGGCCGCAACCGTGTGCGGGCAGGGGAGTAAAAAAAATTACCTGGGCAGGCATCTCCCGCCTCGGCCGCAGGTAGCGGCGCCGTGGGGCGGGACAGTCCTAGTCTCTGTGGTGCTGGGACAAGAGGGGTCGGTGCTAGTGGCCTGCAACCTGGTGCATTGGCAGGTCGGTGTAAAGTTACCCTGGCAGCCATCAGCCCCGCATGGCCGCAGTTAGGGGGCTGTGGGCGGGACGTTCCTAGTCTCTTTTGTGCGGGACCAGAGGGGTCGGTTGCTAGTGGCCTGATTTCTTGGGTGCGGGCAGGAGTAGTTACCTGGGCAGGAGATCGCCGCCACTGCCGCAGGTAGTGGGCCGTGGGCGGGACAGTCCAGTCTCTTTTGTTCTGGGACCAGGGGGTCGGTGCTAGTGGACTTCACCTTGATGTGGGCGGGAGTAGGTGTTACCTGGGTAGGCATCTGGCACCTCTGCCGGAGGTAGGGGGCTTGGGCGGGACGGTCCTAGTCTCTTTTGTGCTGGGCCAGAGGGGTCGGTGCTAATGGCCTTCACCTTGGTGCGGGCGGGAGTGTTACCTGGGCAGGCAGAATCTGCCGCCTCTGCCGCAGTAGGAGGGGGGCCGGGCGGGACAGTCCTAGTCTCCTTTGTCCTGGGAACAGAGGGTTCGGGTGCGAGTGGCATGCACCTTGGTGCGGGCGGGAGTAGTTAACCGGGCAGGCATCTGCCGCCTCTGCGCAATGTCGGGGGTCGTGGGCGGGACAGCCCTATTCTCTTTTGTGCTGGACCAGAGGGGTCGGTGCGAGCGCCCTGCACCGTGTTGCGGGCGGGAGTAGTTACCGAATGGGCAGGCATCTGCCGCATCGGCCGCAGGTAGGGGGCGTGGGCGGGACAAAGTAACTAGTCCCTTTTTGTTCTGGGACCAGAGGGTCTGGTGCTAGTGGTTTGCACCTTGGTGCGGGCGGCGTGGTAGTTACCTGGGCAGAGCGATCTAGTCTGCCCGCCGCGTCTGCCGTAGGTAGGGGGCCTGGGGCGGGACAGTCCTAGTCTCGTTTTTGTGCTGGACCAGAGGGTCAGGTGCTAGTGGGCTGCACCTTGGTGGGGGC
>VZQC01014556.1:86390-113213 GCA_009823505.1 Rhizomys pruinosus
GAAGGGAAGGGGAGATATGCCTGAACTGAATTGGAAAATGATGTATGAAATGCAAAAAGCATCAATAAAAAAAATGTTGAGAAAAAAAAAAGAAATGTTGTATGAAATGTGCAAAAGTTCAAAAATAAAATAAAATAAAATAAAATGAGAAAAAAAAAGAAAGTATTATATTAAGTGAAGTAACACAGTCCCAAAAAAACAAACGACGAATGGTATCCCTCATATGTGGATGCTAGAGCCAATAACCCAGTTATAAATATTTTTGTGTAGATGGAGGATGCATATTCTTTTAATACGACAGAAAGACTGCATCACAAAACTGTCAGAAATGGTGAATCAGGAGGGATGGGAGAGGCGGGTGAGGGACATTGTTGTATATTCGATTAATGTATATTTAATTGACCTGAGCTCAATTCAACAAGTATCCAATTTTGCCCAGACTCTGTCTACAATTTACATGGTGATTTAGGACTTAGTAAAAGTAAATATGTGTAAAACGGTAATGCACCTGAGTCAATTGGAAATATATATTGTTGTTGTCCACATTTGTTTTACTTAAAATCTGTATAACAATAACTTAGGGATCGACACATACAAATGTTCGCTATATTTTTTTTCTGCTGTACAGTATCATCTTGTAGCATTCTCTTTTACCTGTAGGATGATTTAACTTAAAAAAATTAAGTTTGCTTCCCAAGCTAACCACATACAGTCACCCAAAACAGCTTGGGTGAATTTGATGAAATCTGCACCTTGATTCCAGCCTATAGGTATGTGCAATACAAATGCCCCTTTTGAGACTCATGGGTCAAAAAAACAAAAACCTAAAATAAAAAGGGGGGATACAGATATATATATATGAAACATTTTGTCGAAAACTTTGCAATTCAATTCTTAAAACTAACTACGGGAAAAGATTTGTATGTACCATCAGGTCAAAATCTCACCAACTTAAATGCTGAGAAAGAACAGATACAGCTTTGCATTGTGTAGGATGTACCAGGAAGTGCCAGCAGAAAGGTTGGCCTGTATGAACATTGAAAGGAAGAAAAGCCTCAGACTGCTACAGACATCAAACCCCTCTGTGGATCCTACTTGTAACAACTATTTATAATGAGTCCTAATGAAACTTACCTTCTAGGTGCCACATAATTTTAATATGAGAGACTTTCTTAACTGCCCTCCATAAAACAAGGAGAAATATGATGATGATGAGATCATTCTCTAATTGTAAATTGGAGCCAACTTATGTAGAGGTAATCTCTTATAAAACAGGTAAAACTGCTTTCTTTAATTGATTAATAGACATAGGAACTATGAAAAGGATGATTCTCTATTCAGAACAAAATACGATACTAAAGTCTCCTTAAGCTATGTAATTAAGCAAAATATATTAATACAGGAGAGCTCTGATATGAGCAATGGATTATTCTACCAAAGACATATTGGTCAGGGGATCCAAGCCCCCCCCCCAAAAAAAAAGACAAATGCTTCTTGCCTGTAAACTGGGATACCTGCAAGAAGAGAGGCAATAAGGCCCTGCTGCCGAAGACCAGATGTAAGCATGGGCAAGATATATTGAGACCATACTTGCAAGTGTACAGTTGGTCTCTGGAATGCCAGAGAGTGTTACCAAAGACCATTAAACCAATAAAGCAAATATAGGTCTCCCTGAGTCAAGCAATTCTCCTTCGTCAGCACCAGCTACACTTCACCTGCCTGGAAATACTGTGCAGCAGCGGTAGCCATATGCCTGTACATCCCAAATCTAATTGGCTATTAGTTATCTCCTTGGAGGAATAACCCACGGCTGATGCCACAAGCTTACATGCTCTAATGATTAGGGGATGTTATAAGCCACAGTAAGACCCTATCATTCTTTACAGAAAAAACGTAATTCATGGATTAACATACCATCCAAACATCTGTGTCTATACCAAAGTAACCTTCGATAACAATTAGTACTGTTTAAATACCTATATATCTTATTGCTTGTGCTTCATTAGTAGGATTGAAAGGTTATTCCTGGACAAACTGTCTGCTGATGAAAGGAAACAGCCAGAACTGACCAGAGTCCAAGACAACAGCTCCAGAGAAAGTAGAATATTTTGTTTCTCATCCACGTGTGTCACTTTTCTAAGCCTAGGGAACAATCTACAGAAGAGGGGGCATTGTAGAATGTAAAGGCTGCGATTGGGATGAATGGTGAAACTACAGCAATATAGTCTGGACACTTATTTGATCAACTTGACTGAACATACAAGCCCCCCCCCCCAGCTGGATGGTGGGACGCTTGGGCTGTGTGGGTTTGGGCACAACTGCTTGCAAATTGGTTTTACATGAAGGATGCTTGTACTCATAAATTATTACTTATTGTTAAAAAGTGAAAAAAATTAAAGAAGTAATAAAAAAATTTAAAAGAATCATAAGCTAAAGATGCTAAAACCTTTGATATATGTGATATGCATATTTTGAAGTGATGGATATTGGAAGGATCAACAACAACAACAACAGCAGCAACAGAAGTGTCTGTGTCAAAGAACTGACTGAAACGGTGAACTTCTGCTCAATAGAGTAAACTTCTGCATTGAGAATTTTGAGAGAGACTGATAAAATGATGAAAAACATGTTTGGACGAATGCGTGAGTTCTAGTGAAGTGGGGTGGCAGGGAGGGGGGCATGGGTCTTGATTTGATTTGTAATGTAATTTGATTTGTATGAAATGCACAGAGCTTCAATAAAACATTGGCTTAAAAAATCAAAATGTAGGGCTGGGGAGATGGCCTAGTGGTTAGGAGCGCCAGCTGCTCTTGGGGAGGACCAGGGTTCGATCCCCAGCACCCACATGGCAGCAGAGAACCGTCTTTGACTCCAGTTCCAGGGGAATCCGAAGCCCTCTTCTGACCTCCGCAACATTGCGTGACACAGGTTTGCAAACCTACATGCAGACAGTATATCCATACACATAAAAAATAAATATTTTTTAAAAATAAAAATATTAAATGTAAAAATGTAAATATAGTCAAGGTTTGTTTAAGAGTGTTCAGTTTTTGTCCAAGCTTTATATGCATATAGCATGGCACTTCAAGGTTTAGTAAAATAAGATACCTGTATTAAATTAAATTTTTATAAACACTCAAGCTGTTTTACTAGTGGCCTGAATAGGATTGTGAATATATAATTATTCAGACAGGAAGCCATACAATGGTGTCATCCAAAAGGACTAAATATATTAAAATAAAGAGACCAAGATTGGCCTCTAGTGTACCCACAGGAATGTGGGAATGTAAAGAGGGACCAGGTATAAGGGAACAAGATAGACTCCATTTTTTTATTTTGTGGAAATACAACCCCACTCTCAGATTCCAGGAGAAACTACAGAATATCTCATTAGCTATCAGGGAAGGACCAAAGATTCTTTGTTGAAAATAACTAACAGGGAAAGACTGAACGTTAAACATGTTTGCTCTTCTGCCAGGTTGTACTCAGTGAGTACCCCGCCCCCACCCCATGGCGCCACCAAAGCTGCCAGGTGCCGCCGACCTATCAGTCTAAAAATTATGCATCCTCAGTCCCTATGAATGAATAACAAAATGCCAAAACTGGAAAATTCCCCGTTTGTGTTTTTTCCTTTCAAATACCCCCCCTTCCCCCTAAAGCTGCAGCACTGCTTTTCCCACCCTGCTTCGTCTGGAGGGTGGCAGTCTGGAGGGTGGAAGTCCAAGCTCAGCTTGAATAAAGACTCTTTGTATGTACATTGGAGCCGCATGTCCTGGTGGTCTTTTGGGGTTGTGATCTGGGCATAACAACAGGTTCTTGCCTTTAAGGAGAATGCTTCTAACTTTTTTTTTTCCATTTAGGATGATGTTGGCTGTGGGTTTGTTGTATATGGCTTTGATTAAGTTGAGGAAATTTCCCTCCAGTCCAATTCCCTCTTGGACTTTAAGCATGAATAGATGCTGGATTTTGTCAAAGGTTTTATTTTTTTTCTGCATCAATTGAGATGATTATATGTGTTTTTATTTTCTTTCAGTCCATTTCTGTGTTTAAATGTATTTATTGATTTATTGTATGCTGAACCACCCCTGCATCTCTGGTATGAATCCAACCTGGTCATTATGAATGATTTTTTTGATGTAGGTCTGTAAGTGGTTTGCAAGTATTTTTTTTTTCTTTTTCTTTTGGAATGGGGCCTCCTTGTAGCCCCAGCTGGCCTGGAACTCACTCTGTAGACCAGGCTGGCCTTGAACTCACTGAGATCTGCCTACCTCTGCCTCTTGAGTGATAGGATTAAAGGTATGTGCCACCACACCCAGCCTAAAGACAGTTCTTAGCCACCATGTGTGTGCTGGGAATTGAACCCAGTTCCTCCTTAAGAGCAGTCAGTGCTCTTAACCACTGAGCAATCTCTCCAGCCCTGGCTTCCAAAGTTGTTTTTTTTTTTTTTAATTATTTTTGTATGCATATGAATGTACTGTCTGCATGTAGGTTTGTGTACCTGTGTCATGCAATGCCACAGAGGTCAGAAGAGGGGCTCAGATTCCCCTGGAACTGGAGTTCTCCTGGAATTGGAGTTATAGACGGTTCTTAGCTGCTATGTGGGTNCTGGAGATAGAATCCAGGCATAAAAAAATGAAAAGAAAAAAAAAAAAAAAAAGGATATGGGTCTATAGTTTTCTTTTTTTATTATGTCTTTATCTGGTTTTGGTATTAGAATAATACTGGCTTCATAGAAGGAGTTTGGGAGTTCTTCCTGTGCTTCTATCTTTTTTTAATAATTTAAGAAGAATTAGTTGTAGATCTTCTTTGAATATCTGGTAGAATTCTGCTGTGACTCCATTTGGGTCCATACTCTTTTTTAGTCTGGCGGTTTTATGTTACTGTATCAAGTCCCTTATTTGTTATGGGTCTGTTTAAGCTGTTGATCTCTTCTTGGTTTAAGGTTGGTGGTTTCCATGAATTTAGAAATTCATTCATTTCTTCTAGATTTTCAAATTTAATAGAGTATAGGTTTTTGAAGTAGTCAGAGATAAAAGGGGAAACATCACAATCAGAGATAAAAGGGGAAACATCACAACAGATGTTTCCACTTTTATCTGATTTTATTCATTTGGATTTGCTCTTTTTTCTTTTGGTTAACTGGGATAGGGATCTGTCTATCTTGTTTATCCTGTCAAAGAACAGCTTTTGGATTCTTTTTTCTTTGCTGATTCTTTTTATTGCTTTCTTTGTTTCTATTTCATTGATTCCTACTCTGATATTTGTGATTTCTTCCTATCTGTTGGGTTTAGAATTCATTTGTTGAGGTCTCTCAAGAGTTTTCAGCTGCAGTGTAAATTTTTTATTTGTCATTTTCTGCTTTTTAATGTACGCAATGATGGCTATAAATGTCCCTTTTAGGACTACTTTTAAAGTATCCCATTGGTTCTGCTGTCTTGTTTTGCCTTTTTTGTTGTTGTTGTTTAGTTCCAGGAATGTTTTTATGTCTTTCTTTGTTTCTTCCTTGACCCAGTCATTATTCAGTAGTGCATTGTTTAGTCCCTATGCATTCTTGTAGATATTTGGGCTTAGTCTGGTGTTGATATTGAACTTTATTGTACTGTGGTCTGATACAATGCATGACATTCTCTCAATACTTTTTTATCTGTAGAGGTTTTTCTGTGTTCCAATATGTGGTTGATTTTGGAGAATGTTCCATGAGGTGGTAGGTATATTCTCTGGTGTTTGGGTGAAATAGTCTGTAGGTATCTGTGAGATCCATTTGGTGTATTGTATTATGCAGCTCAGATGTCTCTCTGTTTATTCTTTGCCCAGTTGACCTATGTAATGTGCTCAATGAGTTTACTGAAATCCCCCACTATTAGTGTGCTGGGATCAATCTGTGCCTTGAGGTCCTGTGTAATTGTGTTTATAAAGTTTGTTGCACCAGAGTTTCATGCATATATATTCATGATTGTGAAATCTTCATCATTAATTGAACCTTTGGACCCTCTCTGTATCTAAAGATTAATTTTACTTCGAAGTCAACTTTGGGTGATATTAGAATAGCAACTCCTGCTTGCTTTTTTGTACCGTTTGCTTGGAATATTTTTCCATACTTTCACTTTAATTTGATATGTATCCTTGGGGGTAAGATGGGCTTCTGGTAGACAGCATATAGGTGGGTTCTCTTTCCTAATCCATTCTGCCAATCTATGTCTTTTGTTTGGGGAGTTTAGCCTAATAATATTTAAAGTTATTATGGAGAGGTGTGTGCTGCTTCCTTTTGCCTTATTTTCTGCTTGCATTCTTGGTCTAGGTTTCTATTTCTGCAGTTATACTTTTACTCATTAATCTCTCTAGGTGATTGAGGATAGTTGGTCTTTTTCTCTGACCTTTAAATTGCTTCGAGTATTTTCTAAATGGTTGGTTTCCTGGACATGAATGCTTTCATCTTGTTTATGTCATGAAAGACTTCTCATTCTCCTTCAACTACAATCGACATTCTTTCTGGGTATAGTAATCTGGGTTGGCATCTATAGTCATTTAGTACTGGGTATAGTTTGGTTCGAGTTCTTCTGGCTTTCATCAATTGCACTGAAAAGTCAGCTGTAATTATGACTGGTTTTCCTTCATATGTAACCTGTTGTTTTTCTCTTGCATGCTTCAGAAATTGGTCTTTGTTTTGGGTGTCTAGTGTTTTAACTATGATATGGCAACGGATATTCCTTTTCTGATCTTGTCTATTTGGTGTTCTATGTGCTTTTTGTATATATATGGGTTTGTCATTTTTCAGCTTGTGGAAATTTTCTTCTATTATTCTGTTGCAGATCTGAACAATATGCTTGTCCTGGGATTCTTCTTCCTCTATCCCTATGATGCAGAAGTTTGATCTTTTCATAGTGTCACATATTTCCTGATTGCTCTACTCTTGTGATTTAAAAAACACTCATTCTCTTTGTTTCAGCATTGCAATTCTTCCACCTTGTAATCCAGTGTTCATATTCTACTTTCTGCTTTATCCAATCTGCTACTGAGGCTTTCTCCTATCATTTCCTGCTGATTGGATGAGTGTGCCATCTCCTTTTTTCATTTCATCTTGTGATTTCTTTAGTAATTTTTATTCCCTATGGAGTTTGCCATTCTCTCCTTCTAGATCCTTGATTCCCTGGTTGGTTTCCTGTTTCTTTTCAGATTGAGATCTTTTCAATGTTTACACTTCATTCCTTATTTTGTTGTTCTCTCTCTTGCTTTCTTTTAGTATGTCTATTATTGTTCTTTAAACATCTGTGTCCTGTGTTATATCCTTGGAGAACTCATTTTCATAGTCTTCTACAGGACTGCTCTATTTTGTTGGGGATTTATTATTTGGTTTTCCTATGTTGTTGACTTTCCTTTGTGCTCTTGGAATGTGGATTTGATTTATTGTTTATGGTTTGATGCAGAATTCAAGTGGTGCTTCTCTTCTCCCACCAGGATGGCCACAAGGAGGGTGGGCAGCACTGGGTTTTGCCTACCCAATCCTGTCACCACTAAGGTGACCATTGGGCCTTACCTGATCTCGTCTGGAAGTTGGAGCAGCTCAAGAGACCCTGCACCTGAAGCGATGGGGCTCAGATGGTCTTGGAACCCTGTTCTGGAAGAGACTTGGCTTTGATGGTCCTGGAACCTGCCCTACATTGGAAGATACTGGGCTGGGATGGTTCTTGACCCCTGTTCTAGAAGACACAGGGCTCTGATAGTCCTGGAAACCTGTGCTAGAGGCACTAGGGCTGAGAAGGTCCTGTAACCCGCCTGCTGAGAGGCCTTCCCTTTCACTCTCCCTGTGCCTGGAAGCAAAGGTGCTAGGATGTTCCTGGGTCCTTGCTCCAGAAGTGGCAGGGCTCATATGGTCTTGGAACTCTGGGCTGGAAGCGATGGGCCTGGGATGTTGCTAGAACCCACCTTCTGAGAAGCCCTCCCTCCCTCACCAGATTCTTAATTGGAAAATTTATGTTGCATATAAATGATGTAAGTTAATGTACTTATTGGAAGTTGCAAATTGGAATTTAGGGAATCCTCAAAAAAAGGATTCTGAAGGGTTGGGGTATTTTTCATTTATTTATTTATTTATTTATTTATTTATTTATTTATTTATTTATTGGTTGGGGATGGGGATTGAATCCTGTGTTTCACGAGTGCTAGGCAAGCACTCTACCACTGAGCTATATCCCCAACAAATGAAATTTTGAGTGTTTTTACTGAGTGCCTCCCCTTCAACTCTATTTAATTGGAAATAAGGACAGGTTTCGTATCACTTCATTGACATTTTATTAATATATTCTATAGTACATTTGTAGAGGAGGAACTTAAACTCTGTTCTCAATTTGGTAATGGTATAATCTATTTTATCAATCATTTAATATTTTCTCAACCATTGTTTCTTCATTTGTCATGAGAGTATTCCTTTTATCTTTTACATGGAATTTTGGTTAGTAGAAAACAATCTTTCTATATTTAAAAGTTAGGTAAGAAGTTATATATGAGTATAAAGATTCATTAACATACCTACCTGCAGGGCTGGAGAGATAGCTCAGAGCACTGGCTGTTCTTGAAGGGGACCCACATTCTCTTCCCAGCATCCACATGGCAGCTAACAACTTTTCATAACTCCTGTTCTAGAGGATCCAGTGCCTCTCCTGACCTCCATGAGCATTGCACACACCTGGTAACTTTAAATACATGCAGGCACAATATTCATACACATAATTTTTTTAAAAGATAGCTACCTGTTTTTTTCAAACAACTACATTTGAATTGCTTAAGAGCTGGAGAGTTGGTTTAGTAGTTAAGAGCACAGGCTGTTCTTCCAGAAGACCCGGGTTCAGATTCCAGGTCATACATGGTGGCTAACAACCATCTGTAACTCCAATTCCAGGGGTATCCAACACCCTCTTCTGTTTTCTGTGTACACTGGACATCATGGGTGCATTTACACAAATAAAGGCAAAACCCTATACACATAAAATATATATTTAAATTATCATATACTTGAAATCATTTGAGGTGGAAGATTTTTCCTAAATTGTAATTTTTGGTGGGTGTTTTTGAGACAAGATCTCTCTATAACCCCAGCTAGCCTAGAACTCACTATTTTGGGCAGGCTGGCCATTACATTACACAGATCCACCTGTCTCTGCCTCCCAAGAGCAGGGATTAAAGGCCTACACTGCCTCACCCAGCTGTAATTGTAATGTTTATTTCAAATGATAGTGGAACATAGTAATAAGTTTTTCTATTCTTTTCTACTAGTCCTGCATTGATTGTGAACAGTTTCTCTTTACCTTTGCATATGGTGAGACTTCAAGAGAGAAACTGAAGTCATGCTGGAGCATCTCAGTTGTATATCTTGTTCAGACCCAGCTCCTACTTCCTGTCTTTTTTTTTCCTTTCTGTGGAGTTATTAGGAGTTTTCTTAAGTTAAAATTTAAAGAAAAACCACACATTCTAAAGGGACAATGCTGTGACAACACTCTGCATCATAGTTTGCTTTGCTCTATAAGATTTTGCCTTATGAGTCCCATAGTCTCATCATAGGGAAAATGATGATAAATATGGTTTTGCTCATATGTAATATATAATGAAAGCATTATGGTATTTATTGAATTAGGAAGTAAAATTAATAACGAAGACCCTGCCATACTTGATAGAAGAAAATGTAGATCATGAATTGACTTACCATCCAAACATCTGTGTCTATACCAAAGTAACCTACCATAACAATTAGTACTGTTTAAATACCCATATATCTAATTGTGTGTGCTTCATTAGTAGGATCGAAAGGCTATATATTATACTGTTTAAATACCTAAATATCTAATTGCATGTGCTTCATTAGTAGGATCGAAAGGTTAAGCCTGGACAAGCTGGCAGCCCATGAAAGAAAACAGCCAGAACTGACTAGAGACCAAGACATCAGCTCCAGAGAAAGTAGAGTGTTTTGCTTCTCATCCACCTGTGCCCCTTTTCTAAGCCTAGGGAACAATCTGCGGAAGAGGGGGCGTGGTAGAATGTAAGGGCTTCGATTGGGGTTAATGGTGAAACTACAACAATATAGACTGGACACTCATTTGATCAACTTGATTGAACAAACAAGCCCCCCCTTTCAGGATGGTGGGACCCATGAGCTGTGTGGGTTTGGGCACAACTGCTTGCAAATTGGTTTTACATGAAGGATGCTTGTACTCACAAATTATCACCTATTGTTAAAAAAAATGAAAACAAAACAAAACAAAAAAGCAGAGAAAGATGCAGAAAACTTACGGCAGAATGCACGATCTGCGATGGGTAGTGGTGGGGTGGGGGGGAAGGGAAGGGAATATATGCCTGAACTGAATTGGAAAATGATGTATGAAATACACAAAGCATCAATAAAAATAAATTAAAAAATAAAATAAAAAAATAATCACAGGGAGGTTGAAACTCCCATTAGTGATGCTCTTGTTTATAAATGACATTGTTGTTTAGCTGTAAAAAATTCTGCTTGAATTATCTTAGATATGTATATAATTGAAGAGTTTGGATTTTTACCCCATTTTTTTTTAGATAAGATGTTCATTATATTCCCCAATAATTAACCTTTCTGCTTAACATCAGTGAAATTGTATATATTTTCCTTTGAAATTAGGAAGAACCACATTTCTTTTGAAGTTATAATTTTCCTTTCCAAAATATTGCTTTTTTGTTTTTTATTAAAAACTGGTAATTTAGTTGTTAAATTGATATTTGACATTGACTCAGTTTCAAATCTGTAATAACCCTAGTTGTCTTATATCTGAATGTTTTTCATTTGTGTTCAGTATATACAAATGTGCCTACTTCATTATATTTTTGTCAATAAATAAATTTAAATTTTGTAAACTATAAAAATGTTTCTCCAACAAAGGCCTTCTAGAAAAACGCTGCTTTACTTAATTTTTCAGTTGCTGTGATAAAATACTCTGATAAAAGCACATTAATAAGTGAAACGTTTATTGTGGGTCATGGTTCCAGGGTATAGTCCCTTATGGTGGGGATTTCTAGGCAGTCAGAGCTTGAAGCGGCTGCTTAGATGCATCTCTGCAGTCAACTTCTAGGACAAGGAAAGCCAGACATTAGAGAAGATACTTTGAGTAAAATACCATCTTATTTTATCCTTGTTTGTTCTACAACTAAGGATCTTCCACCCTTGGGTATTGCTGTCAAGTTCTGTTGGATAACCAAGAACAGGTGCCTACCAGAAATTGAACAGATGACTCCAGTGTTAAAAGCAGGACATTATTTCAACACAGGAATTAGAGCAACGGAGCTGGAACTGACATTGAGGTCTCCTCATCAAAGTCTATATTCTCATGGTATCAGAGGGTACTAGGCAAACTGCCCAGGTGGAAAACCAATGTTCAGACCCAGCTGGAAATTTTAATAAAAACAGTGACTGGCCCAGTAAGCTATCAATATTAGTGCAGTAGTGACACACTTATCTTGGCAGTAAAATGTAGCTAACTGGAATTCAGGTCCAATCAATTGGTGGAAATTCTATGTATTACTCTAAATATAGACAAATACACATGGCTGGAGATATCATAGACCCTAGGAAAAAAATACTAGTTTTGTTACATCCCTACACCAATGTAATTTCTTATTATATTATAATTATGTGTCCTCATATTTACAGACAATTGTACCTCACACTTCTCATTAAAAAACTTATTTTTGGGGAGCTGGAGAGATGGCCTAGTGGTTAAGAGCACCAATCGCTCTTACAGAGGACCAGGGTTCGATCCACAGCACCCACATGGCTGCTGAGAACCGTCTGAAACTCCAATTCCAGGAGAACTCCAGTTCCGGGGGAATCCGACACCCTCTTCTGACCTCCCCGGCATTGCACGGGTGCACAAATTTGCATGCAGACAGTACATTCATACACATACAGAAATAAATAAAATTTTAAAAAATTAAAAAAGAAACTTCTTTTTGCAACAGATGTTGTCCCATAAAAACTGCATAACTGCTCAAGTGAATAAGTGTCTTTGAGACCGTTAACTGTAAGAAACACATCTTCAATGAAACCTCTACACATAAGATGAATGCATCTCCAAACTCGCCTGGGAGTTTCCTTATGCAGCAGATAGTAATTAACACAGCAACCCACAACTTGTAAATGTGCAGAGAGGAAGAAGCTTCAGGGTGCTCATCCTTGAATATGACACTTGTTACAAACATCTGTGTCTCAAGCATCAGAGATCACTGTGGAATCGGGGGCAGAATGATATTAAGACTAGAAGGAAACGGTGTTTTCCAGACAGGTAGTCAGTCACACATCTGAATTCGCACCAATGGTAACAGTATGTACAATTCAAACGCAAGTCAAAATCAGGTAAATAACACTAGAGACATGAAGAAATGGGTAGAAAATTTCAGTGCAACCCAAGGTAGTTTTCCCAATTAATGGCAGCTAGGAGATGGTGAAACAGTCTCTTACAGGAATGGAACTGTTGGTAGGTTGACCAGACTCCAGTCATGGACCCATGCTAAAGAATATGTGGAGATACAAATCAGACTCTATAGGCCAAATTCTACATATATTGGAGTAGGAGGTGAGATATTCTATGATATTTTATGAAAATCTCAAAATTCAATAAAATTTTAAAAGTTCATTAAGAATAAAGATAATGTAGGTGGTGAATTATTAATAGATATCTCTCATCAATTTATAATTACATTCAAATAAGAATTCTGTTTTCATACAAATACTTTACATTTAAATATCTGCTGCCTGTAATCACTACAATTTAACAAACTGTCTGATCTCTATGGACCATGTGAAAGCATATTCCATAGTTACTGGCAGCAGAATAAAAGTATGTAATTGGGCTGGAGAGATGGCCTAGCAGTTAAGAGTGCCGACCGCTCTTACAGAGGACCCGGGTTCGATCCCCAGCACCCACCTGGTGGCCGAGAACTGTCTGAAACTCCAATTCCAGGAGAACTCCATTTCCAGGGGAATCCAACACCATCTTCTGACATCCGCGGCGTTGCACGACACGGGTGCACAGACCTGCATGCAGACAGTACATCCATACACATACAGAAATAAAATTTAAAAAATTAAAAAATAATAATAAAAAATAATAAAGGAGAATGAATGCTCGAATTGTTAAAATTAGAAATGAATACTGCACTACACGGGTGCACAAACCTGCATGCAGACAGTACCTTCCTACACATACAGAAATAAATAAAAAACTGTATGTAATTATAAAATACCAATTGCTATAACTGTGTCACAATGTCATGAGAATATAATAAAATGTTTATGCCAATTTACCAAAACAAAAACCATAACTAATTGTGAAATATAATTATTAATAGTTGTTGGCTCCATAATAATGATTACTATGCTTAAACTGTAATATATTTGCCTCTATTTATAAACAAGTTGTACACTTCTTATATGGTAATGTAAATCTGAGAAGAAAAAGGAGTTTCAAGTCTTTTAGTCTACTGCATTCTAATATATAACTGAGAATATGAGTTTTAAAAATCACAGCCTGTTCTGGTTTTCTCTTCAATTACTGTGACAAAGCACTCTGACCCATACCGACTTGGAGAGAAAAGGGTTTATTCAGGTCAAATCTCCGGGGTCATAGTTCATACCTCAGTGAGCCTAAGGTAGGAACTCAGGGCAAGAACTTGGAAACAGGAGCTGAGGCACAGGCCATGGAGGAATGCTTACTGGCTTTCTCCTCTGGCTCATGCCCAGCCTGCTTTCTTATACTATATACAACAACCTCCCCAGGGGTGGCACCACCCATAGTGGGCAGGGCACTCCCACATTGCTCAACAATCAAGATAGTACTCCACGAACGTGGCCACAAGCCACTCCAATAGAGCCAATTCCCCAATTGTGGCTCCATAAGTCCAAGTGTATCAAGTTGACACTAAAGCTATCTAGCACAATTGACCACTTGTCAACTTGACACACACACAAAATACATCATTATTAAACCATGACCTTTCCAGTTCTTGTCCCCAAGGTGTGATGTTAACATTAATCACAACATAAGACAGTACAACCTTATAAGCACCACAGTCCTTAAAATGTACAAGCACTTAGAAGTTCAGTTTTTTAAAAGTCTCTATCTGTGGGCTCCTGTAAAATCTAAAACAGTTACTTTCTCATTTCAAAGGGAAGAATTGGGCACACCTAAGCAAAACCTAAGTCCAGCAAAGTAGCTCAAGGTTGGACAGTTTCAACAGCTCCATTTACCTGTCTCTGCCATCCGCAGCACATAAAGGTCATCTTGCAGGCCTAGGTCAACTCCATTCCACATTCGCTGCTGCTCTTGGTGGTAATCCCATGGTCCTGGCACCTCCAAAAACCTAAGGTCTCCACTGAACCTGAAGCAGCACCTTCACCAATGGTCTCTTCTGACCTCTCTTGATTCAAAGCCTTAGCTTCTCTCCATGACCCCTGCAATCCTGGCATCTTCACTGCAACTGAGGTGCACTTCCTGAACTCTGACAATGCCAAGCCTTGGCTGCTCTCTGTGACCCATCCAAATTTCAACACCAGAACCATATAGAAGACTCTTACACATTACCAAGTCCTGCTTCTGGCTTGACATGGAGCTAGGGCCCCTTCTGGAACATAGCTTCTCTGTGCTCACCCTAAAGAAATTCTTCCCAGATGATTTCACCACAATGCTGCTGATCTCTTGTTACATACAGCTGACCTTTTTAAAACATATTTTTTGTTGCAGTCTTTTCTGTTGTTGTGGTTCATTCCAACATGCGTCACTCCCCACACGGAATATTTACAACTGGGTTATTGGTGTTAGCATCCACAGATAAGGGATACCATTCATTGTTGTTTTTCTGGGACTGTGATACTTCATTTAAGATAATTTCTTCCAGTTCCATCCATTTACCTGTAAATTTCATGATGTCATCTTTCTTTACCGCTGCATAGAACTCCATTGTGTAGATGTACCACATTTTCTCTATCCACTCATCAGTCGAGGGGCATGTTGGGTTGGTTCCAGCTCTTCACTATTGTGAAGAGAGCTGCAATGAACATGGCTGTACATGTACCTCTGTGGTATGAAGAGTCTGGTGGATATATTCCCAGAAGTGGTATGGCTGGGTCTGGTGGTAGGCTCATTTTGAGTCTTTTAAGGGTTCTACATACTGCTTTCCATAGTGGTTGTACAAGTTTGCATTCCCACCAGCAGTGGATGAGTGTTCCCCTTTCCCCACACCCTCTCCAGCATTTAGTATCATTTGTTTTCTTGATCCTTGCCAGCCTTATCGGGGTGAGATGGTATCTTAAAGTGGTTTTAGTTTCCATTTCCTTAATTATTAGAGATACTGAACACTTTTTAAGATGTTTCTCAGCCATCTCTATTTCCTCGCTTGTGAAGTCTCTGATCAGCTCTTTACTTCATCTTTTGAGCAAGTCATTTGTTTTCTTACTTCTTTGTTTTTTGAATAGTTTATATATTCTGGAGGTTAATGCTCTGTCAGATGTATCAGCAGTGAAGTTTCCTCCCACTCTGTGGGTTTTCTCTTCACTTCCCTTACTGTTCCTTTTGCTGTACAGGATGTACCAAGAAATACGAGCAGAGAAGTTGGCCCATCTAAGCATCAAAAGGAAGAAAAGCCTCAGACTGCTACAGACATCAAACATCTCTGTGGATCCTATTTGTAACAACTGTTTATAATGAGTCCTAAGGAACCTTACCTTCTAGGGACCACAAAGTCTTAATATGAGAGACCTTCCTACGTCATTTTCATAGAACAGAGAAATATATGATGGTAATGAAATCATTCTCTAACTGCAAATTAGAGCCAACTGTTATAGAGGTAATCTCCTACAAAACCAGTATAACTGCTTTCTTTAATTGACTAATAGACATAGGAAATGTGAAAAGGATTATTCTCTATTCAGAGCCAAATATAATACTAAAGTCTTTTCAATATGTGCATTTAAGCAAAATATATTAATACAGGAGAGCTCTGATATCAGCAATGGATTACTTTGCCAAGGAGACGTTGGCCAGTGTATCCAAGCCCCCCCCCCCGAAAAAAAAGGTAAAGGCTTTCTGCCTGTAAACTGGGATACCTGCAAGAAGAGAGGGAGTAAGTCCCTGCTGTGGAAGACCTGATGCAAGCATGGGAAAGATGTATTGAGACTGCACTTGTGCCAGGCGTGGCACTTGCAAGTGTACAGTTGGTCTCTGGAATACCAGAGAGTGTTACAT
The DNA here is from genome assembly GCA_009823505.1 of Rhizomys pruinosus. NCBI lineage: Eukaryota > Metazoa > Chordata > Mammalia > Rodentia > Spalacidae > Rhizomys > Rhizomys pruinosus. The sequence continues at coordinate 102,650 of VZQC01014556.1, forward strand.
AAGGCCACTAAACCAATAAAGCAAAAATTGTTCTCCTTGAGTCAAGCAAAACTTCTCCATCAGCATCAGCTACACCTCACCTGCATTGTAATACTGTGCAGCAGTGGCAGCCGCATGTCTGTATATCCCAAATCTAATTGGCTAGTAGCTCTCTCCTTGGAGGAATAATTCTCAGCTGATGACACAAACTTGCATCCTCTAGTGGTTAGGAGAAGTTATAAGCCACGGTAAGAACTTGTCATCTTTTAAATAAAAATATAATTCATGGATTAGCATACCATCCAAACATTTGTGTCTATACCAAAGTAACCTACCATAATAATTAGTACTGTTTAAATACCTATATATCTAATTGCTTTTGCTTCATTAGTAGGATTGAGAGGTTTTACCTGGACAAACTGTCAACCCATGAAAGGAAACAGCCAGAACTGATCAGAGTCCAAAACGCCATCTCCAGAGAAAGTAGACTGTTTTGCTTCTAGTCCACCAGTACCTCTTTTCTAAGCCTATGGAACAATCTGAGGAAGGGGGGCATGGTAGAATGTAAGGGTGAAACTATAGCATCATAGTCTGTACACGTATTTGATCAACATGATTGTACATAAAAGCCCCACCAGCTGGATGGTGGGAGACATGGGCTGTGTGGGTTTGGGCATAGCTGCTTGCAAATTGGTTCTACATGAAGGATGTTTGTACTCATAACTTATTACTTTTTGTTAAAAAATAAAAATAAAAAATTGGGAAAAAACGTATTTTATTTATTTATTTATTTTTTATTTATAAGAATGTACTGTCTGAATGTAGGTTTGTGCACCCGTGTTGTGCAATGCCGCGGAGGTCAGAAGAGGGTGTCAGATTCCCCTGGAACTTCAGTTCTCCTGGAATTGGAGTTACAGATGGTTCTCAAGAACCATGTGGTGCTGGGGATCAAACTTTGGTTCTCTGCAAGAGCAGTTGGTGCTCTTAACCACTAGGCCATCTCTCCAGCCCCATACAGCTGACTTTTTCAGCCCCAGCTAACCAGCGTCAGTTGTCCCAGTACAATGAATGTTTCATTTCGGGTTCTTATCTCTTCTTACTTTCAGCTGATTCTTCAGCCCCAGCTGACCAGAACTCAAAGATTCTTAATCCAAAAATATCATGCCAACAGCCCTAATGGTTTCTCCTTCCACTTGATTGCTTCACAAGCCATGCCTCCATCAACTACAACTCTTTCACCATAAGTGTTCCAAGTTCTACAGCAAAGATCTTTAGGCATTCAATGATATTTTTCTAGCCCAAGTTCCAAACGCTTCCACAATCCTTCCCCAAAACACCACAGTCAGTTCGGTCACATAAAGAGCCAAATTTCTGTTCTAGTTTTCTCTTCAATTACTGTGACAAAACACTCTGACACCAATTTGGGTAGGAAAGGGTTTATTCAGCTCACATCTCCCTGGTCATAGTTTATCCCTCAGGGAGCCCAAGGTAGAAACTCAGGGCAGGAACCTGGAGGCAGGAGCTGAGGCACAGGCCATGGAAGAATGTTTCATACTGGCTTGTTTCTCTTCCCCATGCCTAGCCTGCTTTCTTATACCATACACAACAACCTCCCCAGGGGTGGCACCACCCATAATGGGCTGGGCCCTCCCACATTGCTCAACAATCAAATCAGTACTCAACAGATGTGACCACAGGCCACTCCAATGGAGCCAATTCCCCAATTGTGGCTCCATCCACTCAGGTGTGTCAAGTTGACACTAAAGCTATCTAGCACACGGCCCAATGATATCCAATTTTTCTAGGAAATGGAAAGATATACTACTTTACCTAAGTTATAATAAACCAAGTTTTTTTTTTCATATATTTCTTTAAATTTTCAGTAAACTCTGCTGGTCTGAATGATCTTTATGTCAAATAAAGGCAATATAAATCAATCTGTATACAATTATTGAGTTTGTTCTCACTGATTTTTATGTGGCCATACATGTAAAAATATAGGTTTGTCTGTTTCTCTGTGTGTGGTGCACTTTCTCTGTAAAGGAAGCGTTTTTACTGTTTCAAGAGATGCTAATATCTTCGGTTTGAGTTTGTAACAATGCCAGAGTTTGTAATTCTGGGAATTCTTGCTCTTTATTTATTTATCTTTATTGGGAATAGAGTATTAAGATAATATAGATTCGGCTGATAGTTGAGTCACTTAGAATTTTCAAGTTTCAGATGATAATTTCACGCATAGTTATGGCTTGCTGCTGTCAATTTTCTTGATTTCATTTACAGGAAAAATAAGTGTGACATTTTTCTCCAAGTATTCCCAACATTTTCCCATATAGATATGCATACAAATTTAATATGTTTTTAAATGGATATACACAGAAATATATGAGCATAATTATATACACACATATACATCAAAGTATATTTAAAACAGATTCCTAAAATGAAGTCTTAGCAAGATAAGTCCTATATATGGATTTAAAAGGTAGCATCACTTTGAATAGAATATACTTTTATTGGATTTGGAAAAGGTTATACTCATGGGTTCCCTGACTGTCCACATAAGTTGCTGAAGTGTTCAGACTCCTTTGATGTTAGAGAACTAATAAAGATGATATTAAAGAGGCCCTTAATATTACTGTGTGCAATCTATGTGTGATTATAGTCCTAAAAATGTTTTGGTTGTTTATAATGAAATTGTTTGCCCCTATGTGAGGTCCATGTATGTTTAGGATTGTACTTTCTACTTGATGGATATTTCTTTAATGAGCATAAGTGACGTTCCCTCTCTCTTCTGAGTACTTTTAGCTTGATAAAGTCTATTTTATTAGATATTAGAATAGCTAAAAAGGCTTTATCTTGATAAAATTAAATGTAAAATATTGTCCAGTAATTTTTCATAATTTTTATTCATTTTTTTGTATTTCATACATAAAATCTCAGTCTTAATCACATTTATACTCCCTTCTCCATTGGCATTCTCCAACAGCCTCCCAACTGGAATTCGTACATCATTTTATTTATGATAAGCTCTATTTTGTTAAATTAATCTCCCTACATGTTCTTCAGTGCAAGTTCATCCAATGAGCTATAATCTGCCTATCTAGAGTCCCTTGTTTTGAGAAAACTAGTTCTTCCTCACTCAATTGTAATCATTTGCCAATATTTCTTCAGCTATGATTGGAGTCTGCTGACCATTTCTCCAGTTCCATGCTGGGTTTTTGTCTGGTTGAATTTGCATGGGTCTTGTGCATGCTGATACTATTGCTGTAGGTTCATATGACAGAGTTCCAGGAGCTTATAGAATTCTACTTATACATGGTCTTGCACCACCTCCCTGGTTCTTACAATCTTCCCACCTTTTCTTGCACAATGGTCTCTGAGTCCTGGGTGAATGAAACTTAGTATAAGAGACCAGCCCTTAAACTCACACTATGGAGACTCCTAATCTGCACTGTTTATCCATTTAGCCTTTTGAGTTCCCAGCCCCTTGTAGAATGATGGAGCTTCCTTAATGAGAGTTAAGATATTAGTTTCCTCTTGACCCCTTGTTCTCTACTGCATGAGACTTAGTTTGCACTATAGACGTTTCATATTCTCTATGACAAGATGTGATACACTGTACAGCCTCCGTCTGCTGCAAAAGAACCTTCATCGTGAGTATAGTCTGATATATTTGTAAGATTTTTTTTCTAGGATCCACAAATGAGGGAGAACGTTCTGAGTCTGTGTTACTTCACTTAGCATAACAGCTTCTAGGTCCATTCATTTGCCTGGAAATTTCATGATTTAATCTTTCTTCACCACTGAGTAAAACTTCATTGTGTAAATGTATACTTTCATTATACACTTATCAGTTGAGGAATATTTGTTTGCTTCTACCTCTTAGCTATTTTGAAAAGTGCAGCAACAAACTTGGATGTGTAAGTATCTCTATAATACAATGAATCATTTGGGCATAGCCAAGGAGTGGTATAATCTGGCCAAATGGTAGGTTCATTTTTATGTTTTTTGTTAGTTTGTTTGTCTTTTCGAGACTGAGTCTCCATTTTGCCCCAGCTGTCCTGGAACTCGCTCTGCAGACCAAGCTGGCCTTGAACTCACAAAGATCCACTTGCCTCTGCCTCACAAGTGCTAGGATTAAAGGCGTGCACAACCCTGCCCAGCATGCTTTTATTTTTATTTTTTTGAAATAAATACAGTTTATTTTCAGACGAAATAATGGTGTGACATATATTGAAGCAACACAAACTGGAGGGAACAACAACAACAAAAGAAGTGGGATGAAGAACCACTAAAACATGAAACATTTACGTTCTCCCCAAAATTATAATCCTCTGCCTTGAAAACCTTTTAAAAGACTCAGGAAAAGATACAACACATATATGGCAGAATGCGTGAACTCGGGTGAGGTGGGGGACATGGAAAGGGTAATGAGTCTAAATTGGAAAGAGAAATGATATATGAAATGCACAAATCTTCAATAAAATATTTTTAAATGTAGATTCTTACAGCTTCTTAGTTTAGAACTTATTCTGCAATTTAATTTATAGTGCTAAAAATCCAATTATTAACAAAGAGCTGGAACCAACCCAAGTTCCCCTCAACCAACGAGTGGCTAGAGAAAATGGGGTACATCTACACAATGGAGTTCTATGCAGTAGTAAAGAAAGATGATATCGGGGCTGGAGAGATGGCCTAGCGGTTAAGAGCAACAACTGCTCTTGCAGAGAACACGGGTTCCATCCCCAACACACACATGCTGGCTGAGAACCATCTTTAACTCCAGTTCCAGAGGAATCCTATACCCTCTTCTGGCCTCTGCAGCATTGCATGACATGGTGCACAAACCTACATTCAGACAGTACATTCATACACATATTAAATAAATTAAATTTAAAAAATTAAAAACAAAAAGAAGAAAGATGACATCATGGAATTTGCAGGCAAATAGATGGAACTAGAAGATTTTATGCTAAGTGAAGTAACACAATTCCAGAAAAACAAAAGATGAATCGTGTCTCTCATCTGTGGATGCTAGTACCAAGTAACTAGTTGTAAGACAAACTGAGGAAGTTATATTCCTCATGATAGAAAGACAACTGTGCTATTGCATTTTGAATCCCTAAACAGGTTCTAGATCTAACCTAACATTTATTTTCAGACTTTGGGTTTTTGGTATATAATGGACGGTATATGTGCATCTTTTAGAGTAATATGGGATTAAAATGTAAAGATGTGAATCAAGAAATATGATATGGAAATAACATACAGTATGTTTCCTAAGGATACAATTTTAATATAGGTGCGATGTAACAGGCTGGTGCAACTTAGTCTTTCTGGGTGCTTAACGGTCATACTTAACGTCCATACCAGGGATAACTTTGTTCCTTGCCCTCAGAGGTCAAACAAGTCTTAGGGGACTATGCATGGGGGCATCTCTTGAAATATCCTGCAAATGTGAGCCACCAGTCTTCCTGTTCAGGAAGGTCTTGGAGAACCACTAATGGGACTTCAGCCAGTGTCCATTCTATAAAGAGGAAAGCCTGGTTTAGCAAGACCTGGTTTTGTCCTCGATTGGTTGGAACTGGTAAATGAAAAGCTGAAAGGACCAAGTTGCTCCCACCCTCCCCCGTCCAAAAAACCCTGAGAGACCCCTGAGGACCAGATCCTCAACTGACCTTGAAAAAACAAAAACCTTGGTTAATCTGGGCTAACTGCCTTAAGCATCCAAAAGGAAAGTATAACCAGAAACAAATAATCAGTAAGACTGGAGAAACTTTACTGCAGACATAAAACTTGAGATCTTAGTAAAAAGACAAAAAGAAAAAAGAGAGTACTGTGATTTGGCCTGTCTTCAATACTTACTGGCAAGTGCATCTACCCTGTGGCTGCCACAACATTTGACACTCCTCAAAGATATGAGACATGCTTTTTTATTATTTTATTATTTTTTATTGATGCTTTGTGTATTTCATACATCATTTTCCAATTCAGTTCAGGCATATTTCCCTTTCCCTTTGCCTCACCCCACCCCACCCCATCCAAGATCATGCATTCCGCCATAACTATCCTGCATCTCTCTCTCAGGACTTTTTCCATTTTTTAGCAATAAGTGAAAATTTATCCCTTCATGTAAAACCTATTTGCAGGCAGTTGTGACCAAACCCACACAGCCCATGGGTCCCACCATCCAGCGAGGAGTGGGGGGGCTTGTATGTTCAATCAAGTTGATCAAATGAGTGTCCAGACTACATTGTTGTAGTTTCATCATTCACCCCAGTCACAGACCTTACATTCTACCACACCCCCTCTTCTGCAGACTGTTTCCTAGACTTAGAAAAGGGGCATAGGTGGATGAGAGGCAAAACGGTCTACTTTCTTTGCAACTGTTGTCTTGGACTCTGCTCAATTCTGGCTGTTTCCTTTCATGGGCTGACGGTTTGTCCAGGAATAACCTTTCCGTCCTACTAATGAAGCACAAGCAATTAGATATATAGGTATTTAAACAGTACTAATAGTTATGGTAGGTTACGTTGGTATAGACACAGATGTTTGGATGGTATGTTATATGTTACAATGGAGTTCTATGCAGCGATAAAGAGGGACAACATCATGAACTTTGCAGGTAAATGGATGGAGCTAGAAGACATTATGTTAAGTGAAGTAACACAGTCCCAGAAAAACAAATGGCAAATGGTGCCCCCATATGTGGATGCTAGTGCCAATATCCCAGATTAAATATTTCTAGTGGAGATGGATGCATAGGAAAAGAACAACAACAGAAATACTGCATCAGAAAACTGACTCAAATGTTGAATTGGGAAGTGGGGAGGGGCGGGAGAGGGACACGGGTATATATTCGATTAATGCATATTTAATTAACGTGAGTTCAACAAGTATCGAGTTTGCCCAGAAACTGTCTACAGGTAACATGGTGTTTTAAGACTTAGTAAAAGTAAATATGTGGGGGCTGGAGAGATTGCCTAGCGGTTAAGAGCGCTGACCACTCTTGCAGAGGACCCGGGTTCAATCCCCAGCACCCACATGGCAGCCGAGAACTGTCTGAAACTCCAATTCTAGGAGAACTCCAGTTTCAAGGAAATCCGACACCCTCTTCTGACCTCCACGGCATTGCATGACACGGGTGCACAAACTTGCATGCAGACAGTACATTCATACACATACAGAAATAAATAAAATTAATAAAAAAAATTAAAAAGTAAATATGTGTATATTAAACAACATTGGTTTACAGGCTCAGATAAAAACGGTAATGCATCTGAGTTAAATGGAGATATAAATTGCTGTTGTCCACATTTGTTTTACATAAAATCTGTGTAAGAAGAGCTTTGGGATTGGCAGATACAAATGTTCTCTATAATTTCTTTGTTGTACAGTATCAGCTTGTAGCATTCTCTTTCACCTATAAGATGATTTAATGTAAAAATTAAGTTTGCTTCCCAAGTTAATCACATACAGTCACCCAAAAGAGCATGGGTGAATTTGATGAAATCTGTGCCTTGATTCCACCCTATAGGTATATATAATACAACTGTCTTCTGGAGACTCATGGGTCACAAAACAAAAACCTAAAAAAANGAGGAGTGTCTATTCACTCCACACATACACCTTGATTGATTCACTCACTCCAAAATGTTGTTGTACTTCTTGTCGTTTTCTTTAATATATTTTAATTGTTATTAAGCATTTTCATACATCATATACCATTTCTCAATCCAATTTAGTCATTTCCCTTTCCATGCCCCCCCCATCTCACCTGAGTTCATACACTCTGTCATATATGTCTTGCCTCTTTTTCTGAGTTTTTCTAGAGTTTTTTTCTAAGCAGAGGTTTATTATTTTGGGAAGAACTTCACTGTTTGGGTGGGTCAGGGTTTTTTTTCCCCAGTTCTTTTGTTGTTGTTGTAATCACCAACATGTAATATATATATATATATACATACAATATAATATATATATATATATATTACATGTTGGAGAGAACAACAACAAAAGAACTGAAAACAATAACTCTGGAAAGACTCAGAAAAACACAAGGATATGTATGGCACAGGTATATTCAGGTACATGGGGTATAGCCTACATAGGAAGTTTGGAGCTAATTAATAGGACCCTGTCTCGGAAAACAAAAACAAGCAAATCGAACAAGAACAAGAACAGATATTATTGTCCCACTTTTATACACAGGCATAAAATTATGAATGCATGATTCAAGGGGAAGTTTTTATTTCCTGTATAAGACTCATTGTCACAAGTTATTTATTTGTCTTTTTATAGTAGTGTTTAGCACTTTTGTTAGTAATTCAGTAGGCCTCATTTTAGTTTTTTTAGTTCTCCATACCACTTTCCACAGGGGTTGCATGAGTTTGAAATCCCACCAGCAGTGAATTAACATGCCCCTTTCCCCACATCCTCTTCAGAATTTCTTATCACTAGTTCTCTTGATCTTAGCCAGACTTACTGGGGTAAGATGAAATCTTAAAGTGGTTTTACTTTATATTTCCCCAATTACTAACAATGTTGAATACACCATCAGGAATGCTGCTTATTGGCTTGCTCTTCTGGCTTGTGCTAAGCTTGATTTCTCATGCAAACCAGGACTACCTGTCTAGTGGAGGCACTGCCTATAGTGTGATGAGCCTCCCATAACATTCAATAATCATGAAAATGTCTTACAGATATGCCCATAGGCTAATCTTATGGAGAAAAGTTTCCAATGTATGTTCCCTCTTTCCACGTATGTGAAGAGTACCCATGACCTGAAAGCGTAAAGACTATTGCAAGTGAAAAAGTAGAAGCAAGGGGAGTGGCAGGGGACTGTGAGAGGAGTAACAGGGGAGGATCAACAAAAACAAAGTATAAAAAAACTGCCATAATGAAAACCATAATTTTTATGATACTTAAATTGAAAAAGAAACAAAATAGTAAAAGAACAAAACACAACATATGTGTCATAGAAGTGAAATATACAGATAAGAACATTATATTGCAGGTGGTTTGTTAAACATATGCATATAATTCTCTTGTGACTATCCTTAGAGCTAGTGTAGCTGGGTCATAGAAAATATGTATACATTCTGTTCAGTTAACTACTTGCACAAACAGATTATGTCAATTACACTCCCAAACTAAGTCAAAATAATAATTGGCTGGCTTTTCTACATATTTATGAATTCCTTGTATTTTCTTTTTAATTTAATGTTTTTATTGTTCTTATTTCTAGGGTTAATGAATGTAATAGACACTGACATGTAGTAAGGGCTATTCTGTAGATCCATTCCTGAGTTCAAGTTAGAGACCAAATCTTGACAATGATGATGCCTATTGTGGAATTCATTCACTAATTGTCCTTTGATTTTGTTATTAGAATTGATCAACTGAGTTTCAGAACCAGAGGGCTGAAGTTGTAAGAAAAAAGTTAACATTTTTAAGAAAAAGATAACAGTTTTGGAAACAATAACTCTTAATGATATAATTAGTTTTAGATATGATTGGGAAGCGAAAATTTGTAATTCAGTACTTTCTGCATTTCTTGGATTGACTTTTATTATTACCAATAGTAATAAGAACTGAATTCTTTAGCAGCCACAGAGAATAACATCATCTCGCTGAGAACAACTTTTGCATGACATTCTGTCCAAATTATCATTGCACTTGTGCCTATTTTCTATGAAATATCATGGTGAAAATCTTCCAGATGCAGTAAATGACAAGAAAGTGCTTGTTATATATCATAAAATGCTTTCAGTCCAAAAGCCACATTTGAGGATGATGGGGTGAAAAGAAAGGAGATAATTCATGAGACTACAACTTTTAAATCAGAGTTTCCTTTTCTAAGCCTCAGAGATTGGGAGGTTTTTGTTTGTTTTTACTGAATTTTTGTATACTCCAAATAGTAAGTCTTAATCATCACTATAGCCCCTCCCCCATCCACATCCCTCCATAGCCCCTCTCCAGTTGGACTTCAGGCATTCCATCATTCATGTTAAGGTCTGTCAATATAAGTTAGTGTCCTCAGAAGTGCCTCAGTGCAAGTTTACCCACTAGAGGCTAGTCAGTCTATCTAGGGTCACTACCTTTAAGAAGATCAACTCTTATTTTTTTGAATTAAAAAAAGAAACAAGTTATAATTTTTGTGGATTTTTGAGACAGGCATTCCTTATAGACCCAGCTATCCTGGAAGTTCTTATATACACCATCCTGTCCTCACTCTTACAGAGTACCACCTGCCTTTCCCACCTGAGAGCTAGGATTAAAAGCATGTACCACCACACCAGCATGATTGTATATTATTTCAAAGGTAGATATTTAAGTATGTTTTTTTTTGTTTTTTTTTCCCTTTTTTGTTGATGCTTTGTGTATTTCATACATCATTTTCCAATTCAGTTCAGGCATATATCCCTTTCCCTTCCCTCCACCCCACCCCCACCCATCCCAGATCATGCATTCTGCCGTAACTTTTCTGCATCTTTCTCTGTTTTTTTTGTTTTGTTTTGTTTTGTTTTCATTTTTTTAACAATAAGTGATAATTTGTGAGTACAAGCATCTTTCATGTAAAACCAAT